>CM038672.1:507079785-507451785 GCA_021605145.1 Aegilops bicornis
TGGCACGCAGATCAATTGCCTCAATCCGAGGTTTAAGAGGCGTCTTGTACTCATCAAGCATAGTGCGAGCCATCTGAACAAGAGTCATGTTCTTGCGCTCCACGATGCCATTCTGCTGAGGAGTATAAGGAGCAGATAACTCATGAGTAATACCAAGTTCATCAAGATAGTCATCAAGACCAGAATTCTTGAACTCAGTTCCATTGTCACTTCTGATGTGCTTGATCTTCACACGAAAGTTGGTTGAAGCCCTCGAGGAAAATCATTTGAAGACTTCCTGCACCTCATGTTTGTAAGTGATAATATGCACCCATGTGTAATGAGAGTAATCATCAACAATAAAAATTATATAGAGATGCATCATTTGTAACTGCAGAATAATGGTTAGGACCAAAGAGATCCATATGAAGCAATTCAAATGGTCGAGTAGTAGTCATGATAGTCTTTGCTGGATGTTTGGCCTTGGTCATCTTTCCGACTTCACAGTTCGACAAGTGATCCTTGAGGAATTTGACATTCTCAATGCCAATGACATGCTTCTTCTTCACGAGCGTGTGCAGATTCCTCATGCCAGCATGACCAAGTCGTCGATGCCATAGCCAGCCTTCTGAAGCTTTTGCAAGTAGGCATACGGCTGGTTGTGTCCTGTAGAGAAATCAAGAATATACAGATCTCCTCTCCTAAAACCTTCAAAGACTTTGGAATTGTCAGCTTCCATGATCACAACACAACGATACTTGCCAAAGACAACACCATATCAAGATCACAAAGCATTGAGACATACATGAGGTTGTATCCTAAGGACTCGACAAGCATGACTTTGTCCATGAGTCGATCCTTGTTGATTGCAACCTTACCTAGACCCAATACCTTGCTTTTGCCTTTGTCAGCGAAGATGATATGCTTCAGATGCGATGGAGATAAGGGGACATCCATCAATAGATTCTTGTCTCCAGTCATGTGATTTGTACATCCACTATCGAGGACCCACTCAGTGGCTTTGGGTAGATCATCATGCAGATGAATTAGTGCAGCTTACGAACTCATATACTTCATCAGTGAAGAATATGACATCAAATTCCTCAGATCAATTTCATCAAGCAGTGGAACAGATAAATAGTATGAGGATGTGAGAAATGAGAGTTCATTTCTTCATGATTAGCCTACGTCCTATCAGGCAATTTCAGGTCTCCAGCAAATTCTTCAGACGTTTAAGCATGTCTGGAGACCTGACCCTGCATGAGAGATTAGTTCCTTTTCTTCACCACCCACATCTGAAGGGGTGGCAAAGAGTTCATCACTGTGATCTCCATACAAAAAAGGTGGCGTAGAAGCCAATCCATTTCGTTTCACATAAGAGGAGTAAGGATATGCATATGAATAAGCAGAGAAATTCTTCGAGGACATATGAACGTAATGGTTAGAAGAATAATGCTCATATTCATAGCCCTTAGCTCTTCCCTGCGAAACAGAGGTGTTAGCACGATGATGTTCATATGAGGACTTTGATCATTTTGAGGAATTTGATCCACATGAGGAATTTGGTCCATATGAGGACTTGGATCCATATGAAGAATTTGGTCCATATGAAGAATTTGATCTGGGGTTCCTATTCTTCACAGGTGGTGTCATGATGACGTTCACCTGAAGACTTTCAAGGCACCTTTTGGGAACCCAGATTTTCTTCATAGGTGAACCGTTCCTGCAGTTAGTGCCAACATATCTAGCAAACACTTCACCATCCTGATTTTTAACAGTTTATAGTTGGAGTCAAATGATTCATCAACAGAATGAGGAGATTCACATGTAAAGCCAGATAGAGTAGATGGATCTACTGGAGGTCCCTTTGCAGCAACCCATGAGGTTTTGGGATACTGCCCAGGCTTCCAGTAAGTCCCATCAGTGTTGAGTTTCCTCTCAAAGACGATACCCTCTTTCCTAGGGTTCCTGTTGAGGATCTGCTTTATAAGCACATCACAGAGAGTCCGATGCTCTTTGAGGATTTTGTACATGCCTGTCATGTACAACTCCTTCAGCCCTGCATCATCAGTGATACTAGCAATGTCCTCAGACGAGGAATTAGTGATAGCAGAGACAGGTGAAGAATTTGTAGCAGAAGAAGCACTTGAACATTCAAGTGAAGAATTAGCAGTTTCACGTTCAATGCACTTCAAACATGGAGGAATGAATTCTTCCTGGGTAGCACTGATTTGTTGAGCAAGTAATGAATCGCGCTCCTTCTGAAGATCTTCATAACTCACTCTTAGCTTTTCAAGATCTTGCTTTCTTTGAAGAAATTCATAGGAAAGCTTTTCATGATCAGATAAGAGAGTGTTATGATGACTTTGAAGGTTGTCAAACTTAGACTGAAGTCTTGTAAGTGCATCTAGTGCCCCTTAGTGATTTTGGTGTATTGAAGACTTATAGGTTAAGGGACTAATGTGTTTATGAGTGTACACAGGTCTATAAGTCTATGAGGAGTTTGATATTTACAGAGAAAGTCGACCCTAAAACGAAGTTCTTCTCATCAAGACTTTGATATTCAAGACTTTGAAAGTGAAGAAATTGGTGTGACCTTGAAGACTTGATATTCATTTGAGGAACATGAATCGTGAAGACTTTTGTTTTCGTAGTTTCGTTTTCTCTTTCTTTAGTCATAGGAAAAACCGGACTGTTAAAGGGGGTCGAGGAAATAATAAGGAAAAATTTCCATGTGATGCTCAACACAAAATCCAACACCAACCAATCCCTTCGAGTGAAGCCATTGGAAATCTCATACAGTTCAGTCAATTTCTTCAAAGGATGTGAGACGAAGTTCTTCTGGTAGCTGAGAAATTTGTTCTGACTGAGGAGTTAGGAATTCGCCAGTGCGGATTGCCTACACAGTGAGGAACATGATAGCCCTGAAGAATTTGAGAATCAAATTTCCGACCGTTGCTGTGCTGCGCTCTAGCTGTCCCAAAATATCTTATCCACCTAACGGTCATATCATTGAAGGGCATTTATGTCTTATCATGTCGGGCTGCTCTCTAGGCTATAAATAGCCGCCCCCTACAACCACTAGCTGGTTGGCTGCTCCGAGAGAACTTGAACTTGTCATTTGAGAGCAACCCATCCTCCGATGACTTTGAGCGAAAATCATCTAGTGAGGAAAACCCAAAACCAAACCCCTACAAACCCAAAGTGATTGAGCATCATCAAGAGATTGATCCTGCATGGATCCGACGCTTGTTACCTTTGAAGACCTGTGCTTCTTCCAGACGGTTAGGCGTCATGGTCTAGAGCATCCAAGAGGAATTGTGGATTGCCGAGTGACCAAGTCTGTGAAGGTTTGGAAGTCGCTCAAGACTTACCACGAAAGTGATTGGACGAGGTCTGTGTGACCTTAGTTCAAGGAGAATACGGTGAGGACTTGGTGTCCTGAGCTGCGTGCTCAGGACCGGGTGTCCGGACATGTGTCCTCGAGTTTAAATACTCACCGCTCCAACCAGACGTACAACCGAGACAGCAGCTTGAACTGGTCTACCAAATCATTGTCTTCACCAACCTAATCGGTTCTATTTCCTCAACTCTTTCATTTCCTCATTACCGTGTTGAGTGTTCATTCATATCTGTGTTTGAAGACTTTGGTCAAGACTTTCTCAATTTCCTCAGTTCAATTTCTTCAGTCTGTTTGTCTTCATCTTGTGTTATCTTGTGTTTACGCTTTCTGTACTCTTTGATTGTCTTCATTTCATCATGATGACCATCCCCGCATTCTCTTATGCTTACTTCTGAGTACTTATTCCGCTGCAAGTAGTTCTTCACTTAGGAATTTCCTCACTGGATAATTCCTCATTGAAGAATTCACAAAAATCGCCTATTCACCCCCCCTCTAGTTGATATAACGCACTTTCAATTGGTACCACAGCTAGGTACTCCCTTGTTCTGTGTGATTTTGGTTTAACCACCTGGAGTTTTAGTTATGTCGACCGCAGGTATGAACAAAGTGACATGCCCTATCTTTGACGGTCATGATTATCCCAAGTGGAAGGCCATGATGAGGAAGCGCCTCATGGCAATGGACAGCGAGCTGTGGACCGTCACTGAAATTGGTCTTACTGATCTATGCAAGACGGCGAACGCAGATGATATTCGCAAGTACACTTGACTTGACATAATGGCGAAGGATATCATCTGTTCCTGCCTATCTAGAGATGAATTCAAGCGCATTATGCATCTTTGCAATGGGAAGCTTATCTGGGACCGAATCTCCGACGTCTATGAAGGTCATCGAACCCGTCATGATCCCTGGTTTGAGGACTTCAAGGAATCTCTCAAAACGATGACTTTCGAACCAGAATCATCATCTTCTGCATCATATCTCATGGCAAAGGTGACAAGGTAACCGAATGTTCCTCATCCGAGTATAGTGATGATGAATCTGATGATGATGGATCTGATGATGATACTAAACCTAGCTATACCAAGCTTGTTTGTATTGCCACCAAACAACAACATGCCTTGGAAAAGGTTCAAAACATGCTAGACAAAAGTGATGATATGTTAGGTGAAGAAATGGATCGCACTAAAGCCCTGACTGAAAATCTTCAGAGACTTTAGTCTAGGTTTGACAGCCTTCAAGGTCATCATAACACTCTCTTGTCTGATCATGAGAAACTTTCTTATGAATTTCTTCAAAGAAAGCAAGATCTTGAGAAGCTTAGAGTGAGTTATGAAGATCTTCAGAAGGACCGCGATTCATTACTTGCTCAACAAATCAGCGCTTCTCATGAAGAATTTGTTCCTCCATGCTTAAAGTGCATTGAACGTGAATCTGCTAATTCTTCACCTGAATGTTCAAATGCTTCAACTGTTACAAACTCTTCACCTGCTCCTGCTATCACTAATTCCTCATCTGGGGACATTGCTAGTATCACTGACGATGCAGGGCTGAAGGAATTATACATGACAGGCATGTACAAAAGCCTTAAAGGGCATCAGACTCTTTGTGATGTGTTTAAAAAGCAGATCCTCAACAGAAACCCTAGGAAAGAGGGTATTGCCATTGAGAGGAAACTCAATGCTGATGGAACATATTGGAAGCCTGAGTAGTACCCCAAAACCTCATGGGTTGCTGCAAAGGGACCTCCAGTTGATCCATCTAACTTATCTGGCTTTACATCTGAATCTCCTCATTCTTCTGATGAGTCATTTGACTCCAACTAGAAACTGTTCAAAAATCAGAATGGTGAAGTATTTGCTAGATATGTTGGCACTAACTGCAGGAACGGTTCCCCTATGAAGAAAATCTGAGTTCCCAAGAAGTGCCTTGAAAGTCTTCAGGTGAATGTCCTCATGACACCACCTGTGAAGAATAGGGACCCCCGATCAAACTCTTCATATGGACCAAATTCTTCATATGGATCCAAGTCCTCATACGGACCAAATTCCTCACGTGGATCAAATTCCTCAAAAGGATCAAAGTCCTCATATGATTATGATCGTGCTAACAACTCTGTTTCGCAAGGTAGAGCTAAGGGCTATGAATATGTGCATTATTCTTCAAACCAATATGTTCATAAGTCCTCGAAGAATTTCTCTGCTTATTCATATGCTCACCCTAACCCCTCTTATGTGAAACGAAATGGATTGGCCTCTATGCCACCATTCTCATATGGTGCTCGCAAAGTGATGAACTCTTTTCCACCCCTTCAGATGTGGGTGGTGAAGAAAAAGAACTAATCTCTTCTGCAGGATCAGGTCTCCAGACGTTCTTTAACATCTGAAGAATTTGCTGGGGGCCTGACAAAAATGCATGAAAGGATGCAGGCTAATCATGAAGAAATGAACTTTCATTTCACACGTCCTCATACTGCTTATCTGTTATACTGCCTGATGAAATTCATCTGATGAACTTGATATCATATTCTTCACTGATGAAGTATATGAGATCGTAAGTTGCACTAATTCATCTGCAGAATAATCTACCCAAAGCCAATGAGTGGGTCCTCGATAGTGGATGTACAAATTACATGACTGGTGACAAGAATCTATTGATGGATACTCCCTTATCACCGTCACATCTGAAGCATATCATCTTTGCTGACAAAGGCACTAGTCCGGTATTGGGTCTTGGTAAGGTTGTGATCTCTAAGGACATACACATGGACAAAGTCATGCTTGTTGAGTCCTTAGGATACAACCTCATGTCGATCTCAATGCTTTGTGATCTTGATATGGTTGTTTTCTTTGGCAAGTATCGTTGTGTTGTGATCATGGAAGTCGACAATTCCAAAGTCTTCAAGGCTTTAGGAGAGGAGACTTGTATATTGTTGATTTCTCTGAGGACCACAACCAGCCGTGTGTCTACTTGCAAAAGCTTGTAAAGGCTGGCTATGGCATCGACGACTTGGTCACGCAGCATGAGGAATTTGCACACGCCATAAGAAGAAGCATGTAATTGGCATTGAAAATGTAAAATTCCTCAAGGATCACTTGTGTGGAGCCCGTGAAGCTAGAAAATGACCAAGGCCAAGCATCCAAAGAAAGACTATCATGACCACTACTCGTCCATTCGAATTGCTTCACATGGACCTCTTTGGTCCTAATCATTACTCAGCAGTCACTAATGATGCATCTCTATATGGCTTTGTTATAGTTGATGGTTACTTCGTTACACATGGGTGCACATTGTTACTTACAAAAATGAAGTGCAGGAAGTCTTCAAACGATTTTCCTCGAGGGCTTCAACTAACTTTGGTGTGAAGATCAGACGCATCAGGAGTGACAATGGAACCGAGTTCAAGAATTCGGTCTTGATGCCTATGTTGATGAACTTGGTATTACTCATGAGTTATCTGCTCCCTATACTCCTCAAAGAAATGGCGTCGTGGAGCGCAAGAACAGAACTCTTGTTGAGATGGCTCGCACTATGCTTGATGAATACAAAACGCCTAGTCGCTTTTTGGATTGATGCAATTGATACCGCGTGCCACATCATCAACAGAGTATATCTTCACAAATTCTTCAAGAAGACTGCCTATGAACTCCTCAACGACAAGAAACCCAATGTAAGTTATTTCAAAGTCTTCGGTGCTAAATGCTGGATTAGAGATCCTCATCACAATTCTAAATTTGCAACGAAAGCACATGAAGGTTTTATGCTTGGTTACGGAAAGGACTCGCACACCTACAGAGTCTTCAACATCGCTCTTCAAAAGATTGTTGATACCGTAGATGTGCGCTCGATGAAACTAATGGCTCGCAAAGAGAGCACCTACCTTCGTGTTAGATGAACCAGCACCGAGGAATCTATCAAGTTCAAGGCAATCAAGATGTCATTCCCTCTTGAAGAATCTGCTGAAGAATTCATTCCTGTCTGTGAAGAATGTCGAAATGATGCACTGAAGATAATGCTGAAGAAAATGGTCTGCTCAAGAAAATGCTGATCAAATTCCTCGACGACAACTAGCTCATCCTCGCGTGGCAAAAGAAGTGCAAGTTGACAAGATCATCGATGACATTGAAGCGCCAGGTCCTCTCACACGCTCAAAAGCTTCACATTTATCTAACTTTTGTGGGCACTATGCTTTTGTCTCTATCACAGAGCCCACTAAGGTAGATGAAGCATTTTCGAGCCCGAGTGGATTCAGGCCATGCAAGAAGAATTACATCGATTCGAGCTCAACAATGTCTGGGAACTGGTCAAATGTCCAGATCCTCGCAAGCATAATATCATTGGCACAAAGTGGATCTACCGCAACAAGCAAGATGAAAATGGCCTTGTGGTGAGGAATAAGGCACGACTTGTAGCTCAAGGCTACACACAGGTTGAAGGAATTGATTTCGATGAGACTTTTGCACCTGTTGCTAGACTTGAGGCTATTCGCATACTACTTGCTTATGCTAACCATCATAATATCACTTTATATCAAATGGATGTGAAAATCGCATTCCTCAATGGTAAGCTTGAGGAAGAAGTATATGTTGCTCAACCCCGTGTTTTGAAGATCCAAAGAATCCCGACAAAGTCTTCAGACTCAACAAGGCCCTCTATGGTCTCAAACAGTTCTACGGGCGTGGTATGATACATTGAAGGAATTCTTCGTGAAGAATGACTTCACACCCGATTCACTCGACCCTACTCTCTTTACTAAATCATATGATGGTGAACTGTTTGTGTGCCAAATATATGTTGATGATATTATCTTTGGTTGTACCGACCAACGTTACGTTGATGAATTTGCCTATATGACGAGTGAAGAATATCAAATGTCTATGATGGGAGAGTTGAAATTCTTCTTAGGTCTTCAAATTAAATCGACAACACAAAGGGCATATTCATATCTCAGGAGAAATACCTCAAAGATGTCCTGAAGAAATTTGGCATGCAAGATTGCAAAGGTGTCAAAATTCCTATGCCCACAAATGGCCATCTATGCACTGATGAAAATGGTATTGACTTCGATCACAAGGTATACCGCTCCATGATTGGTTCTTTATTGTACTTATGTGCATCTAGGCCAGATATAATGCTTAGTGTTTGCATGTGTGCCCGATTTCAAGCTACACGAAGGAATCACACCATAAGGTTGTGAAGCATATTCTTCGATATCTAGCTCACACACCAACACTAGGATTATGGTACCCCAAGGGCTCTACTTTTGATCTCATTGGATATTCTGACTCGACTATCTTTGGTGATCGTGTGGACCGCAAGTCAACATCTGGTACTTGTCATTTCCTCGGACGATCTTTGGTCCGTTGGTCCTCGAAGAAACAGAATCTGCGTATCACCGCTTCATCATGCGGAAGCTGAATACATTGCTGTTGGCTCTTGTTGTGCTCAATTGCGTGGATGAAGCAAACTCTCAAGGACTACGGCATCAATGTGAAGAATGTGCCTCTCTCGTGACAATGAGAGTGCCATTAAGATTGCTCACAACCCAGTTCAGCACTCGAAGACAAAGCACATTCAAATTCGTCATCATTTTCTTCGTGATCATGTGTTGAAGGGCGACATCTCCATCAAGCATGTGAAGACTGAAGAACAACTAGATGATATCTTCACAAAGCCCTTGGATGAGAAGAGATTTAGCAAGTTGCGGTGTGAGCTAAATATCTTAGAATCTTCGAATGTTCTTTGAAAAGGACACATATCCTGACACTTATGCAAAATTGATGACTTAGATGTGCAACACATGAAGAAACATTTTTCTTCAATCAATGAAGAATAACACTCTAAGTGTGAAGAAATTAATGAAGAATTTGATTCCCGTAACCCTCGACAATTGTATGCGATTCTGAAATCATCATTCTTATACGGTGGGTCACGCCACCACCAAAGTTGAAAATATTCAATTTGAGTTTTTCCTCAGTTTTTGAAATTCTTCAGTTTTTCAAATTCTTCAACTTTGCAAAATCTTCACTATTTCCGTTGTCTTTCTTCATTGTTTATATATATATATATATATATATATATATATATATATATATGGGTTTATGTCCTCTACAGCATTCACTTATGGCTATTTCTTCAAGTCGCTTTTTCTGCTAAGTGAATGTGATCGGACCCATACCCTCTATGCAATACTAAATCCAGTCAATTAACAAATTCTTAATTTGCGTTATACTTTAAACTCGTTCAAAATCTTCACTGTGTACTTGTCAGCTGAAGAAATTGCGAACGGAACTTTAAAACTGATCTTATCCAAACTTTTGTTTTTGCCGCTCAAACCGTTCCGCATCCCACGATAGATTTATCTATTCACTCACAATCTAACACAATCTCCACTTCTCAGTACGTGGGTGACACATGTCAAGCGAATGAGAAGGGTCAGGCACGCTCGTCCCAAATCTTGATCGAACAGTTTTTCACCGTGGCTATATATACCCCTCTCCCTTCCTCACTTCCTTTGCTCCGCTCGACCGCTCTCTCTCTCTCGCCGAGCTTCTCAA
This sequence comes from Aegilops bicornis, assembly GCA_021605145.1. NCBI lineage: Eukaryota > Viridiplantae > Streptophyta > Magnoliopsida > Poales > Poaceae > Aegilops > Aegilops bicornis. Next base: position 507,089,725 of record CM038672.1, read on the forward strand.
ACCCTAAGCGCCGCCGCTACTCCATAAATCGCCCGGTGAGGAAGATCTTCACTGCCTCGACCTCGTCGCCGACGTACTCGCGCCGACCACGGAAATCTTCACTCCGCCGCCGCCGTAGCTGTCTTCCTCCGCCGAGTTAGGGCGTGGAAGATCTAACCTGACGAACTTGCCATCTGTTCTTCTCAGTTCGTCGTGTTCTTCAGTTCGGGTAATTAAAAGTTACTTTTATTACTTGCTTTGATTCTCAAACCTTCCTGAAAATCTTCAAAGGTGTTTATTCTTCAAATCTTCACACATATGAACACCTCAAACAAAATATGCTCTTGATTCGTTTCTCTAAGCAATGATTTTTCTTCAAGATTCCTCAATTGTGTGGATCCTCGATCTATACAACTCGAACCTAAGACAAAGATCGCTTAGTGAAATTCTTCAAGGCTCATCCGTCAAATTCCTCAAACTAGTTCTTTTTGAAAACCTTACGAGAACGCATATGACCTCTCCAAATTCCTCGCAACTATACTGCTCACGGTACTCATGTCCGCTTTGAATCACTAGGTTCTCATCAACTTAACTCATTTGCAGCGTTCCTCGAAGAAAAGTTGCATACTTCTTCGTAGAATTCGATTGTTCAAATTCCTCGGTGAAGAATATGGCGTAAGGAAAGAAGCCACAAAGAAGGAAAGAGGCCTGAGGTCATGATCGCGTTTGAGATTCCCGAGAAATCTCTCATGATTATTGCACACTGATGAAGCCGAGTTCGCAAAGAAAACAAAAATTAGCGCAAGGTGCGCATTCAAAGGATTGAAAGGAGATGGGCAAGGGAATGGAGGAGTACAGATATGTTACTCCAAAGTACATGAAGAAATTCGCTCTCAATCCTCCATGCCCAAGAGCTCCATTGGCACCGATCAAGAAGTCGACCCCACCAAAGATCAAGCGTGGTGAGGACTTTCTGAAGAATGGGCCAAGCGCTAAGCCAAATTGGCAAGACAAGCCAACGAGGCGGTGAGGAAATTTAATGAGGACTCTGCTCTGCTGCTGCTGCCATCGAGGTCATTGTCAAGCCAAGAAAATCTATGGCAAAGAAGCCCGCACACAAGCCAAGTGCTTCACCAGCTGTGCCCTCACGGCCAATTTCCTCAGCAATGCCCTCACGGCAAATTCCTCATGCTGCACCTGCTCCTCCCAAATCCTCAGCTCCCACACAGTCCTCAGCAGTTCCGACAAAGTCCTCAGCACCTGTGCATCTGGCCACATGCCAAAGGATTGCAGGCATCTCCATTGCCTCTGGTGTCTCAGCAAGTTCCTCACCGCACCAAATTCTTCATCTGCCCAACTTTGTCAAGACTAAGGCCACAATCGGGACGAGGTCCTCGCCAAGTCCCAAGAAGAAACAGGTCGCCTTCCAAGAGCCAATTGAAGATGATGAGGCCGATGATGATGAACTTATGGAAATCATCAAAGACCGTCAAGAAAGGGCCGCTAGAGCCAAAGGCACACCTGCAATCGCTGTTGGATCCAAGAGCGATCCTAGACTACATTGATCTCTGGCACAAGGACCCAAACGCTCATATGCCCGACTTCAAGTTGACACCTGGCCAAAGTCACATGCTGACTCATTTCATCCAAGAGGAGAAATGGAAATTTGATACGGCTAGAGAGATCAAGAAATCGCAGATGTAAAGGAGAAATCATTGAAGAAAAACGTTGTCAAGATGACAACTGAAGAACTTATCAAGATGCAGGCTGACATCAAAGCCTCAGCGACAAATTTGACTCCTATTATGATGATTGGCAAGGAGCCAAAGTCAGATTAGTCAACCTGACGAAGAAGTTCACCAATGTTGCAGCCCCAACGCAACAAGAAATTCCTCAGGCTGGAGCCTCAGCTCAGCCGACTGAAGAACATGCCAGCACCGTTGATGAAGTTCGGGTCAAGACAATGCTAGTTCCAGGGCTGATGACTCCATTCCAGCCGCTAAAGAAATTGCCAGGGCATCCACTAGTGGTGCGCCTGAAGAAACTGAAGAAGTCAGGGCAATTGCATCAGTTGCGCCTGAGGAAATTCAACCAGATTCCTCAGCTTCTCCTGCGCCTACACCAACTCCAATCCTTCCATCTGCATCTGATGTGAAGAAGACCAAGGCTGCAGAACGAGCTGCAATGAAGAAAAGGAAAGCATTTGCTGCTTCAAATTCTTCAGCACCGAAGAAGATGAAGACAATGACCAGCTCATTTGACAATCCCATTGATGCTGTTCCAATTTCCTCCATGCCATCAAAGGACCTTGTTCCTTTTGGTGAAGATTATGAGATCCCAAGCGGATCTGATGAAGAGAATCACTCTGCTGCTTCATCAGAGCAGATCGATGAAGAAGTTGAAGTGGAAGCAATCCCTTCAACCCCAATCATTTCCTCGCCTATGCCTCAGTTCACAGCTGAAGAGGCCGGTGTTGAGGAAATTGAAGATGTGGATATTGGAAGCACAACGCCAGTGATGAACGATGACTTTTGGGAAAGTCAGCATCCAAATTCTCAACTCTTCACCCCAATCCAACAGATTCCTCAGTCCCCTGCTCCAACAATTCAAATGGGCTCAAGAAACTCATCCCACTTCATCCAGACATGAAGAAATTCCAGCCACTAGCGCCGATGAACCTCTTGCTGCTGATCCTCGGGATCGCACATGTAGAGGAACCAGAAATTCCTCACCCTAAAGAACACGAGATTGCGATTCCAGAGGTCGTGATGCAACTCACTGACACTCCATTGCCAAAGCCAAAGAATCCATTCTCAACGAAACAAAAGTTCAAGGCTGAAGACTTCTTTGGCGAGCATGATTTCTTCACGGATGACTCTGCTCGCATAAGGAAGAGGCGTTTCTGGACTGCTAGTCAAGCCAATTTCTATTCCTCAGTGCTCTTCAACAAAGACAAAGTCTTCGATCATGCACATATTCCTCATGTGGACATGGAATCTCTGCCAGCTTCGAGCCAGTCCTCGGTGTTCTTCACGATGCAGACTTCAATTTCTGCACTGATATACGTGGATTGGAATGAAGAACTCATTCTTCAATTCTATGCGACGCTGCACATCACCGGAGACGCTGAAGATGTGAACTCATGGGTGTTGGACTGGATGTCTGAAAACACTCACTACAAGGCACCAACAACTGAATTGCTTCGTTCCCTACCACTCAGTCCTCCCCTTGATGGTGCTCGATGTATCTACAACGAACCTGAGCTTTCAAATCACTACATGCAAGTGCTGATGAAGCCTTTGAAGCCAGGGCAGGCCCCAAGAACCAAATTCCTCGTCAAGGAATTACTATATGTGCCTCGGACTTTCTATCGGATTCTGACGAAGACGATGAGTCCTATCAAAGGCCACGACTCAAATGATGAAGAAGTAGTTGGCATCATGAAGAATATGCTTTTCAGTATCATTCATGGCGTTCCCGTCAACTTCCATGATTTCTTCATGAGGACTCTAGCAAACATTGCTATGTCTCCTTTTGAGCTGAAGCCTTATGCACCATGGATTATGAGGTTCATCAGGACAAGGTCTTCACTCAATTACAAGGCTGATACTCTGAACCACTGCAGCTACTTGCCCCCGATTGAAGTCCTCAAACGGACATTTTCCTCAGCCGATGACAAGGGCAAGGCAACTGCTGTGATAGATGAAGGCACTCGTCCATTGGATGGTCAGTTTCGCAAAGCTGCATCCTACTCCACCAATGATGACTCTGCCACACATGACTCTGCCGCCAATACCTCAGCCAAGCAAAGTCCTCAAGCCACAAAGCACCTGTGGTGATGACTGATCGTGAGTTACTCCTCAGTCTTCATCAGAAGGTTGATCACAATCATAGATGGGTCAAGCGTCAGTTTGGTTCAATTCTTCACAACATGACCTCTACACACAATGCAGTGAAGAAAAACCAATACTACCTCCATGAAACCTTCAACCGCACTTTGGGCTGTTCTTTCTAATGTCTACAGCCGGAAGAACTGAAGACAATGGGTCTCAAGGAAGACTTTGACTGATGCGCACCTCCACCGAAGAAATACAAGAAGGTCAAAGTTCCTTCCTTGGTGGCCAGCTCCTATTCTTCATCGCGAGACACCGATGAAAATGAAGACTTGGGCGACAACTGCGGCAGCGCTACTACAACAACCGACCCCAACAACGCCGGGCGCTCCTTCATCAACTTGAAATTCTTCGTAGGGCGTTAGTCCTCGGTTTCGATCCTTTTGGTCATTCGATGACAAAGGGGAGAAATGTGAGTTAGTCTTCAAGCGGGTCTATTATATGGGCAAATTTTTGTTAAGTTACAACTCTCGTTCTTCTGAAACTTTTATTGGATCGAGTTGTAATCTTAAACCCGATGGTGCTCTGATACTTTTGATGCACTGTGCTCTGATACTCTTGATGCGTTATTTTGCATGCCTGTTCCTCATTAATGTTATTGCACGCATGCTGAATTTCATCAAGCACCATATTTCATCATGCATTTCAAATTCTTCATATTATATGTCAAATGCATGTATGAATTACAAGATATAGGGGGAGATCTCCATGATTCAACTCTTCAAATGTGCATTGCCTCAAAAGCAAATTCCTCACTATGCACATATTCAGGGGGAGTTCTTCTATATCTTGCAATAAAATTCCTCAATATCAGTATTTACACTTCATATGTTTATCCCCGTTGAAAACTTAACCTATATTGTCATCAATCACCAAAAAGAGGGAGATTGTAAGTGCATCTAGTCCCCCTTAGTGATTTTGGTGTATTGAAGACTTATAGGTTAAGGGACTAATGTGTTTATGAGTGTACACAGGTCTATAAGTCTATGAGGAGTTTGGTATTTACAGAGAAAGTCGACCCCTAAAAATGAAGTTCCTTGACTGAAGACTTTGATATTCTGAAGACTTTCTGAAGGCTTTGAAAGTGAAGAAATTGGCGTGACCTTGAAGACTTGGTATTCATTTGAGGAACATGAAGCGTGAAGACTTTTGTTTTCGTAGTTTCGTTTTCTCTTTCTTGAGTCATAGGAAACACCGTCTTTGTTAAAGGGTCGAGGAAATACTAAGGAAAAATTTCCATGTGATGCTCAACTCAAAATCTTACACCTACCAATCCCTTGAGTGAAGCCTTTGGAAATCTCATACAGCTTCAGTCAATTTCTTGATGTGAGAGGCGAAGTTCTTACGGTAGCTGAGTAATTTGTTCTGACCGAGGAGTTAGGAATTCGCCGGTCTTGGATTGCCTACAGATGAGGAACATGATAGCCACAAGAATTTGAGAATCAAATTTTCGACCGTTCTTTGTCTTTGCGTGCCGGCTGTCCCAAAATATCTTATCCACCTAACGGTCATATCATTGAAGGGCATTTATGTCTTATCATGTCGGGCTGCTCCCTAGGCTATAAATAACCGCCCCTACAACCACTAGCTGGTTGGCTGCTCGAGAGAACTTGACACTTGTCATTTGAGAGCAACCCATCCTCCGAGGACTTTGAGCGAAAATCATCGAGTGAGGAAAACCCAAAACCAAACCCCTACAAACCCAAAGTGATTGAGCATCACGAAGAGATTGATCCTGCGTGGATCCGGCGCTTGTTACCTTTGAAGACTGTGCTTCTTCCAGACGGTTAGGCGTCATGGTCTAGAGCATCCAAGAGGAATTGTGGATTGCCGAGTGACCAAGTCTGTGAAGGTTTGGAAGTCGCTGAAGACTTACCACGAGTCATTGGGCCAGTGCATGTGACCTTAGTTCAAGGAGAATACGGTGAGGACTTGGTGTCCTGAGCTGCGTGCTCAGGACTGGGTGTCCGGGACTATGTGTCCTCGAGTTTAAATACTCAGCCGCTCCAACCAGATGTACAACTGAGACAATAGTTGTAACTGGTCTACCAAATCATTGTCTTCACCAACCTAATCGGTTCTATTTCCTCAACTCTTTCATTTCCTCATTCTTGTGTTGAGTGTTCATTCATATCTGTGTTTGAAGACTTTGGTGAAGACTTTCTCAATTTCCTCAGTTCAATTTCTTCAGTCTGTTTGTCTTCATCTTGTGCTATCCTATGTTTACGCTTTCTGTACTCTTTGATTGTCTTCATTTCATCATGATGACCATCCCGCATTCTCTTATGCTTACTTCTGAGTACTTATTCCGCTGCAAGTAGTTCTTCACTTAGGAATTTCCTCACTGGATAATTCCTAATTGAAGAATTCACAAAAATCGCCTATTCACCCCCCTCTAGTCGATATAACACACTTTCAAGACTCCAAAGATTTTCAGTCAAGGTTTTAGTGCGATCCATTTATTCACCCAACATATCATCACTTTTGTCTAGCATATTTTGAACCTTTGCCAAGGGCTTTTGTTGTTTAGTGGCAATACAAACAAGCTTGGTATAGCTAGATCCAAAATCATCATCAGATTCATCATCACTAGACTCAGATGAGGAACATTCGGTTACCTTGGCACCTTTTGCCATGAGGCATGGTGCAGAAGATGATTGTTCAGGTTCGAAAGTCATCGTTTTGAGTGATTCCTTGAAATCCTCAAACCAAGGATCATGACAACTTCAATGACCTTCATAGACATCAGAGATTTGGTCCCAGATAAGCTTCACATTGCAAAGATGCATAATGTGCCTGAATTCATCTCTGGATAGGCAGGAACAGATGATATCCTTCGCCATGATGTCAAGTCGAGTGTACTTGCGAATATCATCAGTGTCCGCCATCTTGCATAGATCGGTAAGACCAATCTCAGTGACGGTCCACAGCTCATTGTTCATTGCCATGAGGCGCTTCCTCATCATGGCCTTCCACTTGGGATAATCATGACCGTCAAAGATGGGGCATGTCACTTTCTTCATACATGCGGTCGACATAACTAAAACTCCAGGCGGTTAAACCAAAATCACACAGAACAAGGGAGTACCTTGCTCTGATACCAATTAAAAGTGTGTTATATCGACTAGAGGGGGGGTGAATAGGCGATTTTTATGAATTCTTCACTGAGGAATTTCAGGGTGAGGAAATTCCTAAGCGAAGAACTACTTGCAACGGAATAAGTACTCAGACGTAAACATAACAGAATATAAGCATGGTCATCATGATGAAATGAAGACAAGCATAGAGTACAGAAAGCGTAAACACATGATAAAACAGGATGAAGACAAACAGACTGAAGAAATTGAACTGAGGAAATTGAGAAAGTCTTCAGTCAAATTCTTCAAATAGATATGAACAAGCACACAACAACTATAATGAGGAAATGAAAGAGTTGAGGAAATAGAACCAGTAGGCTTGGTGAAGACAATGATTTGGTAGACCAGTTCCAACCGCCGTGATATGTACGTCTGGGTTGGAGCGGCTAGGTATTTAAACCTGAGGACACACATTCCTGACACACAGCCCTCACCGTATTCTCCTTGAGCTAAGGTCACAGACCTCGCCCAATCACTCGTGGTAAGTCTTCAGTGAATTCCAAACCTTCACAAACTCGGTCACTCGGCGATCCACAATTTCCTCATGGATGTTTAGACCATGACGCCTAAGCCGCCCGAAGATGCATGTTCAAAGGTAATAAGCGCCGGATCCACGCAGGATCAATCTCTTCAAAGGATGCGCAATCACTTTGGGTTTCTAGGTGTTTGGGTTTGGGTTTCCTCCCTTGATGATTTTCGCCAAAGTCCCTCGGAGGATGGGATGCTCTCAAATGACAAGTGTCGGCTTTCCTTGAGCAGCCAACCAGCTAGTGGTTGCAGGGGGCGGCTATTTATAGCCTAGGGAGCAGCTCGACATGACAAGACATAAATGCCCATCGTTGATATGACTGGTAGGTGGGTAGATATTTTGGGACAGCTAGCGCATAGCACAATAACGGTCGGAAATTTGAGTATCAAATTCCTCAGGGCTATCATGTTCCTCACAGTGTAGGCAATCCACACTGGCGAATTCCTAACTCCTCACTCGTATCAAATTCTCGTAGACCGTAAGAACTTCGCCTCTCACATCAAGAATATGACTGAAATGTATGAGATTTCCAATGGCTTCACTCGAAGAGATTGGTAGGTGTAGGATTTTCAGTTGAGCATCACTTGGAAAATTTTCCTTAGTATTTCCTGAACCCCCTTTAACAGTACGGTGTTTCCTTTGACTCAAGAAAGAGAAAATGAAACTATGAAAACAAAAGTCTTCACGCTTCATGTTCCTCGAATGAATACCAAGTCTTCAAGGTCACACCAATTTCTTCACTTTCAAAGTCTTCAGAAATCCAAAGTCTTCAGTCGAAGCACTTCATTTTTAGGGATCGACTTTCTCTGTAAATATCAAACTCCTCATAGACTTATAGACCTCTGCACACTCATAAACACATTAGTCCCTTAACCTATAAGTCTTCAATAGGCACTAGATGCACTTACAACTGCCCAGGGCATTTCTACAAAATCTCTCAATGTGACATTGCATCCTTTGTCCCAAAACAATTATTACCAAGCGGAGCCAGGAGACAACCACCGTTTTGCATTAACCCAGAGCTCACAACTTCATCTTCCTTTGTCCAGCGCGACGAACTTGACTTCCTCATCAACACAGGCCATGGAACAGAAACTCCTCGGAAGTGGGGCAGTGACTCAATCTTCACGCCAGAAATCAACAAAAAACCGCCTCGGAAACAGCTGACGGGGCTCAAAGGCCGCAGAAAAAAGTGGCGAATTGAACTGGCGGTTTAAACTTTTATGCTATCCTCCACTGATGCATAGCCCAGGTATTTAGATTCTAGAGTAGTACTAGTTGACAGCCAGGGATTTGCTTGTACCACAAATTGACTTGTAACATACTTCGGCCTTCAGAAAGTAGCAACCATAGACTTCTGTCTTTTGGTGGAAAAGCGGAGACGGCATTGCGGGTTGTAGCTTCAGATATGGGACAACACTACTGTGTCTAGACCAGCTGGATAAATTTGAACCAAAGAAGGCATTGCGGCTTGTAGCTTCATTGCATGTGCATGAACGATGATCTGCAATTTGGCAGCAACGGAGCTGGCGACTTAGCAGCGGCGGCTCTCCTGCTACAAAAACAGTGGCGGCTTGACGCGCGAAAGGCGAGGCGAATAGAGGCCATGGCAGCTGTGATGGTAGTAGCCAGCTCGACACTCAAGCAAGGTGGATGGCGGATTGAGGCAACGCCAGTGACGGAGGCGGCTTGCTAGCGCGACCATGGCACGAGTGTGTGCTACCTCTTGAGCACTGCGTTGGATTTAATTGAAGAGGAAAGGGTGATGCAGCAAAGTAGCCTAAGTATTTCCCTCAGTTTTTCAGAACCAAGGTATCAATCCAGTAGGAGGCTGCGTGCGAGTCCCTCGTACCTACACAAAGCAAATAACTCCTCGCAACCAACGCGATAAGGGGTTGTCAATCCCTTCACGGTCACGTACGAGAGTGAGATCTGATAGATATGATAGGATAATATTTTTCGTATTTTTGTGATAAGATGCAAAGTAAAATAAAAGCAAAGTAAAAAGCAAAGGAAATAACTAAGTGTTGGAAGATTAATATGATGAAGATAGACCCGGGGGACATAGGTTTCACTAGTGGCTTCTCTCAAGAGCATAAGTATTTTACGGTGGGTGAACGAATTACTGTTGAGCAATTGACATAATTAAGCATAGTTATGAGAATATCTAGGTATGATCATGTATATAGGCATCACGTCCGAGACACGTAGACCGACTCCTGCCTGCATCTACTACTATTACTCCACTCATCGACCGCTATCCAGCATGCATCTAGAGTATTAAGTTCATGAAAACAGAGTAACACTTTAAGCAAGATGACATGATGTAGAGGGATAAATTCATGCAATATGATAAAAACCCCATCTTGTTATCCTCGATGGCAACAATACAATACGTGCCTTGCTGCCCCTACTGTCACTGGGAAAGGACACCGCAAGATTGAACCCAAAGCTAAGCACTTCTCCCATTGCAAGAAAGATCAATCTAGTAGGCCAAACCAAACTGATAATTCAAGGAGACTTGCAAAGATAACCAATCATACATAAAAGAATTCAGAGAAGATTCAAATATTGTTCATAGATAATCTTGATCATAAACCCACAATTCATCGATCTCAACAAACACACCGCAAAAAGAAGATTACATCGAATAGATCTCCACGAGAGAGGGGGAGAACGTTGTATTGAGATCCAAAAAGAGAGAAGAAGCCATCTAGCTACTAACTATGGACCCGAGGGTTTGAAGTAAACTACTCACACTTCATCGGAGAGGCTATGGTGATGATGTAGAAGCCCTCCGTAATGGATACCCCCTCCGATGGAGCTCCGGAACAGGCCCCAAGATGGGATCTCGTGGGTACAGAAGGTTGCGGCGGTGGAATTAGGTTTTTGGCTCCGTATCTGATCGTTTGAAGTACGTAGGTATATATAGGAGGAAGGAGTACGTCGGTGGAGCAACAGGGGGCCCATGAGGGTGGAGGGCGCGCCCCCTACCTCATGGCTTCCGATTTTGTTTCTTGACGTAGGGTCCAAGTCTCCCGGATCATAATCTTCCTAAAAATCACGTTCCCGAAGGTTCCATTCCGTTTGGACTCCGTTAGATATTCCTTTTCTGCAAAACTCTGAAATAGGCAAAAAAAGGGCAATTCTGGGCTGGGCCTCCGGTTAATAGGTTAGTCCCAAAAATAATATAAAAGTGGATAATAAAGCCAAATATTGTCCAAAACAGTAGATAATATAGCATGGAGCAATAAAAAATTATAGATACGTTGGAGACGTATCGAGCATCCCCAAGCTTAATTCCTGCTCGTTCTCGAGTAGGTAAATGATAAAAAAAGATAATTTTTGATGCGGAGTGCTACTTCTCATAATTTCAATGTAATTCTTCTTAATTGTGGTATGAATATTCAGATCCGAAAGATTTAATATAAAAGTTTAATATTGACATAAAAATAATAATACTTCAAGCATACTAAGAAAGCAATCATGTCTTCTCAAAATAACATGGCCAAATAAAGTTATCCCTACAAAATCATATAGTCTGGCTATGCTCTATCTTCACCACACAAAGTATTTAAATCATGCACAACCCCGATGACAAGCCAAGCAATTGTTTCATACTTTTGACATTCTCAAACTTCACGCAATACATGAGCGTGAGCCATGGATATAGCACTATATGTGGAATAGAATGGTGGTTGTGGAGAAGACAAAAAGGGAGAAGATAGTCTCACATCAACTAGGCGTATCAATGGGCCATGGAGATGCCCATCAATAGATATCAATGTGAGTGAGTAGGGATTGCCATGCAATGGATGCACAAGAGCTATAAGTATATGAAAGCTCAACAAAAGAAACTAAGTGGGTGTTCATCCAACTCGCTTGCTCACGAAGACCTAGGGCATTTTGAGGAAGCCCATCATTGGAATATACAAGCCAAGTTCTATAATGAAAAATTCCCACTAGTATATGAAAGTGACAACATAGGAGACTCTCTATCATGAAGATCATGGTGCTACTTTGAAGCACAAGTGTGGAAAAAAAGGATAGTAACATTGCCCCTTATCTCTTTTCTCTCATTTTTTTATTTGGGCCTTTTCTCTTTTTATATGGCCTCTTTTCTCTCTTTTTTTCATTCGGAGTCTCATCCCGACTTGTGGGGGAATCATAGTCTCCATCATCCTTTCCTCACTTGGGACAATGCTCTAAAGATGAAGATCATCACACTTTTATTTTCTTACAACTCAACAATTACAACTCGATACTTAGCACAAAATATGACTCTATATGAATGCCTCCGGCGGTGTACCGGGATATGCAATGAATCAAGAGTGCATGTATGAAAGAATTATGAATAGTGGCTTTGCCACAAATACGATGTCAACTACATGATCATGCAAAGAAATATGACAATGATGGAGCATGTAATAATAAACGGAACGGTGGAAAGTTGCATGGCAATATATCTCGGAATGGCTATGGAAATGCCATGATAGGTAGGTATGGTGGCTCTTTTGACGAAGGTATATGGTGGGTGTATGATACCGGCAAAAAGTGCGTGGTATTAGAGAGGCTAGCAATTGTGGAAGGAAGAAAGTGCGTATAATCCATGGACTCAACATTAGTCATAAAGAACTCATATACTTACTGCAAAAATCTACAACTTATCAAAGCAAAGTATTACGCGCATGCTCCTAGGGGAGTAGATTGGTAGGAAAAGACCATCGCTCGTCCCCGACCGCCACTCATAAGGAAGACAATCAATAAATAAATCATGCTCTGACTTCATCACATAACGGTTCACCATACGTGCATGCTACGGGAATCACAAACTTTAGCACAAGTATTTCTCAAATTCACAACTACTCAACTAGCATGACACTAATATCACCATCTTTATATCTCAAAACAATTATCAAGAATCAAACTTCTCATAGTATTCAACACACTCATAAGGAAGTTTTTACTATTCTTGAATACCAAGCATATTAAGATTATTTAAGCAAATTACCATGCTATTTAAGACTCTCAAAATAATCTAAGTGAAGCATGAGAGATCAATAGTTTCTATAAAACAAATCCACCACCGTGCTCTAAAAGATATAAGTGAAGCACTAGAGCAAAACTATATAACTCAAAAGATATAAGCGAAGCACATAGATTATTCTAACAAATTCCAAATCATGTATGGATCTCTCAAAAGATCTGTGCAGCAAGGATGATTGTGGTAAACTAAAAAAGCAAAGACTCAAATCATACAAGACACTCCAAGTAAAACACATATCATGTGGTGAATAAAAACATAGCTCCAAGTAAAGTTACCGATGGAAGTAGACGAAAGAGGGGATGCCTTCCGTGGCATCCCCAAGCTTTGGCTTTATGGTGTCCTTAGATTATCTTGGGGGTGCAATGGGAATCCCCAAGATTAGGCTCTTGCCACTCCTTGTTCCATAATCCTTCAAAATCTTTCACCCAAAACTTGAAAACTTCACAACACAAAACTCAATAGAAATCTCGTGAGCTCTGTTAACGAAAGAAAACCAAAGACCACTTCAAGGTACTGTAATGAACTCATTATTTATTTATATTGGTGTTAAACCTACTGTATTCCAACTTCTCTATGGTTTATAAACTATTTTACTAGCTACAGATTCATCAAAATAAGCAAACAACACACGAAAAACAGAATCTGTCAAAAACAGAATAGTCTGTAGTAATCTGTAACTAATGCAAACTTATGGAAGTCCAAAATATCAGCCAAAATGGGAATACCTAGGAAATTTGTTTATTGATCAGAAGCAATTGGAATCAGTATTTTATCACGTTCTGGTGATTTTTAATAATTGCTTTCGTGAACAGAAAGTTTCTGGAAATGTCTGCAAGATCAAATAACTATCATCCAAGAAGATCTATAGGTTTAACTTCGCACAAAAACTAATTAAGACATAAAAATACATCTAACCAGAGGCTAGATCAAAGATTTATTCCTAAACAGAAGCAAAAATCAAAAAAACTAAAAATAAAAATTGGGTTGCCTCCCAACAAGCGCTATCGTTTAACGCCCCTAGCTAGGCAAAAAGCAAGGATAGATCTAGGTATTGCCATCTTTGGTAGGCAATCCATAAGTGGCTCTCATGATATATTCATATGGTAATTTTATTTTCTTCCTAGGGAAGTGTTCCATGCCTTTCTTTAATGTAAATTGGAATCTAATATTCCCTTCCTTCATATCAATAATTGCACCAATCGTTCTAAGGAAAGGTCTACCAAGAATAATAGGACATGAAGGATTGCAATCTATATCAAGAACAATAAAATCTACGGGCACATAGTTCCTATTTGCAACAATAAAAACATCATTAATTCTTCCCATAGGTTTCTTAATAGTGGAATCCATGAGGTGCAAGTTTAGAGAGCAATCATCAAAATCATGGAAATCTAGAAAATCGCACAAAGTTTTGGGAATAGTGGAAACACTAGCACCCAAATCACATAAAGCATGGAACTCATGATCCTTAATCTTAATTTTAATAGTAGGTTCCCACTCATCATAAAGTTTTCTAGGGATAGAAACTTCCAACTCAAGTTTTTCTTCATAAGATTGCATCAAGGCATCAACGATATGTTTGGTAAAAGCTTTATTTTGACTATAAGCATGAGGAGAATTTAGCACAGATTGCAACAAGGAAATACAATCTATCAAAGAGCAATTTTCATAATTAAATTCGTTGAAATCCAAAATAGTGGGTTTAGCAACATCTAGGGTTTTGATTTCTTCAATCCCACTTTTATCAATTTTAGCGTCAAGATCTAAAAACTCCGAATTTTTGGAACGCTTTCTAGGTAAAGGTGGATCATATTCAGTCCCATCATTATCAAGATTCATATTGCAAAACAAAGATTTAATAGGGGACACATCAATAACTTTTAGATCTTCATCTTTATTTTCATAGAAATTGGAAGAACACATCAATAACTTTTAGAGAGCAATCTTTCTTAGCACGCATCCTAGCGGTTCTTTCTTTACACTCATCAATGGAAATTCTCATGGATTTGAGAGACTCATTGATATCATGCTTAGGAGGAATAGATCTAAGCTTACATCAAGAGAAATTCTATCAACGTTCCTAGCCAATTCATCAACTTTAAGCAATTTCCCTTCAAGCAAAGCATTGAAATTCTTTTGCGAATTCATAAACTCTTTAACACTAGTCTCAAATTCAGAGGGCATCTTATTAAAATTTCCATAAGAGTCGTTGTAGGAATTTCCATAATTATTAGAGGAATTACTAGAATAAGGCCTAGGATTAAAGTTTCCTCTATACGCGTTGTTACCAAAATTATTCCTACCAACAAAATTCACATCCATAGATTCATTATTATTATCAATCAAAGTACACAAAGGCATATCATTAGGATCAGAAGAAACACTCTTACTAGCAAATAATTTCATAAGTTCATCCATCTTTCCACTCAAAACATTAATTTCTTCTATCGCATGCACTTTTTTATTATTAGATCTTTCAGTGTGCCATTGAGAATAATTAACCATAATATTATCTAGGAGTTTAGTAGCTTCCCTAAAGTGATTTCCATAAAAGTGCCTCCATGGCCGAATCTAAAAAGATTTCTAGAAGCAAAATTCAATCCGCATAATTTTTGTATAATCATCCACAAATTCAAACCATGAGTAGGGCAATTATGTATCATTAATTTCATCCTCTCCCAATCTTGTGCAACATGTTCATGATCAAGTTGCTTAAAATTCATAATATCGTTTCTAAGAGAGATGATCTTAGCAGGAGGAAAATACTTAGAGATAAAACCATCTTTCCACTTGTTCCAAGAATCAATACTATTTTTAGGCAAGGATGAAAACCAAGCTTTAGCACGATCTCTAAGCGAAAAAGGAAATAGCTTCAATTTAACAATATCATTATCAACATGTTTCTTCTTTTGCATATCACACAAATCAACGAAGCTATTTAGATGAGTAGCGGCATCTTCACTAGGAAGGCCGGCGAATTGATCTTTCATGACAAGATTCAACAAAGCAGCATTGATTTCACAAGATTCAGTATTGGTAAGAGGAGCAATCGGAGTGCTAAGTAAATCATTATTGTTGGTATTGTTAAAGTCACACAATTTGGTATTATCTTGAGCCATCGTGACAAACAAGCAATCCAACACACAAGCAAACAAAAAGCAAGCGAAAAAGAGGCGAACAAAAAAGAGAGGGCGAATAAAACGGCAAGGGTGAAGTGGGGGAGAGGAAAATGAGAGGCAAATGGCAAATAATGTAATGCGGGAGATAAGGTATTTGTGATGGGTACTTGGTATGTTGAATTTTGCATAGACTCCCCGGCAACGGTGCCAGAAATCTTCTCTGCTACCTCTTGAGCACTACGTTGGATTTCCTAGAAGAGGATAGGGTGATGCAGCAAAGTAGCGTAAGTATTTCCCTCGGTTTTTGAGAACCAAGGTATCAATCCAGTAGGAGGCTACGCGCGAGTCCCTCGTACCTACACAAAGCAAATAACTCCTCACAACCAACGCGATAAGGGGTTGTCAATCCCTTCACGGTCACTTACGAGAGTGAGATCTGATAGATATGATAGGATAATATTTTTCGTATTTTTGTGATAAGATGCAAAAAATAAAAGCAAAGTAAAAAAGCAAAGGAAATAACTAAGTGTTGGAAGATTAATATGATGAAGATAGACCCGGGGGCCATAGGTTTCACTAGTGGCTTCTCTCAAGAGCATACGTATTTTACGGTGGGTGAACGAATTACTATTGAGCAATTGACAGAATTGAGCATAGTTATGATAATATCTAGGTATGATCATGTATATAGGCATCACGTCAAAGACACGTAGACCGACTCCTGCCTGCATCTACTACTATTACTCCACTCATCGACCGCTATCCAGCATGCATCTAGAGTATTAAGTTCATGAAAACAGAGTAACACTTTAAGCAAGATGACATGATGTAGAGGGATAAATTCATGCAATATGATAAAAACCCCATCTTGTTATCCTCGATGGCAACAATACAAAGACATGCCTTGCTGCCCCTCATCACATTGGGAAAGGACACCGCAAGATTGAACCCAAAGCTAAGCACTTCTCCCATTGCAAGAAAGATCAATCTAGTAGGCCGCACCAAACTGATAATTCAAGAGACTTGCAAAGATAACCAATCATACATAAAAGAATTCAGAGAAGATTCAAATATTGTTCATAGATAATCTTGATCATAAACCCACAATTCATCGATCTCAACAAACACACCGCAAAAAGAAGATTACATCAAATAGATCTCCACGAGAGAGGGGAGAACATTGTATTGAGATCCAAAAGAGAGAAGAAGCCATCTAGCTACTAACTATGGACCCGAAGGTCTCAAGTAAACTACTCACACTTCATCGGAGAGGCTATGGTGATGATGTAGAAGCCCTCCGTAATGGATGCCCCCTCCGTGAGCTCATGTGAGGCCCCAAGATGGGCTCTCGTGGGTCTGTAAGGTTGCAGCGGTGGAATTAGGTTTTTGGCTCCATATCTGATCGTTTGGGGGTACGTAGGTATATATAGGAGGAAGGAGTACGTCGGTGGAGCAACAGGGGGCCCTCGAGGATGGAGGGCCCGCCCTGGGGGTGGGTGCGCCCCCCTACCATGTTGCTTCCTCTTTTGTTTCTTGATGTAGGGTCCAAATCTCCCGAATCATAATCTTCCTAAAAATCACGTTCCCGAAGGTTTCATTCTGTTTGGACTCCGTTTGATATTCCTTTTCTGCGAAACTCTGAAATAGGCAAAAAACAGCAATTCTCGGCTAGGCCTCCGGTTAATAGGTTAGTCCCAAAAAAATA
The DNA here is from genome assembly GCA_021605145.1 of Aegilops bicornis. Taxonomy (NCBI): domain Eukaryota; kingdom Viridiplantae; phylum Streptophyta; class Magnoliopsida; order Poales; family Poaceae; genus Aegilops; species Aegilops bicornis. The sequence continues at coordinate 507,107,134 of CM038672.1, forward strand.
TAAAGTGGATAATAAAGCCCAATATTGTCCAAAACAGTAGATAATATAGCATGGAGCAATCAAAAATTATAGATACGTTGGAGACGTATCAGTGCGCCGGCGCGAGATGAGGCCGAGGCTTACCGTGGCTGAAGTGTGCGGAGACCCGCTCCTGTAGCAATTGAGGCGGACAACGGTGGCCGGAGACCTTGGCAGGAGCCGGGTTGAAAGCACTAGGGTGACTCGGATTCCTCGGAGAGCTTGGGGCATGATGAGCATGGCCGGTCAAGCAGCCGCGACGACAGCCAAAGCGAGGCAGAGGAAAATGATTCGCAAGAGAGCCGGCTTGCAAACGGAGGCAGTGGCGGCATCTATGTGGTAGCTTGAGAGGGGTTGATCAAGATGAGAGACGCGAGGCGGATCATCACACAAGATAAGGATTTAGACAGCTTCGGGCCCCGGGAAACATCATCCGGAATAGCCCTACATGCTGTTTGTGGCTAGGTCTCATTATGCTCATAAGGGAGTCGCCGCATAAACCGGCTCTCCTCTTAGTTGTGTCTAGCCCTAGAGATTATCTTCTTGCCCTCTTGGGGTGCCCTGCCCCTCCTTATATATGTTGAAGGGGTGGGTTACATGACTAGTCCTAGTAGGATTAGGATTACTCTATTACCAGTGGAGTCCTAGTCTTGCTTCCTTTGTAGGAGAATATTCCTTATGCCTTTCCTCTTAAGTCGGACCACCATCACATGAACCAGCCTTCTGGGCTTTGGGCCTTGTCATCCATCTGACCCGCCGTCGGGGTCATCAGTGAGTGGCCAAGTCCGGCCAGGCCATATTTCTGGCCGGGTCATACCGCGAGGTATATCCCCGACACTAGCCCCCAGTTTAATTTGGATTTATCCATGTTAAACTGATCCTGCAAAATAATTCAAGAGCAAATTTGACAGGTTGTGCTCCGGGTTAAATATTCTTGTAAGCCAACACCTGATCATCCTTAAGTCCTTGTCATTTCCTTCTAGAAAATCCGGGTTAATAGACCAGCTTCATAATCAATTTGCTTGTAGAATTAATTTTGTAAACGAATAAATAATCCATTTGAGTCGGCCTTCAATGCTCTAACTTGACAAAAATATTGGTTTTGAAATATTCAACTGATATTCAGCCGGCTTGTAGAACTTGCTGAGTTATGATTTCCAAAATCACCGGGTTATAAAAACTGATGACTTCAGGTCATGACTGTTATAGACACCGGGTAATGATTGTTATTTATAGCCGGTCACACAATTAATCTTCCTGATTTGCCCAAAACTGAGAATTTGAAGATTTCCTCCTTTATATGCATATTACCTGTAGCCCCCAAGTCTTAAGAGGAGAACATAGTGATAGCTTAAGACTTGTTTCGATATAAATGTTGCAACCTTGAAGAAATCCAGATTGTTCATCTCAGTCACTAGTCAAAACTGAATATTCCACGTATGTAGCCCCCAAGTGCCGGGTTGTTATGCTTGCAGCCACCTGGGACTTGTAATTGTCTTATACTCATAAAAACTTCAACCAATGTAGCCCCGAAGGGTCGGGTCATTATGCAATAATGAGCAGGGATTTTATATATGCTTCATTGAAAATAATATCATATGATGTAACCCTCACCATGGGGCTTGAACCCACGTCCATAAGGTTAAGAGCTTTGTACTCTGCAAACTGAGTAGTGGACCTTTCAATATAATGGATTAAGACTTGTGTACCTTGAATTTTTGACAGGAGCAATTGGTAGCCCTCAAAAGCCGGCTCATTACAATGTGATGATTCGGGTCTTCAATAAAGTGAGCAAAAAATGACTTTGCATTAGCCCCCAAGTGCCATGGTGCATGCTGGCAGTGACATGGGACTTGCATATTTGATGTAAACTCAATTTGAATAATGTAGCCCCCAAGTGCCGGGTCGTAAGCCTGCAGCGACTCGGGACTATTCCCTCCATTGTAAAAATAAATCATGTCCATTAACAAAATAATAACGGTTGCGCTGAAGCGACTTTGAAGACCTCCATCATAATATTGGCTATTGATAGCCATAATAAAAATCCAGCCATTTTGTCTATTAAATATTTGAATAATATAATCCGGTTTGGAAAACCGGTTCCTGTGATATTGAATCGTACTACCGGTTTAGGATACCTGTGCATTAAGGGTGATAACCCAATCTTTAGAAGCCAAAACTTCCAAATGTTTATGATTGTCATATATGGCAACTTATCATCCAAAGTCAAGTCGGGTTAATCGAAACCGCATATATGTTTCAGATATGAACAAAAAGGTCTCAAGACAAAACCAAAGATTGTTTTCAAAAAACTTAAGCCAAACAGAGAAAAATTGAGGCTTCTGATTCGAATACGATCTGTAAACCGGACCAAAGGGCTTAAGCTAGGATTCGAATACGATTGTGTAGCCCCCAGTGGCTTTGGCGTTGCGCCGATCAAGAGGATACCGACAGCTATGTTCTCTTTGGTTCTAATACGACCTATGTTTGAACAGGAAGCCCCCAAATGGCCTTGGGAGTTTTTTAACGACTCTGATTCGCGATCAAAGTCGGACCCAAAAGGGGTTAAGCTATGATTCGAATACGATCAAGAAGCCCCCTAGTGGGTTTGGTATTGCGCCGATCAAGAGGGTACCGACAGCTGTGTTCTCTTTGGTTCGAATACGACCTATGTTTGAACAGGAAGCCCCCAAATGACCTTGAGACTTTTTTAACGACTCTGATTCGAATACGATCAAAGTCAGACCCAAAAGGGGTTAAGCTAGATTCAAATACAATCAGCCCCCAATGGTCTTTTGAAGTAGGGTTCCTATATTTGAGTTGTGCCTTGCAACAGACTCTCTTTGGTCCCTTTAATTTTTCCTGAGAACTCGAGCTTTTCGAGAGATAAATTCTTATTGAACCGGAATTCTTAAACCGGATATTGAGAGCTTCAAAGCTTTGTGGGAGACAGCTTTCCCTTGAGCCGGATTTTAAACCGAAATTTTCATTTAGAGCCAGAAATTTCCTGACGGCCTTTAAATTTTCACCGATATGGCAGCAGCCTCCGGGACCGGGTTATCATTCCCTTCAACGTCCTGTGGTTCTTGACTTGCTTTAAACTGGCAACATTTATTGAGCCATGTCATCGTAGCCCCCGAGTCTCAAGGCGACTCAAGGAGTTGGCTTGAGATTCTCCATATTTGACAGTGACATCAACCGGTATGAGCCATTCAACAGCTCATTGATATAATAGTCCCTTTTGTAGTAGACAATTTGTCACCTTTTGGAGAACTTGCAAGCCAGACTAATTGCTCTTTTAAAGAAAACAATATGTAATATAAGATATACCTGATGGATTTCACCTGATATGTCATGCCAAAAATTATCCACCACAGAATTGATGATCACGACGGTGAACCTGAAATCAATCATGGGCAAGTCGACCACGGGATCAGACAAAGCAAGCGGACACGGATGCCGATGCATGACGATGCTAATGCACACTCCATAGGCTCAGCATGGCACCACCTTTATAATGAATCATTATCCTGTATAAAAGATATCATGGGAGAGAGTAATTGTTTCTCGAAAAAATGCATCAATAAAACTTGATTGGATTGATTTCACCTGATTTGTCCGGACGATAAGTGATCCGTTCAACATGACAGAGGCGGCTCAACCGCAGACCGCAGAAACGACTCAGTATGGCCCTAGCGGTTCAATATCACTGAATGAAGGAGTTGGCATTAAGCTCACATGATTAGTACTAGGCCTTTTGGGTGGAGACCGAGAACCGTGGCTGCTTACAACTGCCCAGGGCATTTCTCCAAAATCTCTCAATGTGCCAATGCATCCTTTGTACCAAAACAATTATTACCAAGCGGAGCCAGGAGACAGCCACCGTTTAGCATTAACCCAGAGCTCACAACTTCATCTTCCTTTGTCCGGGGCGACGAACTTGACTTCTCCATCAACACAGTCCATGGAACAGAAACTCCTCAGAGGGCAGCGACTCAATCTTCACGCCAGAAATCAACAAAAAATCGCCTCAGAAACAGCTGACGGCGGCTCAAAGGCCGCAGAAAAACTGGCGACTTGAACTGGCGGTTTAAACTTTTGTGCTATCCTCCACTGATTCGTAGCCTAGGTATTTAGATTCTAGAGTAGAACTAGTTGACAGCCAGGGATTTGCTTGCACCACAAATTGACTTGTAACATACTTCGGCCTTCAGAAAGTAGCAACTGTAGACTTCTATCTTTTTGTGGAAAAGCGGAGACGGCATTGCGGGTTGTAGCTTCAGAGATGGGACAACACTACTGTGTCTAGACCAGCTGGATAAATTTGAACCAAAGAAGGCATTGCGGGTTGTAGCTTCATTGCGTGTGCATGAACGATGATTTACAATTTGGCAGCAAGGGGGCCGGCGACTTAGCAGCGGCGGCTCTCCTACTGCAAAAATAGTGGCGGCTTGACACTCGAAAGGCGAGGCGAACAGAGGCCATGGCAGCTGTGATGGTAGTAGCCAGCTCGACACTCAAGCAAGGTGGTTGGCGGATTGAGGCAACACCAGTGACAGAGGCGGCTTGCTAGCGCGGCCACGGCAGGAGTGCGCCGGCGCGAGATGAGGCCGAGGCCTACTGTGGCTGAAGTGTGCCGAGACCCGCTCCTGTAGCAATTGAGGCGGGCGACGGTGGCCGGAGACCTTGGCAGGAGCCGGATTGAAAGCACTAGGGCGAATCGGATTTCCCGGAGAGCTCGGGTCATGATGAGCACGGCCGGTCAAGCGGCCGCGACGACAGCCAAAGCGAGGTAGAGGAAAATGATTCGCAAGAGAGCCGGCTTGCAAACGGAGGCAGTGGCAGCCCGGACGGCGACCTGAGGCAGAGGGGCTTCAGCGGAGGCTAGGCCCGGTCAGCGGAAGTGCGCCGGCGAGGTACAACCACAACGGAGGCGGCTCAAGGGCGAGGGTGCAGGAGAGCTGCGGTAGAGGGCGCATCGGCGGAAGCAGCTTGCTGCCGAGGCGAGCAAGGGCAGCTTGAGGCCACAGCGGTGGGCAATTTCGAGGTGATGGAGCCCGGCAGTTTAGCGCGGGGAGGCCCAAGCGCGTGACGGGCGATTCAAAGCTCCGGCGGATGTGAAAACCGGCGGTCGCCGTATTAGCGGCGTCTTGGGCGGTTTGCTCACGGGAGCGGACAAAGGCGACTTGCCAGTGCAGATGAGGCCGCGACAACGACGATGCAGGGCACTCCACAACGGTTTTAACAGAACGGCGCGGCAGGCGGCTCAAGGCCGGTTGGTGCGGCGGCTCTGAATGGAGGCGGATCGAGGCGGCAGGGCGTCAAGGCGGTCAGCGGCTCGTAGCTTAAAGAAAACGCGGCAGAACGGCTCATCTGTGGTAGAGCGAGGCGGCTCGAGGAGGTCCCCAGCGAGGCAGGGGAGCAAGACACGGCGGAGCCGACGCTTGCCACGGTTGAAGGCGACCCGTCAGGGGCTCGGCAGTGTCTGGCGCGGGGCTCGGCCGTGTTAAGCCGCTGCGGCGGGTTGGCGTTGGTGGTGCGGACGTGACAACGGCGGCGGCGGAGGTCTCCATGAGGCGAGGTCGCAACAGAGGCTGCTTCCGAGTTGTAACCAGTTGAACAGACCAGGTCATGGCCTGTTTCCTTCCCTTTTCTTAACAGTAAACTTTCCCTTGAGGACCGGAAACTAGCACTTGCACCTAGCACCATGTTGGTTGCTCTGGACGCGATCTGTCTCACGCGTAGTTTCCTTCCAAAAACAAATAACGAGGATACGACTTTGTAGCGACCCAGCGGCCGCGTGTGAGTTGTTGCAGCGACAAACCTTTGTCCGTCTCGGCTTCGAACGGTGACACGGTGAAAATCGGTCTAGCTTGATGGATCGTCCAGTCGCGACAACACTGCAACCCTAATCTTCTCTTGACCGAAGCATCTTGTGTATGTTTTTTTTACTGTTCGTCAGCGATGACATCTTCTGCGGCGGCTTCTGTTTCATCTAACATATCGCGGGCTCCTCGATCCCTAAGAGAGATCCCTCCAAAACTCAACACCACCATGCGCAAGCCCCATGGTGGGCGCCAACTGTCGTGGAATTGTCACGGCAGATGTCCTAGTGTGAGGACTTAGTCGTGAGGCGAGCGCATCTATGTGGTAGCTTGAGAGGGGTTGATCGGGACGAGAGACGCGAGGCGGATCATCTCACAAGACAAGGATTTAGACAGCTTCGGGCCTCGGGAAACATCATTCGGAATAGCCCTACATGTTGTTTGTGGCTAGGTCTCATTATGCTCATAAGGGAGTCAGCACATAAACCGGCTCTCCTCTTAGTTGTGTCTAGCCCTAGAGATTATCTTCTTGCCCTCTTGGGGTGCCCTGCCCCTCCTTATATATGTTGAAGGGGCGGGTTACATGACTAGTCCTAGTAGGATTAGGATTACTCTATTACAAGTGGAGTTCTAGTATTGCTTCCTTTGTAGGAGAATATTCCTTATGCCTTTCCTCTTAAGTCGGCCCACCATCACATGAACTGGCCTTCTAGGCCTTGGGCCTTGTCATCCATCTGACCCGCCGTTGGGGTCATCAGTGAGTCTCCAAGTCCGGCAGGGCCATATTTCCGGCCGGGTCATACCGCGGGGTATATCCCCGACACATAGCATTAAACTTTTGGGTCCAATCGGTCCCTTATGGAATAGCGCATAAATTGGGGTTTAAGATTCTGTCACTCTCGCAACCCACCATCTATTTACTACTCCACAATGCATTCCCTTAGTCCCAAATATGGTGAAGTGTCATGTAGTCGACGTTCACATGACACCACTAAGGGAATCACAACATAAATACCATCAAAATATCGAACACATATCAAATTCACATGATTACTTGCAACATGATTTGTCCCGTGACCTCAAGAATGAAAGTAACTACTCACAAATAATAAACATGCTCATGATCAGAGGAGTATTACATACCATAATGGATCTGAACATATAATCTTCTACCAAATAAACCATATAGTAATCAACTACAAGATGTAATCAACACTATTAGTCACCCCCTAGCACCAATCTATAGTTCTGGTAACAAGATTGAATACAAGAGATGAACTAGGGTTTGAGATGAGATGGTGTTGGTGAAGATGTTGATGGAGATTGCCCTCCCCAAGATGGGAGAGTTGTTGGTGATGATGATGACGATGATTTCCCCCTCCGGGAGGGAAGTTCTCCCGGTGGAATCCCTCCACCAGAGGGCAAAAGTGCTGCTGCCCACACTACAAAAAAAATACACTTCTGTGATGATATGTGTTTGTCACAGTAGGTCGCGTTTTTTGTCATGCATGTACATCCATGACAAATTTATGACAGAATCAAGATAGTCATACCGTCTTTGTCGTAGAAGTGTTCCATGATATTACCAAAATTATCATCACGAAGTGTCCACTTCCATGACGATAAATCGCGTCATCAAGTGCTTTCGTCAAGGGTGACCGACACGTGGCATCCACCGTAGCGAACGCCGTTAAGCTATCGGGTCGGATTTTGGATCCGATGACCGTTAACGACCACGACCAATGGGAAATTTCCACGTGTAAAATTTCGATTGGCGAAGGGAACAGCTTGTCACTCGTCGATGGGCGGATGTCGCCCGTCCATTGGATGAGACATGCCTATGATACGTCGACACGTGGCTGGGCCCAACAGAGGCCCATATAGGTTAAATAGGCCGGCCCAGTCAAAGGCCTGTAGAACTTAATCAGGTACTAGTGGGCCAGCCCAATAACGGCCTGCTTAATAAACGCCCATTTACGGCCCGAAGCCAGATCTGGCCCATTAATTGTTCGCCCAATATTTGGGCCCATTTACGGCCCGAAGCCAGATCTGGCCCATTAATTGTTCGCCCAATATTTGGGCCCATTTGCGGCCCGAAGCCAGATCTGGCCCGTTAATTGTTCGCCGAATATTTGGGCCCAACTACAGCCCAGTGACTTTTGGCCTGTTAGAGGCCCGATGTAGACATGGGCCCATTTTAGCCCAGTGTGACTTTCGGCCTGGGAATGGCCCGTGCTGCCCATGGGCCATATATGGTCCGACGGGACATCAGGCCCACTAACGGCCCATGCTAAAGGTGGCAACAGTTAAGCCCAATGTTACTTTGGGCCTGTTAAAGGCCTGTCACGTAATTCGGCCCGTTAATGCCTGTACTAAGCTTTCGGCCTCTTAAAGACCCATGATATCAGTGGGCCAACTAAGGCCCGAGATATGTTTCGGCCTGGTAACGGCCCGTGAGCTAACTTGGGCCCAAAACGACCGGTCTACATTTCGCTCTTTGAAGGCCCGTCGACGACTAGGGAAAATTGAGGCCCAACATGCATTTTGGCCTGCTAAAGGCCCGTAGTTTCATCTTGGCCATAACAGGCCAGTACAATATTCAGCCTGTTAATGGCCCAACGCTAGCTGGGCCAAACTAAGCGCTGGGTCGACAAAAGGCCCAACTAAAATATAGGCTGGTGTAAGTTTGGGCCTGGCGCAATGTGTGAAGGCCCCAATCATTCGGGCCCAAGAAAGACGCAGGCCGGCCCAATTGTGGCCCGCTAAAAACCTGGCCCGTTAAAGTCGAATGTTTCGGTCCGTTCGACTACATCTGATTTTTTTCAGATAGCGAATGATGGCAGTAACTAGTAGGAATTAAGAACAACCCTACTCTATATAATAAAGAAATTATGGCATAGTAACTAAGAATAAACCTACACTATACAATAAAGGATTTAAGGTATATTACATCCACTGGGCATCGAAGTTCGCCACCAAAGGATCATAAAGCATAGCGAAGAAGCAGATTACAAAAGCGGGCACCATTGCAACAGAATAACAAAATAATACTGAACCGAGACCACTTCCAAGACAGTTCAAGAAAGGTTACCTTGCGGGGAACTGCTGAGCAAGGCTGTGAGACCGGCCTAGCATGTCGGTCATAGCTTCCAGGTGTAGCTGTTTAGCGATGAGGTTCCCATTGGTGTTCTCCGCAATATTTCTTAGAGATAGAACTTCAAGTCGAAGTTGAGTTGCAGAATGCCTTTCTGCTAGAACTTGGGACTGAAGAAGTCGAACTGATTCGCACAACGAATTACGTGAGCTTGTCTCGACTGTTAGTCTCAAGTAACTTGAACACTGCATCAAGACAAGACTTTGGGGTTGTCTCGCTATCTTCAAGATGTTTTGCCTTCTTTGCTGCAATATATGTTGGGTTTGTCTCATAGCCTTCTGCATACTTGTGCATGCCATCAGGCATATCACCCTGAAACAAAGCAGAGAGATGACAGGTTTGCACGTGTATAAACAAAGAAGATAATTGTTCTGTCAATTCTATCCAATTTCAAATTAGAAAATAAAGAGTTAGTTCAAAATATCAATAGCATAATTTGGCATTGTTCATAATGCGGGGAGCTTCACCACACTCTTTGGATTACCATGTCAACATAACAAGCATAGATGAAGGGCAAAGAAAATTATTTTATCTATTTTGGATAATGTGCATGGCATGTTGTTCATATCATCACCACATCAAGAAGATAAAACATGAGATGACAAGGTGCAAACCGTGGGCTGCTTCACCACACACTGGATTATAGATCCACAAAAACAAGCATACATATAGGGAGTATTAAGTAATGTGCATGGTATGAATAAGGAATTTGGTTTTACAAGTAAAACTTAGAACTTACGGTTCTTACGAACATGCATCTTGGTAGAAACATCAAACTAAACAGCAGTAAAACGATAGGGAGTATGAGCAAATTAAACAGCAGTTGAGGATAAAGGCTTTAGAAGGACTGACTTACATCAACAGTTAACACCGGCTTTATAATGCCCTTCTCCATGTCAAGGGAAGGATAACTCAAGAATTTCAGCACAGAATGTTCTTCATAAGCATTGCCTATACTCTACATTTTGTAGAGAGTAATTATAGATATGATAATACTGGAAGGGATAGAGGATAATGAAGATAAGATGCAGATTGATGCTACATAATCAACTACCAATCCCTAGAAGTAGCTGTTAATGTAAGTACAGTGATAGACCACGTTCAGTCCTTACAAGAGGACTGCAGAGCTAAACCTCTTCAAAAGCATTGGGTTGATTCTAAATTTATGTAAGAGTCCATACGGATCTTATCACATCCACCAAATGGACGATTACGAGGCTAACATGTGCAGTGATGCTACATAATCAAACAACTATGAAAGTAAGTATGGTCATACAGGGCAAGAGGTACTCGCAAGAGCAATGCCGTGTGCAGTATAGTTGCGAGATTCTGTGGTCCCTTGAGATGGATGTTCTTCTGCTAACAGTTTTCGTACAAGTGAGACATTAAGGCAAATGCAGAAATGCAGTTCAAATTGTGATGTGATATCATAGAAAGTACCTTACGCTGCAGCCGAGACCAATGTGTAACAAGATTATTCCAGTCACCGTCGGATAAATGTAGCATCGGAGACTTTACAGAAATTTCGTTCAGAGGCTTGCCATCGAAGTGCGCTTGCCTCAGGTAGGAACGATACTTCATCAACGAGTGCTTGAAAAGCGCAACCAACCCTTGCTCGTCATCACAATTCATTTTGCACCTCGTCTATTTAAAAGAATGAAATCTTGTGTCTTCTGTCAGCAGAAACATATGCAGTAATGACCATGAATAACATTAGTACATTACTTATGCGTAAGTTGCGGAGGAAGACTGGAAATTGTTCTGTGTCTGCGGTATAATCTTTCCATGAAGGAAAGATGCGCACAAAGTTCCTGATAACAACATAAGCTTTGTCTTCTAAACTGGGAAGAAATGGAACATGGGTCCTATTTGCTGCAATTGGGGCTCTCCCTGGTTCTAAAAGGGATTTGGCAACTGGATTTGGTTTACTCTTTGTTGGAATGGGGGTTTTGCGTTGTACAGCTGGTGCTATGTCAACTGGCATAATCATACTGTTTGCTGTAGTTGGGGTCTGCTGAGTTGGGGCATCAGAAATGACCAGTGTAATAGGGCTAGAGTCTGCTAGAGTTGGGGTATTTTGTGGGTCAGGTGATATTGCAACTACACCTAATGGGCTATTTGATTTATCAGGTGCCACTACCTTTTCCAAATACTTTGCTTGTGCTCCTCCACGATCAGCAATCGCCCTCTTCCTTTTGAGCGTCTGATACACAAGAACAACATTTGAATGGATAAATATGGTATGATGACAGATGGAATATGTCTTTGAAAATGGATAGGCAGGGCGTATTCACATACGATGTGTAAACTAAGCTAATGGCAGTTCAACAAATTAGAAGCAATGCAAAGCATCGGTTGCAAGATATGCGAGCAATGTAACCTTGGAAAGTTAGAGCAAGTACCTTGATGGGTGAATAAGATAGGGCATCTTCCTCTGACTCCTCCACTAGGGAGCTACATTGACTTAGATCTCCCTCTAGCTCAGAATCGCTGTTAGGATCATATTCTGATCATGAATCTGTAGGTGGAGAGTGTTTGCATTGCATTGCATCCAGACTTGATTTCAGTCCCTTAATGCCAAGTTTGACAGCCATGGCATTGTTACGCTTTTATTCTTTTCATGCGCCAAGCTCATAATTGCTGTTCGAGAATCTGAGATTCATGAAAACATAAAAAGTAGTCAGATTATCTATGGAATGCATTGCGGATTCAACTCGGAGAGTGTCTCCCTATAAACCCCTGCATATGCAAAGTTCACCTCCCCAACCGTGCTGACCAGACCACACACAGAAATACAAACCCCTTATGTCTCTATAACAGGCATGCATACATTTCAAAACTGAAGTAGGAACATTAGAATCATATGAAATTCGTATTTGAACAAATAAACTAAGCAATTATGAGTGGCGTATTGTTTAGCTTCAAGGGTGGAGTGTTGGTAGTGCGACACAAAGCAAGTAGGCAGATTGTATTCCATATAAAAGATTGAAACCTATGTAAAAGCTGGAAATGACACTTTCTTTCTATACAATGCGGTGTTAGATTACCCACACATGATGGAAGAGATCACATAGAGAAATACTATTCACTCATGTCTACGGTTCGAGATTTAGAAAGCAGGGTGGTCCACCCTAAAAGAATATTGACAACAAATATGACAAGGCAAGCATAGATGTGTGAATCAATCATTTACTTGTGAGCTTATTAGGACAAGTATGCATAATTGTAAGCTATGATGAAGAGACCGTCCAAAATCTGAATGAAGAAGTTTGTCTAGCACTTATTGTTTGCAACTAATCGGCGTGGATAATTGGATATTATATCGATTGAGTAAGAAAGACAAGTAAAATTGTCAACAAACCCGGCTTGCGGTAGTAATGCAGGTCAATGTCACTCGACCAACAATCCAAAATGACTAGTTTACATTCCGAGGGCCGGAATTTTGAAAACCCTGTGAACTTTAGAGGTACTAAAGATTACCGAAATACATCTGAACCATTAAGTGTAGGTAGCACTGAGCACACAACAAACCCTAATGACAGTCCTGCCTAATGTGTAATGAATCATTAGAAATTGGTTGATGAGGAGTGGCTGCTGAGTGTTGAGGACATATCTCAGGATAAATCGGGTTGGCTTGGTGGGTGCTGCACTTTGAGCCTGAGCGGATTTGGGAGGGTAGGCACGGCGGCCTTCGGGCGTGATGTGTTGTTAGGCGGCGGCTCCTGGCCTCCTGTTAGTCCGGCGTCTCCTCCTAGAGTCATGCCGTCCGGGGACGGCAAGTCACCGGTGAGGCAAAGCGGTGAGGCAGTAGAGATTGGAAGCCTTGGCAGAACAGAGGAGGAATCGGGGCTGGGACGACCCAAAATCCCAGGGTGGGTCGGCCCACCGTGGGCACCCTGTAGAGATACACACCTGAGCGGCGAACATGCATTTTCGAAACTAATTTAGGAACATTTAGCTGACCAATTAAACAACTCTGTTTTAATAATATCAGATTCGTATTTGAACAACTAAGCTTGTTTAGCTTGATGGCTGGAGCAGTGTTATTATGACACGAAGCACGTATTCTGATTGTATAGTGATCATAAAAGGGGGAAACTCTAAGCATATTTTTTTTAGCAAAAGAGGGTTTCCCCTTCGATTTCTATTAAAGAAACCACCACGAAACCAACATGATCAATTAAACCCTAAGCATGATCAATTAAACCGTATTATGGCTGTGCCATGGCAGATTTGAAGCTGCAAACCGGAGAAATGATATTTAGCATCCATTGTTTGCTTCGAACTAAGAACTAAATCTAAGAGCTGAAAAGAAAGTAGAGTAACCAAGTTAAGATCTATTTTACGGTTGAGATCAAAAGTTGAGGAGATATGAAGTACCATCTCTCTTGTGGCGCCGTGTAGGCATCGAAGTGCGATGGTTGTCGGTGGCGTTGAAGCGGATCTGCGACGGTGAGCGGGTGCATCGAGGATAAGTCCCGTTGTGGTGGAAGAGAAGGTCGTGTGAGCGGCCCGGCAAAGAAGGGCAGCAGCGCCGATGAAGCGAGAGGACGCAATGCAAGGCTATTGGTCCGTCGCCGTGGATGAGAAACGACCATCTCTAGCAGTGGACGACGCGGTCTTGGTAGGCGCTCCGGCATGGTGGAGGATGGTGGCGATGGATGTGGTGGAGGACGGCGGCGATGGATGGGGTGGCGGACGGAGGCTGGTGTGGGGATGGGGTGTTCTAGCGCGGACGGTGTATGATTGGGAAAATGGTGGGAGCGGTATGGGGAACCATGTTCTTGGGGCCTTTATGCGAAATATGGGAAAGTTCTGAACTTAGCCCCGTTTAAAATTTGGGACGTCTAAATCGGTTGGGGATAGGACGGTAATCTCAAGCATCTCGCCAATATTCGCCCAGGCGATTTGAGGCGAGGAGAGGTGGTTAGCTCCCATGGTTGGCGCCCACGGTGTATGAGCAGGGCTGACAGGTAGGGCGGTTGTGTCACGTCTGAGTGAAGTTACAAACTTGCCCCTATTGAAAATATTTGCCTACATCGATTTCAGCCGAGTCGAGTTTGTTTTGCCGCCCACCGTGTATGAATGGGAAAATGGAGGGAGAAACAGAGGTCTTTCGGACGAGCTTGAACCAAATGTGTTTTGCCGCCCATGTTTGGCACCCACCGTGTCGGAATGGGCTCAGAGGCGGTCGTGTCACGTCTACTTGAAGTTACTAACCTACCCCTATTGAGAGCAGTGGAAATCGGGCCGATGGATTGTCTGTGTAAGGGGTAGAGAGTAATTTCCATCTCCCAAACACTTGGCTTCGGGCAGACGACGTGGGAGTGGACATTTTCCCGCTTCTTTCGAATTTTGGGACAATAAGCATCCACGTTTACCCTGGCAACTAAATTCGAATCCATTTTGTATTCCTATATGAATCTTTATAAATCATTCTATGTGTTTTTATATATCTTCAAAAGCACGACAAAGATGTATTCCATTGTCATATATGAATATGATTTACAAATGCCGATACTCGAATTCAGAAGCTAGAATCCAGTTTAAGGTGAATTCGAATATTTGGAACACTTTATGTCCAACTCAAATGTCACATGCAACATGATGTGTACTCCCATTTAGATATGTACACATGCGATGTATCAAGATTCAAATATCGAGTCAATCAACCAATAATGTACACAACTAACAAACATATAAACACTTATATAGTATATGGATCAATAATATCAACTAACATACATAAGCCAGGCCGCTGTACTTTTTTTTGGCTACAACAGCATCCTTTTTTAGCCAGCATCTTGGCCCTTTTCGATGCGTGCCACTTATGGTCCATCTATACTACTACTATTGCTGAATGCACATTCAGCCCGATTGGCATATTTGTAGGTGCCGCACAACAATCCAAATGAAATGTCTCCGAGTCTTATCAATTAATACAGACTTGTGCTCGGATAAAATTACAAACCAAAACAAAAAAACAATTATTACATGATCTCTAAAACAAATGGTTTGATTGATTACATGAGCAGACAACACAAAGGTTATTCAACTATGGAAAGAACATTTCACCTATGATTTACCAAGTAGGAATTTAATTTCCTTTTTTCCTTCAGGACCTTAACAATTTGGTCAGTCTCAGCTTGCTTCGTTTTGAAATCCACCAAATATTTAATGGTTGTCTTGAGTACTACTTGTGATTGTGATGTTTGCTTCCTCAACATGTCAACTTCATCTCTAAGTGCAGAAGCAGAATCTCTTTCTACCACTAGTTTAGCCTCTAGAGCATCGGCGGTTGGCAATTCATAATGCACGATTGGGCGGTCTTTGTTCTTTGTGGGATGATGCAACGTCCATGGGGACCTCACTCTTTGATCTTGGGCTAACCTGTTTTGCCATTAAAGTTCCGATATGATTCAGAAAAGTTGAAGTTAGCAAAACATCTCAACCGGGAGTTATAACAGCAAACTAGTTAAACAAACAAGGAATTAAAGAGTGTCAATTGGATGCTGAAAAGTAGTTATTAACATCATTGTAACTCGTTGTTGCAGCAGCAATGCAGTTAAACAAACAAGTAGATATTTAAGTTAAGGCAAAAAGGCAATTCTTAACAGTAAGTATCAAACACATAGATAGGCGCAGTCTACAATATGATTAATAGGCTGTGCCATTATGTAATCAGTAGCAAACTAAATTAAGCCAAGCAACGTAATTGAATAGTTTTGCAATAAGTGGCTAACTAAAATTCCGAGAAGCAGGTAACTAAACTTACGCTAGTTCTCTGTATAGGCACACTGCAACTTCTTTTTCGCTTACAAGGTTGTACGAAGGAGTCCATGGCATCAATTGCTTGGATACGCAGTCCCAATACTTCTTTCTTCCCACACTGCATGGGTAAGTCGAATGGTTAATCTGGTAAGATGGTGCGTCCTTGATATGTTATATGAGGGCGTGTAGTCGGACTAGTTGTAGCCAAACACATCACTGCGGCTTTTCTTGTATATTTCATGCGATTACTTTTGGCATATCGAGATCTTAGCAATCTACAATAGGATGAAAAAGTGGCATCCTTCACATTATTGGCGAACTCGGCTCATAGAAACAAGCAATTCAACCATTACGTGGGTAAAACAAAAGCGCCCTTTGGAATATTTTTCACTATCCAATCATACTGCATAAAAAGGCGGCCTTGACATAGGGGCTGGTATGGGCGGCCGCCTCAGGTGGCTGGAAAGTGTGCACCTAGTTTGAGTCGTCCAGGTTGGCCCATGCTAGTTTTGTTCGTCCCAACGCACGAGCAGGCAATGTGAAAAGGGCTTATTCCATCTGTGCCCCCAATTCCTTAGTTGTGCTCAGTTTTCCCCACGCTTCAAACTTTTGCTCACTTTTCCCCATTCCCTTAGCTAAAACTCTCACAAATGTTCATAACAGACGTTTGCCGTCTTGGCCGTTAACTGACTTGTGGGGCCACGTTGGACTCTGTTGACTGTGGAGGTGGCTTCGCTGGTTGGGCCGTGTTTGTGCTCATAGGACGGGCCCGTTAGTTTGTTGGTAATAAATTAAAAAGGGAGCCCAATTAAAAAAGCCTGCTATGGATGGATGCAGCCTGCTATGCATGCCCGGCTTTGGCATCGATTTAGCGTGCTATGCATGCGAACACCGCCACTCACGCATCTAGTGACCTAGACCTAATCGCATGCATGCACGCCGACACACACGCATCGATCCGTGCCGCACGGTTGCCGGTGGATTCAGTCGCTCCGCAGCGTCGTTTCACACGTCGCAGGCATACGTGCCGATGGCAGAAGGGGCAGGCTGCACGCATGGTCGCGTCCATATGTCGAGGCATCGGTTCATGCCGCAGGCTGCACGCATGCTCGTGAATGGGAGGCAGGCAGCCGCCAACGCAAAGCACGCAGAAGGGGGAGGCAGGCAGCCGCCAACGCAGAGCACGCAAAGCACGCTCGCATCGATTCACGTTCACAAATTGATGATTGCATCGGTTCACGCACGCACTGTGTCACGATCTACGCCGGTTGCGCGTGTACCCACTTCGTCTCCCCCGGCTATTTAAACTGCCCTTCATTGCCTCTTCTTCTACAGATCCATCTGCGCCTCCAACTTCTCTTCTTTCCCCAAAAGCCAAAGTCGTTCCACTCAGTGAAGCGAGAAAGATGCAGTACAACGGGCCGACGTTCCAAGCGCCGCCCACCGTGCCGGAACGGCGGTACCCCGCCAACGTCATCGTCGAGGAATCCCTCCGCGTGTGGGCGTTCTCCCGCTGGAGGGGAAGCACTGAGGTTGCACGGGGGTTCCTCCGTGCGGGCTTCCACCACCTCCCGGCGGGCTCGCCGCCCATGTTCAACCTCGTGGAGCAGCGTCCCCACGCCAACGCTCCAGTGGTAGGGCTCGTCATCCACTTCACCAACAGGTTCGATGCCTACTACCTGCTCGGCAAGGTGTATTGGTTGGGGTGCGAGTTCATCGCATTCACGACCTATAACATCTTCACCGACTTCAAGAGCGTCTTCCCCGCTCGCAACCGCATGCACAACCTCCCGTACTACGTCGGCGACAACGGCCTTGAGGAGGAGGAGTACTGAAGCCGGCGGCGAAGAAGACGGTGAAGCCGGCGGTTAAGGTGAAGACGACGGTGAATACATGGCGGTGTTACCCTAGCTACCCTATCTATCTACTATGTAGTGTGAGTTTGGTGTGTGTGTTGCCCGAGCTAGCTACCCTATCTATGTAAGGTTAATTATTAGGGATTATCTATCGGTGTCTATGTAAGAACTTATGTTGCCCTAGCAACCCTATCTAAGTTAAGTTATGTGTGTTATATTAATGCTTTGTTATGTTTGTATTTTGTTTGTCCCAAGTTTAGACACGGCTAATTGGCGTGGGAAAAATTAACCAAACAAACTAAAAATGATGTGTTTATAGATGCCTTCTAAAAATAAGAACATATTGTACATTTGTACACGGCTGTGGTGTGAGAGCTCTGTATTTTTAGGTATTCAAAGAAGGGCTCCCTTCAAAGAATACTTTGGTTTTCAGAACTATTGAAGTATCAAATACTTTGAGATATTTGGCTTTAGTCAAAAGTGTAGTTTTAACTACACTATGTTTGAAATATATAAAAGAGAGGTTAGACCTCTTTTCCTAATCATGAAGTATTGGTTCGCTAGGCATAATAATACTGCGGTTTGCAAATACTTTGATTCTAAAAAATGAAGGGACCCATAAAGGAAAGCCAAAATATTCCTCAATGAGATAGAAGAGATTGGGCAATCAAATTAATGAAAAAAGCAATTAGAAACAAAAAATAACAAAGCAATCCTTCCTAAACAAAAAAAGAAACATCGCTTGTTTCTGGGCTTTCTCTTTGGGCCCGCGAACTAGGTTTTTTTAGCGTAATCCCATTTAACTCGAGGACAAAAGTTTGGCAAGTGCGAGACAGAAGAGATGAACTTGATGCGTATCCCTTGTGCTGCTCAAGTACTACTTACTGTCATCTAACGAGCTAGGGTATGATCCAGCACTCGAGGTTATTAGCTAACTAAATAATCCTATCACTGAACTGGTAGTTGTTTTCTGCCGAAACTGAAAGTGTCGAAACTTAACAAGATGGCGCATACATTCGAGATCGGCAGTTGCACTAAACAGAGTTGCATTTGAGATAAAGCAGACTTGGATTGCTAAGCAGTGGCAACAACGGTGAAAAACATCTCTAACGAGAGATGGCCATCAAGTAAAAAATTCCTAGAGCAAGTATTCCTAAAGCTATCAGTTGGATTGCTTCTTCAACTCAATAAGCTCCTTGAAGTTCTTGTTCATCTTCTTCAATTCCGTCTTCAGTTTGACATCTACCACCGTTGGGTATTCCGGACCTTCTTTGCTGCCGGGCGGCAACCTGTCATGGGGCGTATTGGACTCATGGATTGCATTCCCCCTCGAATCCAGCAAGCCCGACCCCTTGAAGCCTCTGGATGTAATCATCCATCCACTCGAAATGGTGGCATTTCTTCACGATCTGAAAACGAAATCATGTAACCTAAATCCAAATCTGACAGATTTTTTGAGAAATTAGAGATAAAGGATGCGAGGAAAACTCAGATCTAACCTGCCCCTCCGGCTTGCTCTCGCATTTGACGAACTCGCGCCCAAAGTTCCCATTCTTCTCCTCCTTCGAAGTCAGCAACCCGATGCGGCGCGATCCGTGGGCGGTCGATTGCATCGAGTCATCGGCCTTTGGACCATACACCGCCACGTGGAGCGAAGTGACGAGGAGGTCGACATATCGCCCGAGAGGAAGAAAGCGGAGGAATTGCTCGAGAGGAAGAAGAACGAGAAGATGGGGAAAGAAACAAAGGAATTGCTTGATCTGCTCGATGCCTTTATGCATCGAGATGGAGAAGAGGAGAAGGGAAGCTATATTGACGATTTGCCACATTGTATTTTGCAGTTTGAATATTTGAACCAACTCTTAACACTGACATGTGGTGGTCATGTGCGAAAAATACAATTTCATATGTAAAGTGGGGCAGATCGTAAAAAACCCGAGAAGGACAGTGCAGTAGCCAATCAGGATGCATCACGCGGATCGCGCATGCCTGCCCCATATCTGACGGGTGGTGTTTGGCGCTTGGTAGGATCCAACGGCCCACGTTCGACGCTAGGGTTTGGAGCATTTCTGTGGGGTTATGAGCGAGTCAACGAGGTTATTAGGGTTTGACCAGATTTCAAATGGCCATAACTAAATTAGAAAAAATCGCAAAAATATAAAATAAGCGTGGTTAAATGCATTTATGAGACCTAGTTACCATAAAAAAATATAAACTTCGGTATAGGCGTTTTTTGAAAAATCATTTTTTGAAGTGATATGTCGAAATCAAGTTCAAATGTTTTTAAAAAATTCAAAAAAAAATCAAAATGTTGTAATTCTTGCGCACATAGTCGTCATATGTGACAAGGTTATGAGAAAAAATTATAAACTTGGTGTAGGTCATTTTCATGAAAAAAGTCTTCACACAAATGAGTTATCACCTATGAACATTTTCAGAGTTCGTAGAATAGGGAGAGAGGGTTTAGGGTTTGAAAAAAATCAAAATAATAAAAAAATCAGAAAAATCTCCATATCTTCATTTTGGAGTGAGTAAGAAGGATCTGAACTTTCTTTTTCATTTTCATATCTAAAACGTGTTATTTGACGGTTTTGAAATAAAAGCATATTTTTTCAAAAAAATGTAGTAATATGAATATTCATCAATAAATAGTGAGAATTTGTTTTACCCTATAAATATGGAAAAAGTGATAATCCAAATATATATGACTCATATAGGCAAGGTCAAAAAAAACTTGATTTCAAATAGGGCTGTTTACCCTAGCTTTCGAGCTCGTTTCTAGCACATTTCTCATTCGGACTGTTCACCTACGAATATTGGACTTCAAATGCTCGATCAAATACACCACACAGAGCAATGAACCTCCAATGTTCAACTTCAACTTTGACTCGAATCCAAATTTTGGCCCAAATTCAAATATTGATTTAAATTCAAATTTTGATGGAAATTTGAATTCTGACTCAAATAAGAAACCAAAGTAGGAGCAACATTATTACAAGTGATGAGTTTTCACAGTAGCTCAAATCTACCAAGTTTTAAGATGCCAACATCTTAATACAAATCTACCAAGTTTTAAGCGATCCACTCGCCCTCAAATTGACAACACAAACATTTCCCAACAACTTAATTCAAATTTTCGACTTGCTCCTTGTGTTTGCAGCTGGCTTCACCGTCTTGCTCCTGGTTTCCCTAGTTGAGATGCTCTTTTCTTTCAGATTCTTGTTCCTTTTGATCTTGGCTTTACTTGGGGTTTTCCTCGTGGAGGTGCTGATGGAGTAGTTGCACTTTCATGTACTTGACGACCATTTGACGGTCATCTATGGGTTCAGTAATCTTTAAAGGTACAATTGGAAAAATTACGCCCTCCTCTTCCTCTCTTATATATTCAAAACCATCAAAGGCCATGGTTTCAAAATCTTCTGCTTCTTCATCTCTTGGCGTTTTCTCCCTAGAGCTGGTAAATAAAATTATAAGCCATAGGCAAAAAAGAGAACAAATGCAAACAAAAGGGTAGCTGCATTCTACAAAGGGTGCAAACACATACCAAGATGCTTCATTTGTCTTTGCATTCTCCTTTGCTTCATTTGCTTTGCATTCTCCATTGCATCTTCAGGTCTCCATTCTTCTTGCATTCTCCTCGGCATTGGCTGTTGTCCATCTTTCCTCCTCTCCAAATGATGCATCCTTGCATTGGTACAAAGCCTAGCAATATGCCCCAGAACTCCACATTTTTTGCAAGCACGCTTCTTTGGTAGACGACCTTCCTCACCTGCTCTAATCCTCTGGTTCCTTGGTCTTCCTGGTGGTATAGTAATGACAGGAGTGTGGAGTTTGAACCCTGGATCTACTATGTTCCATTGATCTTTCCCCAATAGTGCAGGCACATTGTCAGCATAAGCAGCCATAAATTTGGCAACAGAGAAATACTCAGAGCAATATTGATCAACTTCACCATCTGCACCCCCGATAACGGTCATCAGATGTAGGGCATGTATGCATGGCTTCCCACGGATCTGCCATTGCCGACAAGTACATTCTCTAGTACTTAGGTTCACAGGATACCTCCATACCCTATTTTTAGTGTCGATTATAGGTAACCTCTCCCTCATATGTACCGGATCGAATACATTTCATCTTGAGTCCTCTTGCCTTCAAGTGCAATGCCATAATCAGTGTGAGAGCATTTGATGACCAACATATTGTGTTTACGCAATTCTTTTGCGAAGAGCCATCTTTATCATGATCATTTGCCTCATCTTGTCAAATGCTTGCCACAACAAGAGCCCTTTCACCGACTTGAACTTTGAATTGAAGCGATTCTGCAAGGTTACTGGTCACATAATCTACTTTGCAGATTTCGTTGAATTTGCTTCTTGACCACACCTTGCCATGATGTGCATCCATGTACTCCTTCACAAGAGGATTTTGAGCATACAACACTCTCAAATGGTGTTCATGCTTCCTTTTGCTGCATGTGTATGATCTTTGGCCATAAGTTATCATCATAAACTTTACCTTGGAACTTCTTTTTGAAATTATGCGCTAGGTGTCGCATACATTCCCTATGCTCCACTCTAGGGAATACAATTTCCTCTGCACTCTCTAAACCCTTGCAAGCATCTGTGTGTATAGCTAAACCTGGGGGTGTGCCTATAATGTTGCGCAACTGCTGCAGAAACCAGACCCAACTTTCCTCAGACTCTGCCTCCACCACACCAAATGCAATTGGGAATAGCCAGTTGTGTCCATCAACTGCAAGCTGCTACTAGCTGTCCTCTCCATCTTCCAGTCAAATGTGTAGCATCTACTGACCAAATAGGGCCTGCAACCATCTAGAAACCCCACCTTGACAAGCCTTGAAACAAACAAAAGCCCTTCTGAAGCACTCCTTCTAAAATGACTTCCTTTTTATTTTGAATGGAACTGTATGCTTTTCAATCTCTACAACACTCCCTGGACTTGCCATCTCCACTTCAGCTTTGAAAGTGTAAAGCAGCTGAAAACTGTCATTCCATTGACCATTAATTCTGTCAAGAGCCTTTTCCCTAGTATTGAAAATTCTCATGTAAGGAATTTCTATCTTGTACTTATCAAAAGCTTCCCGTGGAGTGTTGTTGGACCAAGTCCAGGTTCTTCTCTCAGCCAATCCAATATAGCATCTGCCACCCACCTAGTTTTTGCTAGCTTGGTTTTGGCCTTCCCCCTCCCCTCGGTGGGCAATTGTGCTTGTGTGGGTTTTTCTTTATACGAAACAAAATAAAAGGGTAAAGAACAGTTAAGAAACCTTACTCAACGATCTGAAACTAAATTACTAACTGAACTTGGATTACCTGAATATATTTGCTCTTTCTCATACAAGATGCATGCAACTTCCACCTACACCTAGGATATGGACAAAAAACTGTGAACCTTCTTTGGCTCACTCCTTTTAATCTTATAGGTGTTTTCGGATATAATGCACCATGTTGTCACTGCATTCCGACAGTCCACCATTGATTGGAAAATGGTACCTACACTAAGCTCAGGTTTTTCCCTGTTCCACTCAATTGTTGGCATGTCATCACCATCGTATTCATCCTCAATTAAGTTGTCCATGTTCTCCACCTTCTCTTCATAAATCGCCGTGTCATCAAACCTAGCTTGGTGATGGGCTCCTCCATATATTCGTCATCCTTTGCTTGTTGGCTACATCGACAGATTCAGAAACATCATCTCGTCTTCATCATCATTTGTAGGCACTGCCTCGTCAGGTTCTGCATCTTTTTCTACACCAACTGCAGAAGGTACACGAGAAGCAACAGCTGAATCAGAACCAGAATTGGTAGCAGGCATGTTGTGGCTCCATGAACCACTTGCTTTACTTGGTGTCGACCTACAAGGAGTGCCGGGGTGCTGGCTATTAGCACAGACGGATGATGTATGAACTCCCTTCCCCTTCGCCCGTTCTGTGCGTGGCTGAAGCACATCGATTTGGAGTTTACCGAATCGGCAGCCAAAGAATCCCAAAGCAAAAAGCAACATATTATCGCCATCGCAGTTAGTGGGAGAAATCTTTGCTCAAATCCTTTCTGAAGTAATTCACTTCAACGACATCGGCATCACTCGAGGATAGGTGTTTGAGCTCAGCTCGCAAATCTTTGAAAGATATGCTGGTTTCTACCACTTTGGGATAGAAAAATGATGAAATCAAATGCGGTTTAGTACCACGCAACACAATAGTTTCCATTCTAATCGCCACGGTAGGAAAGCCGGTAGCAGGATCAATCCTATTTTGTTGGGGAAGGAAACAAAGGCTTGATTAGCGGGTAAAATCGAGCAAAAATTGAGCGATTAAAGCAAGCGAAGTCAAATCTGACCTACAATACGACTTGGAACGTCAATTCGAGAGGAAACAATGCTTACCTGTGTTTAATCCATGAATTATACGCATGATTCGACCCAATCCTCTCCACGGTCGACTGCATTCCGGGCGTCCTCACTCAACATCTCTATGTAATCCCAGATGGGGAGGTGGGCTATATCTGGCGGAGACGCGGCGTCGCCGACAAACGTGTAGCGACCAGACCTCAAACAGTCTGATCTCTGTGCTCAGTGTCATCCCTGGATCGATGTCGACACCACCACGATTACTCGGAGGATTTATAACAGAGTAGCAATCACACACTTATTACAAATCGAATGTCTCAAGAGAGAACTTAATAAAATAAATATGGCTTAAGGCCATCTAATACGATAACGGCGGAAGGCTTGGAACAAAAGCGAGTCCATCAACTCCAACGGCATCACTGAGTATAGAACCACGACCTATGCACCTTACTCGTCGTCTGAAAAGTCTGCAACATGAAACGTTGCAGCCCGAAAATGGGTCAGCACATGGAATATGCTGGCAATGTAACACATAGAGAATAATGGAATGAATAGCCTATACTACATGCATATATGGCTGGTGGAAAGCTCTATGGTTACATTTTTGCATAAAGCCAATTTTCCCTACTTCAAAGGAATAAATTTATTTAACTATCATGGTGGTTGTGAAACATTGAGAATGGTTGACAGCATCCTCAATCCCAATTAAAAGTACTCATTAACAAACCCAACAATATTAATTAGAAGTAACATGATGAGATTCACATGATATCCAGGTACTAGATACTCAAGATGTCCATAACCGGGGACACGGCTAACCATGATTTAGTTTATACACTCTGCAGAGGTTTGCGCACTTTCCCCACAAGACTCGATCGCCTCCGTTGGATTTCTCGCACTACATGATGTTTGAGAAGCGGATGACCGAGACATAGTCTTTCAGAAGCACTAGCACCTTACTTGTGGGTAGACCGGTACACCTAATTTCCCCTACATCTGCTAGTCTACCCGTAAGAGTTCGCACAACTTAGTCAACTATGCCGAGCCCATAATGGCTTGTGGCTGCACACGGAGGTTTCTAGTTTGAATAATCTCATGATCCCTTTGAGCACAGGTGGCGGTGCGAAGAAATCTGAGGCAAGTCCTGATAGAAACCAGTGCCTCAATCCACCCAGGATGTGTGTTTAAGTTGCCACCTTAAATAAACCATTAAATAACAATCTCACATCTGTCATGGATACACTCACCCAATCCACGTCTACTAGCATAGCATGGCATAATAAGCAAACGTAGAAGTAACTCCCAAGGGTTTGATAATAAAACAGGTAATAGGTACTACCTCAACTACTTCCCATAACCCACAATTTAATTAGATCCTATTCATGCAAGTGTTTGAGGATAGATCTAATGCATAAAAACTTGTTTAAGTAGATTATTCGGAAAGAGGGTTTCGAGACGAAACTCTAGGCGATTGAATCGCCTGATTCCGATAAACGAGCGAAAAGTTATACTAAAACGAAAATCGGATCTGGAATCGCGATCAGAAAAATCGCGGATTAAATCCAAGAAAAATAAAAACGACGAACGGTTCGTTTAAACGAACTAACGAACGTACGTTCGTTAATTAGCCTAAACCGAAAAAACCGAAACTAACAAAAAACCGAAACTAATAAAAAAACGAAATAAAACCGAAGAAAAACCGCTCGGTTTTATAAAAACAACCACGGAAAATGAGGCGGCGAACCTCGGCGGCGGGTCCGTGACAGCGTTAATGGCCCGGCGGTGCGAAGCGGCGAAGTCTTTGAAAGCGGCGCTAGGGTTTAGCTCGGGCGGGCTGGTCTTGTGGTGGGCTGAAGCGCTCAGGCGGCTCCGCTTATAAAGCGCCCGGCGGAGTCCCGCTTGGCAGGTCTGGCCAGTAAGGCGGTCTTGCGTTTTTTATTAAAATAGTTACGCGCAGAAAAATAAATAAAAATAAGTACTAAACGGACTCCAAAAATCCCGAAATAAATTTTCCCCGGCTTCTAAAATCAAGTCGGATTTAATGAACATTTATTTGGGGCCTAAATGCAATTTTGAAAAACGTGCATTTTTCCTAAATTCAAATAAAAAGGCGAAAAACTCCAAAATAAAATCTTATTTGATTTTATTATTAAATCTTCATTATTTCTTTATTTTGGGAAAGTCATTTTATTCCCTCTCTCATATTTTGGTAGTAGAAATAATTGAAGATAAAATAATTAAAATCAAATGATCCTATTTCAAAATTTGAGAAAACTCAAATATGAAAATAACGAAAATCCCGAACTCTCTCCGTGGGTCCTTGAGTTGTGTAGAATTTCTAGGATCGAGCAAAAATGCAAATGAAAAATATGATATGCAATGATGCTCTATGTATAACATTCCAAATTGAAAATTTGGGATGTTACAAACTTCTTATAAGATGAATCTCGCCCTCGAGATTCGGGTTGGCTAGAAAATAGGTGAGGGTGGTCCTTAAGCAAATCTTCCTCTCGCTCCCAGGTGGCTTCATCCTCTGTGTGGTGGCTCCACTGAACCTTGCAAAACTTAATGACCTTGCTGCGGGTGACTCTGCTGGCATACTCCAAAATCTTAACTGGTTTCTCCTCATAGGTCAAATCATCATTCAACCGAATCACCTCTAGTAGCACGGTATCTCTCGATTGGTATATCGGCCATCTCTGCGTGACACTTCTTCAACTGAGAAACATGAAACACATCATGGACTCCTGACAATCCTTCGGGTAGTTCCAACTTGTACGCAACATCTCCCATACGTTCCAAAACACGATAAGGTCCTACAAATCGAGGTGCTAACTTTCCTTTAACTCCAAAACGCTTAACTCCTCGAAGCGGCGATACTCGAAGATAAACTCTGTTTCCGACTTCGTATTCTGTCTCCTTGCGTTTTGAATCCGCATAACTTTTATGTCTTGACTGGGCTACCTTGAGCCTATCGCGAATCAACTTTACTTTCTGTTCAGACTCCTTAATCAAATCTGGTCCAAACAACTGGCGCTCTCCAACTTCCTCCCACAACAATGGGGTCCTGCACCTCCTTCCGTACAAGGCTTCGAAAGGTGCCATCTTCAGACTGGTTTGGTAACTGTTGATATAAGAAAACTCCGCATATGGCAAGTTGTCATCCCAACTTGATCCATAATCCAAAGCACAAGCTCTAAGCATATCCTCCAAAATCTGGTTGGCTCTCTTGGTTTGTCCATCTGTCTGTGGATGAAAAGTTGTGCTAAACTCCAGCCTGGTTCCCAAAGTTTCATGCAACTGCTTCCAAAATTTTGAGGTAAACTGGGTTCCTCTATCTGATACGATACTCCTCGGAACTCCATGCAAGCATACAATCATGGTCATGTATATCTTAGCCAATTTGGCACTGCTGTAGGTAGTCTCTACTGGAATGAAATGAGCTACCTTCGTCAAGTGATCGACTACAACCCAAATCGAGTCATAGCCTGAACGAGTCCTGGGCAATCCCGTGATGAAACCCATACCTAGTTTATCCCACTTCCATTCGGGTATAGGCAATGGCTGTAACAATCCTGCTGGCTTCTGATGTTCTGCCTTCACCCTCTGACATACATCACAAACTGCTACGTATGCAATATCCTTCTTCATTCCGGTCCATCAGAAAGTATTCTTCAAATCCAAATACATCTTGGTGTTTCTTGGGTGAATCGAATATGGTGAATCATGTTCCTCTTGTAGAATCAACTTCCTGATCTCCGGGTCATTGGGCACATAAACACGGTCCTCAAACCATAGGGTATCGTGCTCATCCTCACGAAATCCCTTAGCCTTTCCTTTGCTCATTCTCTCCTTTATAGAGGCAATCTCTTTGTTAGTCTTCTGAGCTTCCCTGATCTTGTCCATCAAAGTTGACTGAATCTCCAATGTTGCTACATAGCCTCTCGGAACTATTTCCAAACATAGCTCTCGAAGATCCTCGGCTAACTCCTTTGGTATTTCTCCCGTCATTAGTGTGTTGGCGTGACTCTTACGGCTCAACGCAGCGTCTACAACGTTAGCCTTTCCGGTGATAATGCAATCTCATATCATAATCTTTGATGAGCTCCAACCATCTCCTCCATGCGAGATTTAGCTCCTTCTGCGTGAAGATGTGCTTCAAACTCTTGTGATCCGTATACACCTCACAATGATTTCCAATGAGGAAATGTCTCCATGTTTTCAACGCATGCACTACGGCTGCTAACTCCAAATCATGCGTAGCATAATTTAGCTCATGGGGCTTAAGCTATCGTGAAGCATACGAAACAACTCTCCCCTCCTGCATAAGCACTGCTCCAAGTCCTCGACGTGAAGCGTCACAATATACCTCATAATCCTTGGTCTGATCTGGCAGAATTAACACTGGCGAGGTAACCAAACGTTTCTTCAACTCTTGGAAACTAGCTTCACACTCCTCGGTCCAAATGAACTTGGTATCCTTCTTTAATAATTTACATCATAGGCTTCGCAATCCTTGAGAAATTCTCAATGAATCTCCGGTAGTATCCTGCTAGTCCAAGGAAACTGGATCTCCCCAACTGTTGTTGGCGCTTCCCGATTTATTACAAGGACAAATTTAGTGGGGTCTCTTGCTATACCTTCTCCGGATATAACATGTCCAAGAAATCCAACTTCCTTCAACCAAAACTCACACTTGCTGAACTTGGCATATAAGCGGTGTTCTCTCGAGCTTCTCGAGTACGAAGCATAAATGCTCCTTATGTTCCTCTTCATTCTTCGAGTAAACCAAAATATCATCAATGAACACCACGACGAACTTATCCAAAAACTCCATAAACACTTTGTTCATCATGTTCATAAAGTAGGCAGGTGCATTAGTCAGACCAAATGACATAATGGTGTACTCATACAACCCGTACCTGGTGGTAAAAGCCGTCTTAGGTATATCCTGCTCTCGAATCTTCAACTGATGGTACCCTGATCGCAAATCGATCTTTGAAAACACCTTAGCTCCTTGCAACTGGTCAAACAGGTCATTGATCATCGGCAACGGGTACTTGTTCTTGATGGTCACTTCGTTCAATCCATGATAATCAACAACCATTCTTCAGGATCCATCCTTCTTCTCCACTAGAAGTACTGGTGATCCCCAAGGCGAAGAACTTGGGCGAATAAACCTTTATACAGTAACTCCTTAATCTGCTTCTTAATTTCCTCCAAATCTTGGGCTGGCATCCTATACGGTCTCTTAGATATCGGCCCGTGTTCGGCAAGAGTTCAATCAGAAACTCAATGTATCTATCCGGTGGCATGCACAGCAACTCTTCCTAAACACGTCCGGGAAATCCCTTACCACTGGTACTTCCTCCTGCACAACTCCTGATAAGGAATTTACATGTGCTCTCCTCGGCTCATGCCGTGATACATACTTGATTCTCCTTCCTTCTGGGGTGGTAAGAAAAATTGTCTTACTGGCGCAATCGATGTTTCCTCCATACATCGACAACCAATCCATACCAAGAATTACATCCAAACCTTGGGATTCCAATGTAATTAAATCCGTTCTATAAAACATGCCTCCCTATACTTAATGGCACTTGAAAACATCCTTGATCGCCATATACTCTGCTCCCGGTGAGCTTACTAGCATGGGTGTCTTAAGAGTTCTAGTGGGTAGGATAAACTTATCCATAAATCCTTGATATGAATGAATGCGATGCACCAAGTATCAAAAGAACAACTGCGATAAATGACTTAACCAAACTTGCCTATTATCGCATCTGGCCGAAGCTTCAACCTCCTCCACGGTAACGTGGTTCACTTGTCCTTTGTTGAAAGGGTTCGACTTCTTTCCTGAGCTTCCATTGCCATTTCCATTCTAGCCTTCTGGACAATCATTTGCATAATGCCCAGTCTTGCGGCATTTAAAGCAAGTGATGTGGCTCAGGTCTACCTTGGATGGTGTTGACGGGTTGGTGCGGTTATGTCCATTGCTTCCTCCATTCCCGTTCCCATTCTTGGTACCATTATGGTTGTCTGAGCTACCTCCTCCATGGGTATGCTGAAATTGTCCTCCGGCTTCGGGTAAAGCGAAGTTCCTGCCGAGCTCGAGTTATTCTTCCCTGTCCATACTTCCTCTTGCGATTGTCAATCTGCTGCTGCTTCCCTTCAATCATGAGAGCACGGTCTACTAACTCTGGTAGTTATTGAAGGTGGCTACCATCAAGCTGCATGCTCAGCTCATCACTCGGTCCTTCTAGAAACTTCTCCTCGCTTAGTCGTCCGTAGCAACGTCATCTGGGGCATAACGTGCTAGCTTACTTAAATCATCTACATCTTGTGCCAACCTGTCCATCCTCCTTGGCGCAAGTTGCGAAACTCACGCTTCTTCATGGCCATAGCTCCCGCTGAAACATGGGCGACTGGAAAGGTTGTCAAACCGATCCCATGTGACATTGTCTCTGAGGTAAGTGGTCATAAAATTCTCCCACCATGCTGTTGCGGGTCCTTCAAGCTGATGTGAAGCAAACTTCACCCTTTCTCCATCTGTACATCCTGCAGTGGTCAACTCCCTCCCTATCTTACGGAGCCAATCATCTGCAACAATCGGCTCGGTGCTACTGAAAAACACCGGCGGATTCAGCCTTAAGAAACGGGTCAAATGGTCAACAGGTGGTGGTGGCGGTGGGTTGTTGTTGTTGTTGTTGCCTTGGTTCTGTACCAATGTTTGAATCAAGGCATTCTGCTGCTGAATCAACTGAGTGATCTCTGGCGGGAAAACAAATCCGGGGTCGCGTCTCGGAGGCATCTGAGGGTTTAAGAAAAGACGAGAATTTAGAATAGAATGAGGTCTAGAGAGAAACACTACCCATATGCACATGAGACAAATCACACAATATCACTCCAATCAATTCAAACAAGGGCATACAATGGTCTATCTATCGTTACAAAGTGCTGAAAATAAAACTAATATAGCATGGGGGTAATCTACTACTGTTATGGTGGTCAACTAGAAAACTGCTCCGATGAAGACTCCATGATATACGCTCGACTTCATCTTCGTAATCATCATCACTAGGATCCGGAATCAGTGTAAATCGATGATGATGTAGTTCTCTGGACAGGTGCTATCTTCATCTTCTCCTCCGGGTGCTGAATTTCCCATGATTTCTTCAATCTTCTCCTTAAGATCACCGTTTTGTCCCACTAGAGCTACAATCTCCTGCATGCAGTCCTTGCGAGTGGCCTTCAGTTCTCCTTCTAGTTCGATAATCTTGGCTTTTTCTATCTTCAACTCCATCATGTCTGCGCACATCTGGTTCTCCTGACGTCGAATGTGCTGGTTTAACTCCTGGATGAAAGCTGCAATGGATCGGTCCTTCTTAGTGCCAACTATCTCCCATTGTTCGTCTCGGCGTCCGCAAATCTGATAGATAGTATCCTTGAGGTCTTCTTTGTAAACTTCTCCAATGCGCCCCATGGTTATGTGAGCTGCCATGCTCTTTCCTGCACTCGAGGTTGGTGCATTGAAAACACACTCTATGGGCTCCGTGATTGGCGCAAACGTCCTTCCGGGAACTTGAGCTTGAATCTTCCAGCGCTCCTCTTCGGGTAAAGTGGAATTGTAGGTCCCGGTGAAGCTTGGTAATCCGATATTTAGGTACTTAGTGACTTCCTTCAGGTGTCATCCAAAGGGTGTATCCTCATCCGGCTGAGTGAACTTGATCCTCGCTTCCGTCATCCTAAAAGAGTAGAAAAGATGAGGAGTTAGAAATAAGAAGAGAGAGTAGTGATCTAGGGATTTAGCTTAATGGTCGTGTCTCTACGATGGCGTGTGCTCGATACCATCTTTGTAGCGACCAGACCTCAAATAGTTCGATCTCGTGCTCGTGTCATCCCTGGATCAGTAATGCTGACACCACACAGTACTCGGAGGATTTATAATAGAGTAGCAATCACACACTTATTACAAATCGAATGTCTCAAGAGAGAACTTAATAAAATAAATATGGCTTAAGGCCGTCTAATACGATAACAGCGGAAGGCTTGGAAGAAAAGCGAGTCCATCAACTCCAACAGCATCACTGAGTATAGAAACACGACCTATGCACCTTACTCGTCGTTTGAAAAGTCTGCAACATGAAACGTTGCAGCCCGAAAACGGGTCAGCACATGGAATATCTTTGGCAATGTAACATATAGAGAATAATGGAATGAATAGCCTATACTACATGCATATATGGCTGGTGGAAAGCTCTATGGTTACAGTTTTGCATAAAGCCAATTTTTCCCTACTTCAAAGGAATAAATTTATTTAACTATCATGGTGGTTGTGAAACATTGAGAATGGTTGACAGCATCCTCAATCCCAATTAAAAGTACTCATTAACAAACCCAACAATATTATTTAGAAGTAACATGATGAGATTCACATGATATCCGGGTACTAGATACTCAAGATGTCCATAACCGGGGACACGACTAACCATGATTAGTTTATACACTCTGCAGAGGTTTAGCACTTTTCCCCACAAGACTCGATCGCCTCCGTTGGATTTCTCGCACTACATGATGTTTGAGAAGCGGATGACCGAGACATAGTCTTTCGAAGCACTAGCACCTTACTTGTGGGTAGACCGGTACACCTACTTTCCCCTACATACGCTAGTCTACCCGTAAGAGTTTGCACAACTTAGTCAACTATGCCAGAGCCCATAATGGCTTGTGGCTGCACACGGAGGTTTCTAGTTTGAATAATCTCATGATCCCTTTGAGCACAGGTGGCGGTCCGAAGAAATCTGAGCAAGTCTGATAGAAACCAGGTGCCTCAATCCACCCGGATGTGTTTTTAAGTTGCCACCTTAAATAAGCCATTAAATAACAATCTCACATCATCATGGATACACTCACCCAATCCACGTCTACTAGCATAGCATGGCATAATAAGCAAACGTAGAAGTAACTCCCAAGGGTTTGATAATAAAACCGGTAATAGGTACTACCTCAACTACTTCCCATAACCCACAATTTAATTAGATCCTATTCATGCAAGTGTTTGAGGATAGATCTAATGCATAAAAACTGGGTATGAGAATGGGTATGATCAAAGTGTTACTTGCCTTGCTGATGATCCGCGAAACCTAGAGACTCGAAGTAACAGTGGCGCACTCAAGGGTAATCTATCATGAGACAAACAAACAAGCATACAATAAATACTCATATAATGCACAGGTAAAACTCAAATAGATCTAACCAGATAGTTCAACTTAAGAACTCCGGTTTGCAAAAAGAATCAAATCAAACAAAGCAACGAAAGTCAAACGGCGAAAGAAAACAGCTTCGTTTTACTAGTCTGGATCTAAGTCAAATTTTACAGAAGCAAAAAACTTGTTTAAGTAGATTATTTGGAGAGAGGGTTTCGAGACGAAACTCTAGGCGCTTGAATCGCCTGATTTCGATAAACGAGCGAAAAGTTATACTAAAACGAAAATCGGATCTGGAATCACGATCAAAAAAATCGCGGATTAAATCCGAGAAAAGAAAAAGCGACGAGCAGTTCGTTTAAACGAACTAACGAACGAACGTTCGTTAATTAGCCTAAACCGAAAAAACAGAAACTAATAAAAGAAACTGAAAAAAACCGAAGAAAAACCGCTCGGTTTTTATAAAAAAACAGCCTTGAGCAGGCGTGGCGAACCTCGGCGGCCCGGTCAATGACAATGGCGTGGCCATGTGGCCAGAAGCTGAGGCGGCGCTAGGGTTTTGGCTCAGGCGGGCGGGTCTTGGCAGGTGGGCTGGCGCTCGGGCGGCTCCGCTTATAAAGGCGCCCCCGAGCGGAGTCCCGCTCGGGTACGGCCCGGTAAGGTGGTGCGCGTTTTTTTTCTAAGTAATTACGCGGAGAAAAAAATAAAAAGAAGTACTAAACGAACTCCAAAAATCCCGAAATAAATTTTCCCCGGCTTCTAAAATCAAGCCGGATTTAATGAACATTTATTTGGGGCCTAAATGTAATTTTGAAAAACGCGCATTTTTCCTAAATTCAAATAAAAAGGCGAAAAACTCCAAAATAAAATCTTATTTGATTTTATTATTAAATCTTCATTATTTCTTTATTTTGGGAAAGTCATTTTATTCCCTCTCTCATATTTTGGTAGTAGAAATAATCAAGATTAAATAATTAAAATCAAATGATCCTATTTCAAAATTTGAGAAAACTCAAATATGAAAATAACGAAAATCCCCAACTCTCTCCGTGGGTCCTTGAGTTGTGTAGAATTTCTAGGATCGAGCAAAAATGCAAATGAAAAATATGATATGCAATGATGCTCTATGTATAACATTCCAAATTGAAAATTTGGGATGTTACAGAACGGAATAGGTCATAGGGTGGAGGAAACAACTGCGGTGGGCCAGCACGGCAGCCGTGGAGGGGGCAGGCGGCGATGCAGTCTTGCGGCCTGTCTAGATCTGTTTCAGGTTCGGACAAGCTGCCCAATCGTGTCTCCTTGCGGTCCCACCCGTCAGCAAGCAACAGTCAGACGAAGACTCGGCCCCACTCGTCAGCAATTAACGGTTAATGGACGGTCAAGACGGCAAACGCCCGCTATGAGCATTTGTGAGAGTTTCAGCTAAGGAAGAGGGGAAAAGTGAGCAAACGCTTGGAGCATGGGGAAAAGTGAGCACAACTAAGGAACCAGGGGCACTAATTTAAATATCCCATGTAAAAAATGAAGAAAAATGTTTCAATTTGGATGGGCCAATAACATAAGTGCAAGGCAGGCCCTATAGCAGGCTCGCGGCCCAAACGAGCGCCTCCCATATCGATCAACAACAGGAAAAATCCCAATTCATTCGCTCCAGCCTCTAGTCTGGTTCACTCCTAACCTAGCCGTCGCTGGACAGACCGACATAGCACTTCCTCGCGCCCTCGTTGGAGGGCGGTCGCCGAGCTTCAAGTGAGCGAAAGGACAAGAAGATGAAGATCCAACCACAGGTGTAGCTGCGTGGGAGGCAATGGCGGCACGGGCATGGCATCGAGCTTGCGCCAAATGGAAAAGTCGCAGCTTGCAAGAGTAGCATGCGCAAGCAGCAGGTACATCACATCCCTAATTATATCTAATTCAACTCTTCAATTTCGCCAATAGTTAAACCCGACGGTGTTGTAAAACTGCTTGTATGTAGGGAATCTATGAGAAAATGAAACCAATTTCTACTTATTTTATAACTCCCCCAATCAATCTTGAATCGATGAATCTGATGTATCTAATCAAGTTTCCGGTGCAAACATACAAGCTCATGTTGTTCTTGAGCTGAAGTGTCTAATGAATGCAATTTGCTAATGAAGGATTTGATGCAAACATTTTACATGCTCCCGGTGATGAACATATAGTGTCTAATGAGGGATCTAATGCAAGCATTTTGCAAGCTCATTGAAGGATTTAGTGTCTAATGATGATCTACTATGTTGAGAGAGACAGATATTTGCAGGCATTGATGACAAGCAAATTATAGTGCATTTTCATAGCTTGAGGAACGTCGAGGCCATCTACCGTAAAGTCCCGTATCATGACAACATAGCATAAATACTTTTCTAATCTGTTGTTTGAAACTATTGGCATACTTGTGCAGGATAGATATATTGATATGCGGTTATGCGCAAGATGGTTATACGTGCAATTACACTTCAATATTTTCAGGCGTAGAACGAATAATTCAAGCGAGTCTGCACCATGTTTGTAGTCTTTGTACACCATGTTGCATTTTGTGTTTTTGGTGCTTGCATCATTTAGTGTTTATAATCTGAACTACTTTGGATCATTAGCTGGTTTTCAAAGTGCATGTAGCTTCACATTTCTCAAGTTATGTTGATTTCGAGTGCAATTGTCTTCGTATTTTTAAGTTAAATATTAGCCCTGGTAACTTGAATTCGTGGATCAGCCACTACACACAAATCATACCACGAATGCCGATCTGAATTAAATGAAATGCGTGGACTTACGCTAGCTCGTTATGCAGGCTCATCAGCTCTTGCTTGCGCTTGGGATGTTCCATGTACAAGTCCATGTTACCACTTGCTTGGATGTGCAGGCCTTGTGCTCCTTGCATCCCCTCTGCATTTTGACACGACGAATGGTTGATCAAATAAGAGGAATCGACCTTGATGTTGTACAGGAGAGGAGATACTTACAAGGTTATACGGGTGTGCGGGATGTGTACCAGATCCCGTAAGCGCCGTCATGCTTCGCTAAAAATGGATTTGCTTGTTTCAGATGATATCTCCCGAAGAAATAAGAGTTAAAGTCAGAGTTGCATAGGCGTGTAAGCTAAGAGAGCAGTAAAAGGATATCCAAACATCGTCGGAACAGTGCACAAGGGAGTGATGTGTGGACACCTAGTTCGGGCCGGCGTTTGGGCATGTTCGCCTAGCTAGAGTGCGGGTCACTTCAGAGCCGTTGAGGGTGATCTTATTTGGCGTTGGCTGGCCTCGCACGGATACAGATCTTGTGTGGCAGCAGAGCGCTATGATGTGGTGGACGAGACCGTTGGTGAAGCCCCAACGGCCTCGGGGGGTGGAGGTGCGACGATGTGCTCGGTGAAGTAGCCCCGGTGAGGTGGGAGACGGCGTCGGTGAAGCGCACCTGATGCGGTGGAACTTCGGTGTCTCTAAGGCACGCGTCGGTTATGCGGCGGCCGGCGTTGTCGATGGACCACCGGTGCGGTGGGCGAGGGCGTAGATGAGGTAGCTCCGGTGCGGTGGTGAAGCGACCGTCGTCTTCGTCATTGTCGTCCCCAAGACAGAGGTGGGGAACGGTGGGGATAGAGACGAGACGAGGGGCGATTCGAGGGTTGGTGGCGAATTAGGGATTTGAGCAATCTGGGCGCGGAAGGGGATGGTGGAGAAGAGAGATTTTGCAGGGCTGGAATTGGGGCCGCCAGATATTTCAATCCGAAACATGGAAGCGCGAACTTATATTGTCGTCATCCTTTTTGGGGGGCGTGGGTGGCTGGGTGCTCTGACACACGCGACCACCCCAGCAGGACTATGCTTTGGTGCCTTAAGGCACCTGCCTTTGTGTCCATGACATGTGGGCCCAACAGGTTGCTGGCCCACATGTCGACCCAAAGGCGATTGCCTTTAAGGCACCAAAGCAGCGTCCACCCCGACGCGACCCTGGTCTGCCTGGTGCGCCTACATTCGAGAATGCAAACAAATCTTCTTTCATTTGCAAACGAATCTGTATGTATTACCATGGCCGTGTTTTTCTTGCAATAATTAGTCATTCGAAACGAGATACTCAATCCGTTCACTTTTGTAAGTCGTTTCAGACAACTTAAAATGAACTGTTTTGCACATTGTCTGAAATGTCTTCAAGGTCTTATAAAAGTGAACAGAGGGAGTACTATAAATTAATTAATGAGGAGTTATTTGAAAAAAATTGAAATGGTACCCACGCTAACGTGGATTAGAGTGTGTGTCACATAATTAGTTATTTGAATTAGAGTGTGTGTCACGTAGTTAGATTTTTGAATTAGAGTGTGTGTCACGTAGCGATCTCAAATTCTAACGTGGATTTCGCATTTTACCGTATCCACGCTTACTTTTTAATACAAATTCATATGTATATGATGAACATCATGGTAGTGAGAAAACTTTTGGATGGATTCAAACATATGACCTACAAAATAGCACAACAAATTGAGTCAATGTTAACTTTTCGAAACTTAGTATGGCACGAATTCGAAATAATTACCCGTATGCCTGGTCCTCGGATCAAATCTTACAATGTACACCGAATTGAAACATCGATATTAAGTCTCGTACTATGTACATTCAAATGTTGTTTTTGGCCCCCCCGCACAAACGCTACATACTTCACAGACGGGTCAATCTTCCTCTCCTAACCACCTTAGGAAGCTATCGGTTTCCAACACACGTTCATTCTTTCTCTCCATGTTTCGATCTCTAAGTCTCTCAACTACACAACCCCTTTTTCCACTCTGTTACCAAATGTATTTACCTCACACACCCGCCATTGCACCCAATGCCGAGCTCTCTCTCTCCCCCCTCTCCCTCTCACCCTCTCGCGCTAATACATGCATTGCCTATCTAGCCCCCCCAACCTCTTGTGCGCACGCAAGCACGTTGTACATCTAGGTCACTCCCGCGAGACTGTCTCACTCTTTCTTCCGCACGGCGGGCCACACTCGCTCAATCTCGCTCTCTTTATCTGAGTCTCGTTTAACCTCGTTTTCTTTCACACACAAATGATATATGTCCCTCTTCGGGCCTCGATCGACACACTCTATACTCTCTCACGCAGATTGTCTATCTAGGTCAGTCCATCCAAGCCACCGCCACACTTTCGACCTCATGGTGCGCCACGCTCACTCAATCTCTCTCTCTCTCTCTCTCTCTCTCTCTCTCCGTATGTCTCGATTGACCTCGCTCTTTCTCGGACAAAAACGATATATCACCATGTTTGAGCCCAATTCGACCTATTCACATTGTATACTCTCTCACGCACATCGTCTATCTAGGTCACTCTTTCCAACTCGTCTCACTCTTTCGATCGCACAGCGACCCTATGTGATCGTTTGACCTTGCTTCCTCCCACACACAAAATATATCTACACGTGCATGTTGGATCATCTCTCAAGCTCTATCTTACAGCCCTCACCCTTGCCAAAAGCTCAATCGGACAATATCTCTCCAGAGCATATATATTTGTTCAATGAATGTCGGACCACACTCACTTTGTCTCTCTATCTATATGTCTCTCGATTGACCTCGCTTTCTCACACCGTATCTTCCATGCATTGAAGCTACTACCTCTCCATCCCTCGCAAAGCCGGAGCTATTTACATTGCGAGGGGCACTCCAACCTTGGATTAATTTGTGTAGGCATTTATTCCGGTCGGTTTAGATTATATTTTCGTAGCATTCGGCCCACAACTACTCCAAACACCGTTGCAACCCACGCAACTCCCCTAGTTGATTTCCCTCTGGCTCGGTCATCGCTCTCTTGCACGTCCTTTCTCGCCTTCAAGGTCGCACCATGGTATTATTGAAAAAACTATGTTGTTCTCTTTAATTATTATAAATAACCTACAAAACTACACATCGATAGTCCACTTGGAATGGAACAAATTTCGACCCACAAATTAAAGTGCTACAAACTACACACCGAGGGGCCCACATGTCATGAAACAAATTTGGACCCATATACAAATAAAAAAAAGGACGAGGATCAAACATGCGAGCGGGCCTTCAAGCCGCACGTCAATAGGCAACATACGTAGAATAGCAATGTTTGTTGTACCCCCTTTGTTCACATAATGTTTTTATATTACCACAGCCTAATTAATGGATAACATGTAATATTATTTTTAGTACTATTCGCCTTCACTTACTGGTGGGTTCAATGTGTGCTCTCTCTCTCCTCCCCTTATGTGTTTAGACGCATGGGCAAACAGGAAGAACTCGCGGGCGATGTTGCAGTTGACCATATCTGGACGCATTCACAAGTCACGGCACCCGTTTCACGTACTAGCAGCACTAGTCAGTGTGTACGTGCAATGCACATTAATTTGGAAGTATATGAAGTGCATGCGGATATTAAGTAATAGGATATTATTTGGGTGTTGTCATGTGATTAGCACTATTTTTGGCATGAAATTAACTGCACACTAAACGTGTTGAGCGCTCGATATTGAAGCAGTCTAGGTCGTTGTATGACAAGGAATACATGTGGCTTGATGACGTTTTATATTTAATTTGATACGGCTCTAGAAGAACATTCAATTGATCAAACCATACATTTTGTTCAGTCTGACTCCGACTTTAAATTATACGACGATCGATATAAAATAAACGGAAATGATAAACGTTCGGATTTTAAGCATGGCAATCTGAATGTTTTTCATGGCAAATTTAGATTACGCGGTGGCGGCGGCGGCGTCTCGCGGTGGGAAGCGGCTCCTCTTCCGTGCTCTCTGTGTCGTCGGGCCACTGATCGACGGCAACGGCGGCGTCTTGCGCCGTTGTTGGCCTACTCCTGGACGTTGGCCTAGCTTCAAGGAAGGCCAAAATGTTCTGGACTTGAAGCGAAGTCAATGGCGGGAGGAGGCGGCGGCGTTGGTGCAAGGAAGCGGTCGACGGCGGCCATCCATGCCGCCGAGGGGGGCACCGCACCAGCGAGGATAGGCGCTGTCAACAGCCGGAGACATTCGTGTGCATGGGCACGCACGGGCGCTACAGACGTCAACAAGACGCTTAGCGCATGCGCTGCAGGTGCATCGGCGCACGTTGCAGGCCAACAAGACGCGCAGGCGCATGCGCCGCAGGTGCACGGGCGCTGCGTGAAAGTCGGCGGGGACCTCGTGGAACCCCGTGGCATCAAGCTTCGGCGATAATGTGCGGCTCCCAGCCCATCAATGCCACGGAGATGGGCGCCCGGCCTTGATCGAACAGCGGCAGGAGCGGGACAGCGGGGTAGCGGCGTCTTCCCGCAAGGCCAGTTCAAGCTCGTCCCAAAGCGCCTTATGTTCTTGAGACTCCGGCTGGGTGTCTTCCTCAGGAAACTGGAACACTAAGGGCAGACCATTGTGATGCGGCATGGCATACGTTTAGGTCAAGCTAGTTGGAGGTAGACGACAGGAGAATCGAAGAGGAAGAGAGAGGATTGTAGCGATACCGGGTAGTGCGGGGTTGATTTTAAACTGCGGCGCCGACGACATTAAAAGTGGGAGCAGTTGGGACGACGGTGGGCGGCGGAGCCTGGTCAAAGGGCTCGCCTCCGGTGAGTCTGCACGGTCTACTTGCGTCTCCACGACGGCCGGCGCGGCGATACGCTCGCCGCCTCCCTTCGACTCACATCGCTTGCTGGGGCGGCACCTGCCGATGAGAAGCGGGGACTCGTGGCGGCACGTAAACACCCATGGTTTCAATAGTGAAAGCGTTAAGCCTTAACGTGATGTGTCTTTGTTCCAAAATACCTTGGCTCTTCATTTGTGCAACTTGTCATAAGCAGCTTGTCTCGAATTGAAGAAAAACTTACAGTAATATTTGTGCCATATCACGTGACCATGCTCGGTTTCAAGAATTTATGCTCACTTTTGGATTTTACGAAATTTAAGATCGAAATTGAAACAATATCATAACCTGCATCATGCAATAAATTTTCAAGCCGTACATACATCCTGTTGTATTTCTTAAGAAAGGATTTGGTCAAACATTTTGCTTAGTTAGACTTCGCACAATTTATATATGCAGAGTAAAAGGATAATCCCTCCGCATCAAAGTGCATTGCCTGATATATTAACTCAAGTACTAGGCACGAACAAACAGGCTCAATTCTGTGCTCATCCTGGTGTAGTAGTAGTAGTAGTACTAGGCAATGCAGTTGACGGGTGACCTTGACGAGCGGCGACCAAGGGAATTGAACCGTGCTCGGCACGGTAGGTAACGTTGTCTAGTTACTAAAGCATCCCTCCGTTGTTCATCGGTAGTCATTATGGACCGGGGACATGAGGGGAATTTCCTAGGGCTGGAATTCGGCGCGGATATTTCGACTTGAAACGCCGAGGCTCGACTGGTTGGGGTTGCCTAATGTGCATACCACGCACGCCACCGAAGAACACGAGCCCGGTTTTTCTTTAGGATCAACACGAGCCAAGGTCTGGCTGGTACGTCGTTGGGTCCTACCATTTGAGAATACGAAAGGAACCTTTTAAATTGCCGAACGTTCTATGTGTATTACAATACCCGTATTTTCCTTGCAAATACTAATCTCAACGTGGTAATTGATTTATGACGAGTTGTTGAATTAGAGTGAGTTTGTGATATAGTGATATCAACGTGGATTTCACATTTCATGGTATCCCTAGTAAGTTTTCCAATGCAGATTCAAATTTAAAAGATGAACAATACGGAGGTGAGAAAACTTTGTATGTATCAAGCATATGACCACACAGAGAGAGAGAGAGATACACACACACACGCACGAACACAACAACAATCCAATAAGTATAGTGCATCTATTTTTCCAAACCATGCATGTATGACACGAATTCAAAAATACTCCTTATATTCCTAAATACTAGTCTTTTAGAGAGTTCAACAAGTGACTACATACGGAGCAAAATGAGTGAATCTAGACTCTAAAATATTTCTATATACATCCATATGTGCCAGTCCATTTGAAGCCTCTAAAAAGACTAATATTTAGGAACAAAGGGAGTAAAATGTAAGACAGCCATGGTCCTCAGTTCAATATTTAAAATCAACATGAAACTGAAACATGAATATTAAGTCTGGTACTACAGTACATGCAAATGTTGTGTTTAGGCGGAGCTATGATTGTCGGGGGTCAACCCCTCGACCTTAGATAAAATTGTGGAGCTCATTTAGGGTTGTTTAGATTATATTTATCCCCACCCTCCCAACCACCGATTGGTTGTGCACCCCACCCCTCCTCCCCGGGAGAATATCATGTGCCCCCATACCTCGGATGCTATATGCCGTCTGAGTTGCTTGGAGCTTGTAGATCTGAGATATAGCAGCTCACATGATGTGTCTTAATATTTTGCAGGAAACCTTGATGAGTTTGAGAATTGCACACAATTTGTACAAAAACTACTTAGATGCCCTTTGATCCCATATCCAACGACCTTGAAGCTCGTATCAAGTAGCATCTAAGATGAAGGAGTACATCATATTCTCTGTATGTAAGAATATCATGTGCTACCACACCTTAGATGCTTTGGTGATACAAGCTCTTCAGGCGTTGGATTTGTGACCCAACACCTCCTCGGTGGTTCGAATGGTTTTTGCGTAAAAGCCCCAAAAGAGTTCGGCCAGTGCTTACAAGCACAAAGACTGCTCAGATGCCATTGGATCTCAGATCAAACGACCTCCAAGCTCGTCTCACCGTAGCAGCCAAGCTGCGATAGCACCTTATGTTTTCTCGCACGGGAGAGTATGAGGTGCTCCCGCATCGTAGATTCTATGGTGATACGAGTTCACTGAGATCTAACGGCTCCACAATAGGAGGTTTGAATGTTTTTGCAATATACGACTGATAGAGTTTGGGAAATGTGCAGAAAGTATAAGTACTACGCATGTGCCATCTGATCACTGATCATACGACCTAGATGCTCATATCACCGTAGCGGGTAATTAAGCTATGGGGAGCACCTAATATGAGCACCGGGAGCCGTTGGATCGAAGATGCAACGGCACACACGAGGCCTGAATGTTTTATTTGCAAAAAAAACCTTTGGAGAGTTT
This sequence comes from Aegilops bicornis, assembly GCA_021605145.1. Classification (NCBI taxonomy): domain Eukaryota; kingdom Viridiplantae; phylum Streptophyta; class Magnoliopsida; order Poales; family Poaceae; genus Aegilops; species Aegilops bicornis. The sequence goes on from CM038672.1 coordinate 507,150,415, forward strand.
GGAAATTGCGCATAATTACAAAGACTACTCCCAAGCCATTGGATCTCACTTCCAACGGTGTAAAAACTCGTATCACCATAGTATCTAAGCTGCGGGGTGGATGTGATATTCTATGTCGCTGTCATTTTTGTTGGTAAACTTGCAAAATACATGTAACTCATGTCGTTACTTGTCTAACCGTGCAAAGTGTTTGTTCAAAAAAACCATCCTACACTGAAATATCGGAACAACACACGGGGGTCCCACTTGTCATTAATCAAATTTGGACCTAAAACTAACAAATCTGAAAGACGAGATTCGAACTGGCAACCTGGACTACAAAGCATAAGTCGATAGCCTGAAAAAACGAACGGTTGTTGGCTTTGTCCCATAACTTGATTTTATACAGTACTTGCATTGAGTAGAGTAGAGGGAGTGCCTCGTCAACACGTGCATGACCGTTATCTCACTTACTGATGGGTCCCAAGTCTGCGATCTCAATCTCTCTTCTCTCCATCATCTAACCTTTGCACGGGCACACACAAAGAGCGGCGCTAGCTTGCCGTGGTGTTATTACAACTAAAAAAAGCTTGGAAAATAGAAGAATCGCCTAGAACAAGAGACGTTGTGGCTGGTCGAGACGGAGCTAACCACATCTATCCTCCGTGCCACGTTTGCATGATGAAGTTGTGTGGCTAGTGGGGTGTTTTCGACCGACTGGCTGGGTCCCGAGGTCGAATCATAGGTATTACATCTGATACAGTATATTTTTACACGCACATTTTCCCTCCGTGCCGAGACGTGGCACACCCTACCGCGCGGTTTCGGGGTCCTCCCGGGTGGTGCACGCATATATTCTTCCTGACGTGGGACGCCCTACCGCGCGTTTTCTGGGTCCTCCTCGGTCGTAGCACCGAAGCAAGTAAATGAGTCGTCAAATCACGAAAGACCACCTTTCCCGCTGAGTACATCAGTGAATCACGGTGGCTAGCTAGTTGGGCTAGTTCGACCGTTTAGCTAGGCCGCATCCACATTTGTTTTTTTCACCCCTTTTTTTATCTACTTGCCGGCATGTAAATTTAAATATCCACCGCGGCGTTGCTCTGGTGTTTGGGTGCGGCAGGATTTTTAATTTTTTGATTGACGGGAGCAGGCGCGGCAGGATTTTAAATTTTTGATTGACACGAGCGGTAGCGGCAGCAATTAGTCACGATGACTCCGCTGTAAAACCTTTGCTCCTCGATGTGAGAAGTCGTCGGTGGTGTTTTACCGTGGTGAAAACCAAAAGATTCACCGCTCCCTCCGCCTTCCCGTAGATTGCATTGCCTTTCAGCCGTTTCACCCCTTTGCTTCCTCTCCCCATTGCTTCTACACGGTGCCATGGCGGCGCAGCGAATCACGGAGTCCGAGGTGAGGCGCTGACAGGAGCTCCATGCCAAGGATGCGGAGCTTAGGGCCAAGGACGTGGAGCTCCGTGAGCTCAAGGAGGAGAGGAGTGCCATGCTCCTCCGTTATGTGCGGGAGTTCACGGAGCTTCAAAAGCGGCAGGCGTCCACCACAAAGATGCTCGAGGTGTCGGCAGCGTTGCTGCAGAAAGCGGGAGATATGATAGGCCGTCAGGGGAGCCAGCTGGAGCGCGATCGGGCCGGTCGTGACGAGGTCCAGGATCGCCTCAGCCACTTGGTGAACCAAGTTGCCACGCACATGTTGCGGCTGCGCGATGCCTACCGTCGTGCCAGCGCGATGATGCCGGCCGTCGGGCTAAACCCGTTCGACCACCTGGTCAACTTCAACAAGTTGCGGCTTCCTGACCTGGTCTCCTTCTTCACCTATATCTCCGAGGAGCTAAGCCGTCTCCCGTAGCGATGGTGGGGCTGAGCTGGACAAGGAGGGTTGTGGGCTGCCGTCACCGTTGCGGGTGAATCCTTCGAGCTCCGTCTCCGAATCCATTCGTGCCATTGGGGCCCGTCTTTGACGAGCTGGCTCCGTCGGCCGGGGCGGGCTCTCTGGCGATTGCACCTGCATCACCAACCTCGTGCGCCTCGAGAAGCAGAGTTACTTCGGTGGTGTTTAGGTGCCCTCTGCATGGGCATGTCCATGTCTCGGAGCAACATGACCGTTGGATCAAACTGAGATGGTGCAGATCAGTCATTGTAGCACAAAGCGTGTGGGTGTGTTTGGTTGCATTCTCATCTCAATATAGTTGTTTCCTCTTCGTGTATTTTTGTCAACCTACTAGTGTGGACTCTTGCACCCTTCATGCACTCTGCCAAACACCCAAAAGTGGGTCGAGAAGGGAACTTTTGCTCCCATCCCGTGCACCCTTCATACACCCTACCTAACACTATTCGTGCTTCATATGGTTCATGTTTCATGGAGTACTGTAGCACCGTACTCTCCGTGCGTTGTGGACCTAGTTCTGTTAACATTGATCTCACCGTTCATTCTCGACCGGACAGTCGAAAAAGCGGTACTATGTTACATATAGGAGTAGTTGACATGCGCACAACATCATTTGCTATCGTCATATCTTACTACACTAGCAACAAGATTGTGTAGTACTGACGTATGAACCACTGCACATGCCTAGTAGTAGGAGCACAGTGTATGTTCAAGTGGCTGTCGTGTTTCGCATTCCTCCATCGTAAGAGTGGAAAAGCTTGCTGTAATCATTTTTTTCTTCAGAATGAAAAACAGTGGACACGCTCTACCGTGAGGATCCTCCTCCAGCCATGCACTAAATTACTCACTTTCACCGACGTGTCGGACAGCCAGCACCTGGGTCCACTAGCCATGCACTAAATTACTCCGTAGTAGAGTGACGGTAGACTACCCCGATTGAACCGCCGCAGTAATGCCCAATGAGCCGTCAAATTACAAAACCCCCTCCTTTCCAGCAGTAAGTTGAACGGACGAAGCAACCATCATTTCACTCTTCTCTCTCAGCTTCCTCTCTTGAAGGAAAACCCCCACTCGCTTCGCTTCTCCCTCATCTCGTTCCTCCTTTCACTCTTCTCTCTCAGCTTCCTCTCTTGGATGGACGCCGAAGCACCGGCCGACGTGATGTCTATGGCTCTGGCCAAAACCGCCGAGGCTCATGGTATGAAGAAGCGCAAGCACCCGCCGAGACTACCATGAGACAAACTCAAAGCCATCGCCTGTCCAAGCCCCCCCTCCGGGATCCCTCATTAAGCAAGTCCGGTAATGTCTCTTGTTGATGATCTTTTCTCGATCTTGATCGTGTTTTTCATCTAACACGCAGTACTAATCTTGGTAGTACAACTTCTGGGTGATATTGCATGTGATTTTAGTGTGCCAAATGACGGTTCTAAATTCCTCTTTTGACCAAAAGCGTCTGAGAGGTTGACACTGATTTCTTATAGATTACTTTCAACTACTCCCTCTGTCCCAAATTTCTTGTCTTAGATTTGTCTAGATACGTATGTATGTAATACTAAATGTGACTTGATACATCCGTATCTAGACAAATCTAAGACAAGAATTTTGGGACGAAGGAGTACTTTAATTTATCAATGCTACCTTTTAAGAGGGTATATTTGCCTCGATAACTTGTGTTATGGATATTGCATGTAATCCTCTCTGCTCTCATGCCTTTGAAGACATTTTCTAGTGTCTTTGTTCACTCATTTTTGTGCGTATATGTAGTCATATATGGAGTATAATATCGAAAATCATCTTATATTTACGAACGGAGGTAGTAATAAAATATGGTTTCATTTGAAATAGAACCAGGTCATGGTGGAGATGAAGTTCTCAAAGTCATGTCGTGTGTGAACTGGAAGACACGATGATGAGTTCTCTTCTTTGAACTATCCAAATTGTTGTGTCCTTGTCGCCATGTGTCCCGAACTAGTGTTTTCTGTAGCATTGTCGTCGGGCGTGTTCTCGAGGCTGTACTTGACCACAACAATTTCCTGGTTGTGCCTTCGATTACGAAGGGTGTGGTTCTTGTAAAGCTTCCCAACAAATCTGATGCGGCCTGTCTTCATATCATGTTTATGAGTGCAAAGACCACTCTGTTAGGTTCTCCAAGGTTGACAAGATGGTGATGGTGCATGTAGACATCTCACACGAAGTCCATGGCCTAGTCAGTTATGCGGGTTCCATCCCGTAGGTCGGTGGCAAGAAATAGTCTGCAGAGTTTAGTTAGTGCAGCTTTGCTTGTCTGTAGTAAGTACTATTGTTCAGTACTTGATTTGTGTTTGTGAACCCTGTATTGTTTATTAGTACTGCCGCTTTTGGTGTGTGGTCAGTCCTAAGAACGGTCTATGTTAATGTCTGTCCACTCAATTCAGTCTGTATATTTTGAAGTATCCAGATCATATTTTTTGTGAGGATGGTTTATCAATTATGGTTACACTCCAATATCTGTATGCATTGCAGGGTTTATCGCACCCACCAGGATTTCCAGTCCATGGATGTTCGGTCCATACGATTTGTCACGACCTTTGGACTATCACCTTGTGGGAGTAAGGCGGGGCCCTGCATGCCATGCGTGGTTGGACGATCAATCTTCATTTAGTACTTCAACATAGTGATTTCCTGGTAAGGATTCGCTCGTGTCACATCAATTAAATCTTATTGATTTCTTGTCTAAATCTTATTGATTTAATGTCATGTTTTCTTTCTTTTCCTGCAATTTTACGATGCGGGTTTTGCCATAGACATTCATCGCAGAATAAACCGTTTGGTTTGCTCTCGATGGCTATTTTTGCAGGTTTCACTTCTTATGTAAATCGATACTTGAAGTCACTGTCCATCACTTATATTACTGGAAAAAATTGGATGAGTCTATTGTCTGAGTACAAGCTGAATCCCTATGATGAACTGCAGTTTGGTAAAACAAAAATGCCACAATTAGTCCTTCTCACGTTTAAAAGAAATGAAGAAAAAAACTGGATCATGGTCACGGATCCTAGTCAAGTTAGAAAGCTGATCATAGCAGACCAGACACGATCGCTGCTGTCTCGCACAGATCGATCACCGGCAGTTGCTCTAGCATTGACAACGGCAGCAGCTCAGTCTGATCCAGCTGAGGATTGGGCACCAACCGCGTCAGTGGATCAATCTGATCTACCGGAGGATCGGGCATCGACACCGGCACCTGCTCCGACACCGGCACCAGCTCTACAAGGAGCACCATCTCCGGCAGGAGCAGCGGCTTCAGCACCTGCACCAACACTTGCACTTGCATCTGCTCCGGCCCGTGCAGTTGCACCGGCAACAGATCTGGCTGCAGTTCGCTTCATATACCAAAGTCCTTACAAAACCGACATGTCCACCTTCTTGGTAAGCATTGGCCGCCCAAGTGCTTCGTTCTTTTTCTTTCCATGTTGTTTCACATGATTCACTGTGTTGATCTAACTATTTGGGTATGTCTTCTTGTTTGCAAACAGAGAATTCCTAGAGCAACGAGGGAGTCGTTCAACAATCCGGGCGACCGCGGCCAAGTTTCTCTTACCATGCGTAGCCTTGGTGTGAATGAACCTGCTCAATATACCGTAAGTACAAAGGATGGTCGCATGATGATTGATGCTAAAGGATGGTCAAGGTTCAAATCTAAATCATATCTTGCGGTAGGGGATGATGTCAAAGTTGAACTTTCTCGGCAAGGAGAGCTGGTCCAAATCAACTTTGAAATTCTTCAGTAGCAGCATGCAACTGTCGAACTGATCTATCCTCCGAGAGATTTTGATGTAATAATCTGGCATGGTGAAACAAGTGTCCTATGTGTATAAGTAGTACGACAGTATTATTTATCACATGGTATATCGTTGATAGAATTGCAACTCTGATTGCTGGTCAGGAACTATCGTTCGATTTCATTCCAACAAATTGCCGTGCTTTATTCAATTTTGTGTATTCGCCTTGCGACATCTAAAACCAGCGCCGTGCATCGATCGCTTGCAATATGAAAAGCGCTGAGGTAGAACACATGGGCCCCCAAACATGCAGGGTCGGCCTGCGGCCCAAACTCCAGAACCGTGAGCCTATCTGAGTATTATATTCTCAGCTGAACCCCCATAAAAAAAGCCGAACCCCCATAATTCCCGTGCATTGCAGAGGGAGTATATTTCTCGGCAAGGTGAGCCCGTGATATAAAATATTTGTATATTTCTTTACAGAGGGAGTATCTCTCTGTCAAAATATATATTTATGTGTAACTAGTTACTCATGTCTTTCTACTTCCTTTCGCTGATATGTGGGGTAACCGGCAACGGGATCCACATGCCATATGCACAAATTAGAGTGCACAACTTCACGGTAGACACACCCCGGTCGTAGCGCTGTAGTAATGCCCAATGAGCCGTCAAATCACAACCCCCTTTCCAAATGCTTAAGCGATGACGGAAGCGGCAATATTTCACCGGGCTTGAATCCCTTCTCCCTCGTCGCTTGTTCAGAGAAAAACCCCTCTCGGCGATTGCATAGGGTTTTCTCATGGAGAACCAGTACGAATTCTTCATCCATCCCGATAAATCCAAGTCCCTTGGTCACAGTAATCCTAGGATGGCAGCCGCCATTGCTGATGCATTTTTTCTTCCCTCTGAATCTAGTGTGTTTCATTTGCGATTGCCCAAAGTGCGAGTACCCTCTGTGTTTATGCGCCCTCGTGAGACGCCACACTTGTTCCTTCTCATCCTAACACAACATTTTGAAACGTGCACAGTATGTTCCTAGAATCCTCTTTTCTATCCGGGAGGGTGGGGTTTTTTTGAACATGTTGTGTTCTCATATTATTTTTCCTGCATTGTGTTATTTGCTCTGCCAGAACACATGTACTCAAGATGCTCGGCCTTGCCATAGTAGTGAATACACTAGTTTAATGGTCACAGTGAAGACAAGCCATAGATATAAGTTCCGAGTTGGGTGCATGAACCAAGAAGATCGCTGCTTTTTTATGGCCGAACTTGGATAAACTTTCTCAAGTGTTACGGACTGAAAGTTGGCGCACGAATGTTGACGGAAATAGCAGAACCTGGTCTCATCTTCACTGCGATCTTCTACCCCGACATCGTTCCAATTGTTCATCCATGTTAGTTTTGTATCTGGTTCTTGCTTGTTGCCTCGATTACTTCTTAATCCACCTATTACATCTAACTAATCACAATTTAACTTTAGAAGTAGCAACGAATCTCTCACGAAGATGCTACTTCTAACTAATATTTTCTTATAATTGGTGGCACGTGTAGGTTTTTTCAGAGTTAAGCGATGCGCTTGTTTTACTCTGTAACAACTCGCTGTTACTAATGGCACTAAAGTTGATGGATCGACATCCACAAGTTCCTACACTTTATTGATCGCCTTGAGGTCCTTGTGGGCGTTTCAATGGTGGAAGGCCACGTGGGATATGTGTGCCACTGCTGCACTCGTTGAACCGGTCCAACTGTGTCGAGAAACTTATGGTACGAGCTGTTTTCTGTTATATATGTTGTTCATAAACTATTGCTTATACACAGCTTTACAGTTGTGATCTTCTTGAAACAAGAACTGCCGAGTTCTATTGTTCCTATACAGATGCCTGACCATGGTCGGGTCAGACTTGCACTTGGTCACAACATGATGTTTATGTCGACCTACTCAATTCCCCTTGGAGGCGAAAAGATACTTATTCATGGGTGGTCTCAGATAATGAAGGCCCGTCCATCTTCGAGAATAGGATGTAAGATTATGTTCATGCTTTTCCATGGCTCTAAAGCGAATATCCTGTTTATTGACCACGCTATGAGATGAAGCCGCTTCGTAAGGTTGTGGATGCGCTGGTGGCGCCTGGGCCTTGTCACAGGGCTTGGCGGCCTCACCCTTGGTTAACTGTAGGCAAAGTAGCACTGTTCGAGGCATGCTTTGTACGGTTGAACCTGTATAAGTACTCATACTGCTTTCAGCTTTGGTTGTTAAGTGCCCCTGCTGGTTTCAGTTAAGGTTGTTAAGTACTCCTGCTGCTTTTACAGTCTGTCGTGTTTCTTTAGTCCTGACTTCCTCCAGCCGCCAAAACCAAACCAGCGCCGGCGGGGCCGCCTGCTCCCGCCTCCCACGGCTGGTTGCGCCTCAAAGCACGCATCGCCGCCCCACCGTCTCCTAAATCGTTAACGCTGATGTCCTCCACGCGCTTTGGTGCGCTCGCTGCGGCGCCGCCCTCTCGCGTTGTCCGCATGGTCAACAAACGACAGGAATCGGCAGAAGTACGTGGAGAGGATGACAGTAGGGGCCCACCACGTCAGCGTATGGAAAAATCAAATGCTTCATCCTAGTGTTTTCCTGACATCTAGGACCCACGACATTGTGAGCGTATATAGTCAATAGACAAGAGAACATCACAAGATCGGCTGACACCTAGGACGTAGCTACTCGAGCAGTATTTTTTTTGTTTGGTATTGTTGAGACGGAGCAGGGTTTGAACTGGGTTGTGGCCCATCTAGCCGAGGCTTATATTTTAAGTTCACCATGTGACCAGCCCAGCTATTTTTTCATTGTGAAATGAGCCCAGTTTATTTTTTCTGAAGAATACCCAATCCAGGCCTAGTTATTTTTCTACGCCCTGATGGGCTGCAACTCTTTCAAGAAGCCTGCAAATCTTGAAAGTAATATGAAATGGGTTGTAAATATAAAAACAGATGACAAATTGGCAATTACTTGATAATTTCTGATTTTTTTTCACATTTTCAGATTCCTATTTCACTGGGCACTAACCTAATTTAAATATATCTTCAAAGTACTTTAAATCTGGCTCGACATTTCGGTATTAAAAATAGTTTGGAACCCACAGAAATATGTGAAATTGGCCCCGCCAACAAAACGACCGCAATAAATTGCATAAGAAGTTGCCATGAGCTATATATAAATTATTAAAAAAAGAGGGAGTGGTCTGACTTGTGGGCCTGTTTAGTTGACGCGTATGCAAGATTTTTTTTAGTTATTATATACGCCAACAAACGATTCTAGCAGACGTAACCGTTGGATATCAATCCTTCAATCTCTGATCTTCTTGCTCCAGCCGCCAAAGCAGCGTTGGCGGGACCGCCTGCTCCAGCCTCCCGTGGCGGTTTGTCTTTGCCCTATGAGCCTCGGCGCCCCTACTACTTCCACCGCTGGCAGGCATCCTCTACTCACCCACACCCCTGTTATTCTGCGGCGACGGCAGCCTCACACCGCAGCCGAACCGGTGAACCTCGTACTCCTCTCTCCGCGGGCTTCCCACTCGCGTCTTCCCGGCTCCGTCGTCCCCTTCCTAGGCATCGCTGTCATCCATCGCCGTGGTGCTCTCGGCCAAGGCGTGGTCAATGTGGTCAACGACCGACTTCCATCGAAGAGTATCAGACGTGGAGAGGCCGATAGTGGGTCCACGGCAGCCGCAAGGAAGTGCCTCCTTATCACGCAGAAAATAATTATTCCTCCACCTGACAGTAGGGACACACCGGACGGGCCACCAGTGTTTCGCGAAAAAATGTTTGCCCCTGACTGCTGGGCCCCACAGGACGGGCCACCATATTTCGTGAAAAAGCGTTCCCCATTGTCACTCGGACCCACCGGAAGTGCCTCCTTATTACGCACAAAAATGAATACCCCACCGCTTTTGGGACCCACCTTGGTGGGAGGCTGACTTAATGGGGCTACTAAATTCTTTGGGACGGATGCCTTTGTCAACTTTAGTCAATATATGAACGATTCTAGCTCCGATTGCCGTCGATGTCCATCCAATGGCTGTAGTGCTTCTTCAACCTATGGTCTTCTTGCTCCGGCCGCCCAAGCAGCGCCCGGTCGTGCCGCTTCCTCCGCCGCCCGTGGTCGGCTGTGATGCCGCGGAGGCCTCACCGCCCCCTACTACTCTCACCGCTAGCCAGGCCATCCCTCTACGCACCCACACTCCCTGTTATTCTGCGACGACGGCAGCCTCACACCGCAGCCGAACGAGTGAACCCTCATACTCCTCTACGTGTGGGCATCCACTGCCGCGTCTTCCCGGCTCGCGTCGTCCCTTCCTAGGCCTCGCCCGGCGTCCACCGCCTGGTGCTCTCGGTGCGGCGTGGCCAACATGGTCAAGGAATGGCTTCCATTGGACGTGGATCAGACGTGGAGAGGCCGATACCGGTCCACGGCCGCAGCAAGGAAGTGCCTCCTTATTACGCGGAAAATAATGATTCCTCCACCTGAGAGCTGGGACCCACCGGATGGGCCACTGTATTTCACGGAAAAAACGTTTCCCCCTGACTGTTGGGACCCACCAGCTTCATCTTCGCACGCAAGGAAGTGCGTCCGGGCAAAAAAACGATTCGCCCCCCTGACTGCTGGGACCAACTAGCTACACCTTCGCACGCAAGGAAGTGCGTCTGGGCAAAAAAAACCATTCGCCCCCCTGACTGCTGGGACCCACCGGCTACATCTTCGCATGCAAGGAAGTGCGTCCGGGCAAAAAAAACGATTCGCCCCCTGACTGCTGGGACCCACCAGCTACATCTTCGCACGCAAGGAAGTGCCTGACAGTCGGGACCCACCTGGTCGAAGCATACGTAGCATTGTCATTCTGGTCATGAACGTGTATGTACATACTAGTCGTTATAGAGGCACGTGCGTGTCGTAGTAGAGGCGCGCATGTAGCATGTACACGTACGTACAGCGGCCAGGGTGCAAGAAATAAAATACGGCCACGTATGTGTACATACGAGCGGGGTCTCGAGCGCCTACTCGCGCATACGTATGGCCAGGGTTCGTGTACATGGCTAGGTCGGAATGGAGAAACAACGTCGTCATCGTGTTCATGGGGAGGCAACGGAGTGCGTCGTGTTCATGGGGAGGCAACGGAATGTGTCGTGTACATCGGGAGGCAACGGAACACATGGGAGCCAACCGGTTGGGTCGGAACAGAATGCGTGGTCGTGTTCATCGGGAGGGCTTGGACGGAACAGGCGATGGAAATGAGGCCTGGCATACCGCACAACGGAGGAAATGGACCTCCTACGTTCGGAACGGGGTCCTGTTGATCGGGAGGGGTGTGGCGTACCGCAAAACGGAGGAAACGGACCTCCTACGGTCGAAACGGGGGTCCTGTTGATCGGGAGGGGTGTGGCGTGCCGCAAAACGGAGGAAACGGACCTCCTACGGTCGAAACGGGGGTCCTGTTGATCGGGAGGGGTGTGGCGTACCGCAAAATGGACGAAACAAACTTGTGTTGGAGCGCTACGGTCGAAACGGGTGTCCTGTTCATCGGGAGGGGTGTGGCGTACCGCAAAACGGGACTCCACGGGATACTGTTCATCTCCACCGTCGACCTCCTCCAACCTCCACGGGCTACCGTTGACCTCCTCCAGCCTCCACGGGGTACCGTCGACCTCCTCCAGCCTCCACGGGCTCCTGTTCATCCAGCCTCCACCGCGCGCTACTCCATCGGCTACTATTCAACCACCCCTCCACCGTCTACTGGTCATCCAGCCCTCGACACCACGGGGTCCTGTTCAACCACCCCTCCACGGGCACCCCTCCACCGTCTACTGTTCATCCAGCCCAACACACCACGGCGTCCTGTTCAACCACCCTCCACGGGCACCCCTCCACCGTCTCATCGTTCATCCAGAGGCAAACGCCACCGCTCCACTGTTCATCCAACCCCCCGCAATGCTCACTGTTCATCCCAGAGGCAGCATCGATCGGCTTGATTAGCGGCAGCGGTGAAGGAATCGCCGATCGGGCTCGATTAACAGCCATCGATCGATCGCTCGGGTTCGATAACGCGTAGCCTGCAGTAATCGCCGGGTTCGATTAGAGCCCAACGCCTCGCTTCGGGTTCGATTAGAGCCAACGCCTCGCACACACGCCAGCGTCGTGTACGAGAAAGCAGCGCATCGCTCGGCCCCCGACCTCCCATCGTAACCGGGAACTCCCCCAAATTTTCCTCCCCCTCGCTTCTACCACGGTTTTTTCCGTTATGGACGGCCCAAAGAATGTCATGCAGCTGCGTCTGGCCCGCCCAGGACGAAAAGCCCATTTTCTGTCATGATTTTTTGTCATAGAAGTAGGAGCCCACCACATCTATGATGATACCGGGTTTTGTCACAATTATCGTCATAGAAGTGTCATATGTATGACAGAAAAAAATTCGTTCGGCCCAAAATGTCACGGATGTGTCTTTTTTTTGTAGTGCCAAGTTCCGCCTCGAGACGGCGGCGCTCCGCCCCGAAAGTCTTCTTCTTATTTTTTTTAGGTAAAAATGACTTATATACCAGAAGATGGGCACCGGAGGTGGGCCGAGGAGGGCACAACCCACCAGGGCGCGCCTGGGCTCCCTGGCGCGCCCAGGTGGTGAAAGTGCAACTATCCCTAGGTGGTTTTGGTAATTCATAACAACATATAGCTCATTGAGCTAATGCTAATCCAGGACAAATATTTCAGGAAAGCTCAATGAATGGCATGGCATGGATGATGAAAGTGGATCCCTCAAAATATCAAGGACAAAGGATTGGCTCAAGCTTAAAAGCTCAAGACTCTACATTTTACATTTTAGTGATCCAAGATCACATTGAGTCTATAGGAAAAGCCAATACTATTAAGGAGGGATGAGGTGTTGTTTAATGAGCCTTTTGCTTCATGTGCTTAGTGATATGCTCCAAAACCCTCCACTACTTTCTCACATCCACATATAACCTAAACCCAAAGTCAAACTCGGCCCTACCGATTCTTTCTATCCGGCGCCACCGAGTTCAGATGTCTTAGCCACTGCCACAAACCCTAGGCAAATCAGTCTCACCGATAGGGATCTCGGTCTCACCGAGATGGGATTGTAATCTCTCTGTTTCCCTTTGGTAACTTTTCGGTCTCACCGAAAGAGCGAATCGGTCCCACGGAGATTACAATTAAACTCTCTGTTTCCCTTTTGTAACTTTTCGGTCTCACCGAAAGAGCAAATCGGTCCCACCGAGTTTACCTGACCAACTCTCTGGTTAGCTAATTACCAAATTCGGTCTCACCGAGTTTGTGTAATCGGTCTCACCGAGAATACGTTATGCCCTAACCCTAACCATATCGGTCCTACCGAGTTGCATGTCAGTCCCCAATCAAAACCCTAACGGTCACTAGGTTTACTAAATCGGTCCGACCGAGTTTGTTGATTCGGTCCCACCGAGTTTGGTAAATTGTGTGTAACGGTTAGATTTTGTGTGGAGGCTATATATACCCCTCCACCTCCTCTTCATTCATGGAGAGAGCCATCAAAACAAACCTACACTTCCAACTTACTAGTTCTGAGAGAGAACCACCTACTCATGTGTTGAGGCCAAGATATTCCATTCCAACCATATGAATCTTGATCTCTAGCCTTCCCCAAGTTGTTTTCCACTCAAATCTTCTTTCCACCAGATCCAAATCCTATGAGAGAGAGTTGAGTGTTGGGGAGACTATCATTTGAAGCACAAGAGCAAGGAGTTCATCATCAACACACCATTTGTTACTTCTTGGAGAGTGGTGTCTCCTAGATTGGCTACGTGTCACTTGGGAGCCTCCGACAAGATTGTGGAGTTGAACCAAGGAGTTTGTAAGGGCAAGGAGATCGCCTACTGTGAAGATCTACCGCTAGTGAGGCAAGTCCTTCGTGGGCGGCGGCCATGGTGGGATAGACAAGGTTGCTTCTTCGTGGACCCTTTGTGGGTGGAGCCCTCCGTGGACTCACAAGCAACTGCTACCTGCGTGGGTTGAAGTCTCCATCAACGTGGATGTACGATAGCACCACCTATCGGAACCACGACAAACACATCAGTGTCTCCAATTGTGTTTGAATCCTCCAAACCCTTCCCTTTACATTCTTGCAAGTTGCATGCTTTATTTTCCGCTGCCAATATACTCTTTGCATGCTTGCTTGAATTGTGTGATGATTGCTTGAATTGTTCAAAGATAGCTAAAATCTGCCAAAGTCTAAAAGTAGGAAAAGGCATAGCTTTTAATTGGTCAAGTAGTCTAATCACCCCCCTCTAGACATACTTCAAGGTCCTACAAGTGGTATCAGAGATTTGGTCTCCATTTGATTTGATTTCCATAGCTTTTGGTGGTCATAGCCTTGGTTTCACAACCTAGGAGAGTATGGCGTCTAGCGTGGGAAATTATCATCGTAGAGGTCCTTACTTTGATGTCACTAATTTTGCTAGTTGGAAGCCTAAGATGAAAATGCATATTCTCGGACATAACCCCGCCGTTTGGGCTATTGTGTGTATTGGCTTGCAAGGTGAATTCTTTGATGGGAGAGAACCGAACCGTGAAGCTAGTGCGTAAGAGTTGAAGATGTTGCAATACAACGCTCAAGCTTGTGATATCCTCTTCAACGGATTGTGCCTCAAGAATTCAACAAAATCAGCCGTCTTGAGAATGCAAAGGAAATTTGGGATACTTTGATTGATATGCACGAAGGTACCGACTCTGTCAAGGAATCCAAGTTGGATGTGCTCCAAAGTCAGCTTGACAATTTCAAAATGAAGGATGGTGAAGGTGTCGCTGAAATGTACTCTAGGCTTGCTATTATCACAAATGAGATTGCCGGCTTAGGAAGTGAAGAGATGACCGATGATTCATCATCAAGAAGATCCTAAGAGCATTGGATGGAAAATATGATACCGTGTGCACATTGATCCAAATGATGCCAAATTACAAAGATCTCAAGCCAACATAAGTCATTGGAAGAATTGTTGCTCATGAGATGTCACTCAAGGATAAGGAGGAACTTCACAACAAGTCAAGTGGTGCTTACAAAGCCTTATGTGAAGCCCCCACATCATCAAGTGAGAAACAAACCTTCAATGAAGAATTGAGCTTAATGGTGAAGAACTTCAACAAATTCTACAAGAGTAGAAGCAAAGAAAAAAGCTCCAAGTCAAGGTCCTACAATGACAAAAGATCTTCCAGTCGAGAGCGCAATTGCTACAATTGTGGGAGACCCGGACACTATTTCAATGAGTGTACGGCACCCTACAAAAGAAGAGAAGATTCTCCCAAGAGAAGAAGTAGAAGAGAAGAATCACCACCAAGAGAGAGAAGGAGTAGAGATGATCGTTATGAATGAAGACCCTCACGGAGAAGCAAGGATTCGAAAAGGAAAGACAAGTCATCAAAGAGCTACACAAACGAAGACATCAAGCTCATGTTGGTGAATGGGTATCCGCCCGACTCCGACAATCACTCCGAGAGAAGCTATCACTCCGACTCGAATACACTCAAGATGAAGGTGTTGCCGGTTTAGCACTTGTGTCAACCAACTCCTACGACATATTTGAATCACCAAATGAAGGAATTGGAAGATGCTTCATGGCCAAAGGTCCTAAGGTAACACACCCGAGTATGTTGATTTTAATAGTGATGAAGATGACTTGCTAGGTGATGATGATTTACTTGTTGACAACTCTAGTGATGAATACTATGATGAAACATCAATTAATCATGTTAATCAAGATGAAACGAATGACAATGATAAGGAGAAAATTGAGCGTCTAACTAAAGAACTAAACACTCTTAAGTTAGCTCATGAAACTATCTTTGAAGATCATCGAGAACTTTTAAGGGCTCATGAGAAGTTACGCTTTGAAAAGCTCAATATTGAGCAAGAGCATGAGTTCCTAAAAGAGATCAATGATGATCTTCATAAGAAAAGTTCTTCTTACATTGCCAAGCATTTACTCTTATCTACCTACATGCCTCAAGTCAAGTCTAGTAACAAGAACAAGAAGGATTCTTCTTCTAGTAGTAACAATAACAATGCTAAATCCAATATTGTTGCTTCTAGTAGTTCTCTTGATTCCACTAATGATTCTCCTAGCCAAGTTACACTTGAGCAAGAAAACAGCTTATTGAAGGGAATTATAGAGAAAGGTGTATACAAGAGCCTTGAGGGAGTAAGCAATTTGAGGAAATTGTACGCAAGCAAGGAAGGCACCGGAAGAATCAAGGTGTTGGTTTTGAACGAAAGTTCAATGCCAATGGAGTTGAGTGGGAAGAAGATCAATACCCCAAGACGAAGTTTGTTCCTCAACAAGAGAAGTATGATCCTACTTCCTTCAAGGGAACACAAGCTCAAGATGATCTTCCACCACAAGACCACAAGAACAAAGGCAAGGACAAGCTTCAAGAGGAGATTGATGCATTTGAAGAAGCACCTAAGGCCTTGGTCAAGTGGGTTCCCAAGACTACGTCAAGTTCTACTTCATCAAGAACAACTACTACACCAAGGATTCCCATCAAGATGATGTGGATCCCGAAGAACAAGAACTAGAAAGTTATTGAGGGTGACTCCGCCAACATTTTTCACTCATATCATTATGGCAAGGACAAGTGCAATCAACTTCCATATCTTGCACTAGTTCAAGGAGTCACAAACCCTCATGTTGGTAAGGCAAGGGACAAGGTAACCTAATGTTTTCATGGACATCATTTTGTGTGTGTGCATCACTCTATGTCTATGGATATTCTTGTTTGTTCCTTGTGGGACTAAACCGTGTAGGTATTCAAAGTGCAACTCACTCTAAAGGATTGCTCCAAAAGATCTACATCAACATTGAGCATCCACATCTTCAACACCTACATGAAGTCATCAACGACAACCCAAGGTTAGTTTATCCCTCTAAGGGGGGATCTCACATCTAGGGGAGCTTAACTCTAAGAATTGAGTCAAAGCAACTCTAATGATGTGAACACATAAATGCTTTATGTAAAAGTGGTAACCCACTTGAGCTTAAACGATGAGTATGACCTATGATCAAATGTTCTCATTTGACTCCTAAGTCAATATACTCATATATAGATGACCTAGTCATCGCCAATTGTTTGATAGATGCTAGAATTGGTTGTGCATGCTTTGTCACATATTTCATTTGTCATTTTATTGTGTGAGCATGTTGGTTGCATGTTTTACTCATTCGAGGACATCCACTTGTTGTTTGATTGATTGGTTTCTTTTTCTTTTGCCAAGTGGATGGACAAGAATGCCTAAGAACCTTCTCTAGCTATCTATGCTTTTCTCGTCCCAAACTCTATTCATGCTACGTCACAAAATTTGATCAAGTCAGATTCAAACCACTCTATGTGAGGAGCACTCGGAGTCCCCGATTCGTCATAGACTTAAACTTCCAAAACTTCTTTGTGATTTTCGGTCTGACCGATTCCTCCATTTCGGTCATACCGAGATTACTAAGTCGATCTATGTTTTCAATCTCGGTGCAACCGATTTTAACTTCTCGGTCACACCGAGTTGCTGTAACTGTTAACAGTTATGCATCTCGGTGCCACCGAGTTGTTCAACTCGGTCACACCGACAGTGTCGGGCTATATATATCACATGGGAAAATTTTGGAAAATTTTCTCCGAAACCTCTCGCCCGCGCATAGTTCTCTCTACCTACTTGGTCTACGGATCATCGAATTCGTCGCCAGCCACCTCCTGTCGCTGGTCTCCGCCGCCGTCCACGGAATTCTCCTCCGTCGTTGCCGCCGTAGCAAGTTCACCGCCGAACTAGGGTATGAACTTGATCTCTGTACTTTCCTTGTCCGATTCTCACAGATTGTATTCGTAATGCATCTTGCCACGATTGAAACACTTCTATCCAGTCAAAACAATCCTTAGAATAGGTATGATTCAAAAATTTAGGGTTAGGTTTCCGCCGAAACCATCTCGGACCCACCGAGTTGAAAAACTCGGTCCCACCTATTTGGCTAACGCCATTGCACTAGTAAGTCTCGGTCTGACCAAGAATTACAAATCGGTGTGACCGATTTTAGGACTTTGTGAAACCCTAGCAGTCTCGGTGCCACCGAACTGTGACTCGGTCTGACCGAGTTCACTAGTTTAGGTTCCAAAACTGCTTCGGTATCACCGAGTTTGAAAATCGGTAGATCCAAAATGCTTTCTGTGGAAACTAAAACTAAGTTTTTGAATCATTCTTTTGCAAAAAACTCTGCATTTTGTGATGCTCATCCACTCTACCTCATCTATAACTATTCATGCAGTCAATTAGTGCAGCATGTCAGACCAAAGTGATAGCCAGAACAGGTAAGAGGAGCAAATTCAAATGAGTGAAGGCACTAGTCCCTCAAGCAGCTCAGATGAGGGGAGCAGAAGCACTCCCAGTAATTTGCCCAAGGCTGCCACCAGGACAAGGAAGAAGAAGACCTCAGAGTCTGAGGACGAAGATTATGTGGCAGCTGAGGATGAGGCTAGTTCCAAGAAGAAAGTGCTCAAGAGAGAGCACAGCTCGACAGCAGTCAATCCTGGATTGAAGATCAAAAGACCAGCAGGTAGACAACCTATGTCCAAGGCCAGAGTCTCCACTCAAGCTGCTTTGGAGTCCCAACTCAAATAACCTGCTGCTGCTGAAGGAAAGAAAAGGAAGGAAAGGGTCAAGAAGACCATGGCCAGGGTGATTGGGAAACCATCTATGATGGAAGAAGAGGAAGAAGAAGAGGTTGCTGAGCATGCACCCAAGGCACAAAAGCTGATGGGTGATGCCATAAAGTCAGGGGCTGCAACTTCAAAGCCCAAAGCTGCCCCCACCAAAGAGAAATACCAGGAGTATACCAGCAACTGAGAAGAACAAGGCCCCAATGCCTGAGATTGATGCTGAAGAAGATGAAGAAGGGCAGGTCCTAAGGAAGCTCAAACCCAAGATCCCAGACCACAATGATGCTCATCCTGTGGCTGAAAACATGAAGATCAGGAGAGATCAAGGGTTGAGGCTATGGAGAGAGTCAGATCCATATGCCACCAGGAGAAGAACTGTTGTGGATTACAGGTTCCACACAAAGGAACAACAGGACTTCTATGAGACTATCTTGTTGGATAAGAAGCCCATAGTTTGTGATATGAGGTGGGTCGACTGGACCTACATTCAGGAGAATGAAGAACACTATCCTGGAGTGTATGACAGCTTCAATGCTTGTGGAGTTGCAGATTTTGTTGGGCAGAAGCTCACAAATTGGAACGACGAGGTCATTATGCAATTCTACTCCACAGCACATTTCTATCCAGATGGCAGGATTGTGTGGATGTCTGAAGGAACTCGATATCAGTCAACCATAGAAGAATGGGCAAGTTTGATCAATGCCCCAAAGGAAGATGAAGATGACTTGGACATTTATGCCAAGAAGAAGATGGGTCACAACTCAATGTCACACATGTACAAGGAAATCCCAGATGATGCACTTGAGTCCTTCAAGTTTGGATCAGTTCACTATCTTCTGTCAGGGCTGCCTACAATCAACTGGATCCTAAGGCACACTCTTTTGCCCAAATCTGGTGACCACAACATGATTAGAGGGCATGCAATCAATTTGCTTCACGTTTTTATGTGCCTCGAAATTCAAAGTCATGAGCCTCATAGTTGAAACTATCAAGAGGACTGCGGCAGACTGTAAGAGGAGCTGTGAATATGCCCCCAGATTCAGGAGTTGATAAACTCAAAGGTGGGCACAGGAAATATCAGTTGGATAAGGAACACATGGTTCTCTATCCACGACTTTGAGGACAATCAAGTTGTCATGACTGAGAATGAACCAACATCGGTGCAAAGCGCAAGAGAAGAAGGAGAAAGCAAGGCAAGAGAAGGCTGCCAAGATGCCAACTCAAGCGAGGCATCTGAATACTTTCTCAAGAACAAGCGGGAGCAGCTTGGTTACTTGATAGCATCAACTCTGCGGATTGAGAAGGGGTTGGCCACCCTAACTCAAAACCAGGAGAGCACTGGAGAGAATAATGGAACAAAAATTCTATGATCTTGATGTCAAAGTAATTGAGATTCATCGGTGTGGAGCAGCTACAGACGACATCACGAGGAGAGGAAGGGCAGAACAACGACTAATGCATTTGCCAGAGTGCCACGAGCTCAGAGATCAGCTGCAGAGCCAGTTCAAGACACCAGAGTCACTTCATCAGCTCCAGCTACAGCTCCAGCACAACCAGCTCCAGCACCAACTCCTTCAGCTCCATCTACATCGACCGAAGCCTTCGTTCTTGGAGCTCTCCGAACACCACCACCACCAGAAGACCAAGCCTGAGAGACGTTATAGTCCTATGCATTTTCTAGGAACTTTTTGGTAACTTGTTGCCAAAGGGGGAGAAAAATGTATAGATCATAGGCTTCGAGAGAGAGAGAGATTTGCTTTTGTTCTCTCTTGTCTTTTTGGTTGAACTTCATTTGCTTTTGATTGGTTGAGACATTGATGATCATGTGTTTGATCACAAGCTACACTTATGCTCGTTATGATATTATCTTATTTATCCTTATATGATCATTCACTTTGCTTGGTGATGAGTGCGTGTATTCAATCTTTGTTATTTTGAGCGCTCCACCAAGATGTATGTGACATGGAAGAGTAACCCATGAGCCTAATTCCTTGTGCATTTGCAGTCCAAAGCAAATATTTCTATGCACAAATTTAGGGGGAGCTCTTGCTTATCACATACTTCTCAAAGCAACGATGTTTTTCAAATTTTATTTTCATTTGTCGAAGCTTTGATCTATATGTTGTCATCAATTACCAAAAAGGGGGAGACTGAAAGTGCAACTATCCCTAGGTGGTTTTGGTAATTCATAACAACATATAGCTCATTGATCTAATGCTATTCCAAGACAAATATTTCAGGAAAGCTCAATGAATGGCATGGCATGGATGATGAAAGTGGATCCCTCAAAATATCAAGGACAAAGGATTGGCTCAAGCTCAAAAGCTCAAGACTCTACATTTTACATTTTAGTGATCCAAGATCACATTGAGTCTATAGGAAAAGCCAATACTATCAAGGAGGGATGAGATGTTGTTTAATGAGCCTTTTGCTTCATGTGCTTAGTGATATGCTCCAAAACCCTTCACTACTTTCTCACATCCACATATAACCTAAACCCAAAGTCAAACTCGGCCCTACCGATTCTTTCTATCTGGCGCCACCGAGTTCAGATGTCTTAGCCACTGCCACAAACCCGAGGCAAATCGGTCTCACCGATAGGGATCTTGGTCTCACCGAGATGGGATTGTAATCTCTCTATTTCCCTTTCATAACTTTTCGGTCTCACCGAAAGAGCGAATCGGTCCCACCGAGATTACAATGTAAACTCTCTGTTTCCCTTTTGTAACTTTTCGGTCTCAACGAAAGAGCAAATCGGTCCCACCGAAGTTTACTCCGACCAACTGTCTAGTTAGCTAATTACCAAATTCGGTCTCACCGAAGTTTGTATGTCGGTCTCACCGAGAATACGTTATGCCCTAACCCTAACCATATCGGTCCTACCGAGTTGCATGTCGATCCACCGAAAACCCTAACGGTCACTAGGTTTACTAAATCGGTCCGACCGAGTTGTTGATTCGGTCCCACCGAGTTTGGTAAATTGTGTGTAACGGTTAGATTTTGTGTGGAGGCAATATATACCCCTCCACCTCCTCTTCATTCATGGAGAGAGCCATCAGAACAAACCTACACTTCCAACTTACCAGTTCTGAGAGAGAACCACCTACTCATGTGTTGAGGCCAAGATATTCCATTCCAACCATATGAATCTTGATCTCTAGCCTTCCCCAAGTTGTTTTCCACTCAAATCTTCTTTCCACCAGATCCAAATCCTATGAGAGAGAGTTGAGTGTTGGGGAGACTATCATTTGAAGCACAAGAGCAAGGAGTTCATCATCAACACACCATTTGTTACTTCTTGGAGAGTGGTGTCTCCTAGATTGGCTAGGTGTCACTTGGGAGCCTCCGAGCAAGATTGTGGAGTTGAACCAAGGAGTTTGTAAGGGCAAGGAGATCGCCTACTTCGTGAAGATCTACCGCTAGTGAGGCAAGTCCTTCGTGGGCGATGGCCATGGTGGGATAGACAAGGTTGCTTCTTCGTGGACCCTTCGTGGGTGGAGCCCTCCGTGGACTCACAAGAACTGCTACCCTACGTGGGTAGAAGTCTCCATCAACGTGGATGTACGACAGCACCACCTATCGGAACCACGACAAAAACATCCGTGTCTCCAATTGCGTTTGAATCCTCCAAACCCTTCCCTTTACATTCTTGCAAGTTGCATGCTTTATTTTCCGCTGCCTATATACTCTTTGCATGCTTGCTTGAATTGCGTGATGATTGCTTGAATTGTTCAAAGATAGCTAAAATCTGCCAAAGTCTAAAATTGGGAAAAGGCATAGCTTTTAATTGGTCAAGTAGTCTAATCACCCCCCTCTAGACATACTTCAAGGTCCTACAGGTGGGTTGTGCCCACCTGGTGGAGCCCCTCTGGTAGTTATTTGCTCCAATATTTCTTATATATTCCATAAAAAATCTCCGTGAAGTTTCAGCTTGTTCGGAGTTGTGCAGAATAGGTGGCCTGATGTAGCTTTCTCAGGTCCAGATTTCCAGCTGCCGGAATTCTCCCTCTTGGTGTGTACCTTGCAAATTATGAGAGAAAAGACGTTAGAATTACTCCAAAAAGCATTATTATGGACAAAAACATTATAAATAACATTAAGAAAACATGATGCAAAATGGACGTATCAACTCCCCCAAGCTTAGACCTCGCTTGTCCTCAAGCGAAAACCGAAATTGAAAAACATGTCCAGATGCTTTGAGAGAGAGGTGTCGATAAAAACAAAATACGGATATAGAAGAATCATGTTGATTATTACAATAGCAACAAATTTAAACGTAAGACTTTTATCATAGAACGTTCATCATATACTTCCCGTGAATAAGTAACAGTTCATCACATAATCGAAGTATGAAGCAAAAACTCTATTAGAAACCAACAAACTATGTTCTCAGTCAACTTTGCAACTATAATTCATCATCTTTTCAGGAAGGGTCACATGTCCGAGCCTTTAGGCAAGTCCACACACTCAACCATCATATAGTCTTCTATGATTGCTAACACTCACCGAGTACACATGAGCAAAACGTTTCAACTGGACACATAGAAAGATAGGGGCTTATAGTTTTGCCTCCCAACATACTCACCTCAAGGGTGATGTCAACAATAATAACTCATGCTATCTATATTCAACTGGACATATGTGCCTAGATCTTTCCTCACCACATGATGCTTGCCAAAGGAGAACAATAAAAAGGAATAGAAGGAAAACTTTGACTCTTTGCATAAAAGTAAATACATAGAAGTAAAATATAGGCCCTTCGTAGAGGGAAGAAGATGTTGCCATGCGCTTATTTGTTTGCATGCTCAATCCCTTAGTGCAAGAGAACGTCACGTTGCATTGCCCCTTAAGATGGCAACCTTTATTATGCAGTCTGTCGCTTTTATTCTTTGTCATCCAAGTTCGCACAACGCTCAATTTTCTCTTACACTAAATGATCTCACATATTTAGAAGCAATTTTTATTGCCTTTTTGCACCGATGAAAACTTACTTTAGGGATCTTGCTCAATCCCTAGGTAGGTATGGTGGACACTTGAAAAAGATTTGGGTTTAAGAGTTTTTGGATGCACAAGTAGTATCTCTACTTGGTGCGGAATTTTTGGCTAGCAAAGATAGGGGGGCAAGCACCACATGTTAAAGGAACTATGACAATATGTCTTCTATGTGAATATAAACAAACATAAACCATTACGCTGTCTTCCTTGTCCAACTTCAACAATTTTGGCATATAATATTATGATGAGGGTTCACAATCACAAAAGATTTCTAGGATAGTATATTTATATGTGAATCTTCTCTTCCCTTACTAAATCTTTCATGAGTTGCATCATTGACTAATGCTATGTTTGTCAATCTCTAATAAAATTTCCTACTTATACTTTTCCTTATGTGGTGTCATCACCTACCATAGGATTACTATATGATCTTATTGATTTATTTCCTTCCTTTTATTTATTTCCTTTCTATTTTTCTTTCTTATTTCTTTCTTTATTTGCAACATAAAATTAAAGAAAGCAAAAACTCAAACTAAACTTTATTATATAACTTGCACACGATTACAATGATAAATCACTAAGCAAACTCTCAAAGAAGAAAGGATCAAACTAAACTTTATTTCATCTAAAGCAAAAGGATCAAACTAAGATAAGTAAAAGAAAAAGATAGTGGGATGATACGATACCGGGGCATCTCCCCCAAGCTTGGCAGAAGCCAAGGGGACTGCCCATACCCGATACTCAGTTCTCCTTTGGTGGTGAAGAAGATGGTGATGGTGAAGAAGAAGGTAATGGTGGTGGTGAGAAGGTAGGGGATTTGCCCTTTGCTTCCTTCAGCTTCTGACTGAGAGTAAAATTCTCCATCATCAACTCGCAATTATCTATCTCGAGTTTTATTATCCTCTTGCATAACGCCTCCATGCTTTCATTTTTGAACCGGGGAGGAATCAATTCATCTTCATCTTCTTCGGAGGTCCAACTATAGTGCTTCTCATCCACATAGGACTTGGGGTTTGCGATGAGATCAGCAACATAGCTCTCTCCCTCAGAGTCTTGAGATGACATATTTTCAGAACTACGCAGAAAACAGCAAGAAAAGAGAACAAAGGATTTCTCTGCCATACGGTGATCAACAGGTTCGGGAAGTATATATAGATTTTTTTATCTTGGGGGACAAGTACATGGAAGAAAAACGGAGTACCGAAGGTGTCCCAGGTGGGCACAACCCACCAGGGGACGCTTCCTAGGAGTTTCTTTATTTCCAAAATTCTAAAATATTCAAAAACTGGTAAACAATATTTTTGCGGATTTTTTTGGAGTCCGTTTACTTACTGTATCACGTATCTCCTTATTTTCACGATTCTGGAGTGTTCCGGAAGGACTCTTTTATGTGTTCTTCCGTTGTCAAAGTTTGGATAATATTACTTTCAACATTAATAGGCCTACCTGAGATATAATGCTTTATTCGTTATCCATTGACAACCTTCGAGTTAGTACCTTCGGAATTATTTATTTTGATGGCTCCAGACCGGTAAACCTCCTCGATGACATATGGGCCTTTCCATTTTGTCCGACCTTAAACCTCCTCGTATCTATTTCTTTCCATGCAAAGAACCTGAAACGAGAGTTGTACAAAAGAACATATTGTCCGACCTTAAACTCACGCTTTTGGATTCTTTTGTCATGCCATCCTTTAACCTTTTCTTTGAATAGTTTTGCATTTTCATAAGCTTGGGTTCTCCATTCATCTAATGAGCTAATATCAAATAACCTCTTTTCACCAGCAAGTTTGAAATCATAGTTGAGTTCTTTAACTGCCCAATATGCTTTATGTTCTAACTCAAGAGGCAAATGACAAGCTTTTCCATAAACCATTTTACAAGGAGACATACCCATTGGATTTTTATATGATGTTCTATAAGCCCAAAGTGCATCATCTAATTTCTTAGACCAATTCTTCCTGGACCTATTGACAGTCTTTTGCAAAATTAATTTTATTTCTCTATTGCTAAGTTCAACTTGACCACTAGACTGAGGATGATAAGGTGATGCAATTATATGGTTAACATCATACTTAGCAAGCATTTTACGAAAAGCACCATGAATAAAGTGTGAACCACCATCACCATTAAATATCTAGGGACTCCAAACCTTGGGAAAATAACTTCCTTAAGCATTTTAATAGAGGTGTTGTGATCAACACTCTGGTTGGAATAGCTTCTACCCATTTAGTAACATAATCAACAAAGAACCAAAATATGTGTATACCCATTAGAGGAAGGAAAAGGTCCCATGTAATCAAATCCCCAAACATCAAATGGTTCAAAAGCAAGTGAATAATTCATAGGCATTTCTTGACGCTTACCGATATTACCTATTCTTTGACATTCATCAAAAGATGAGACGTACTAATGGGCATCCTTGAAGAGAGTAGGCCAATAAAATCCAGACTGCAATACCTTATGAGCAGCTCTATCTCCAGCATGATGCCCTCCATAAGCCTCGGAGTGACATTTCCGTAGGATTTGTCCCTGTTCATGCTTAGGTACACAACGTCTAATAATACCATCTACTCCTTCTTTATAAAGATGTGGGTCATCCCAAAAGTAATGTATTAAATCATAGAAGAATTTTTTGTTTTGTTGGTATGTAAAGTTAGGTGGCAAATATTTAGCAACAATGTAATTAGCATAGTCAACATACCAAGGAGTACTATTAGAAACATTTATTGCAGCTAACTGCTCATGAGGAAAACTATCATCAATAGGAAGTGGGTCATCAAGCACATTTTCAAGCCTAGACAAGTTATCAGCTACGAGGTTCTCACCTCCTTTTCTATCAACAATATGCAAATAAAATTCTTGTAACAAGAGAACCCAACGAATAAGTCTAGGTTTAGCATCTTTCTTTTCCATAAGATATTTAATAGCAGGATGGTCTGTGTGAACAGTTACTTTGGAATCAACAATATAAGGTCTAAACTTATCACAAGCAAAAACCACTTCTCAGAATTCTATTTCAGTAGTAGCATAATTTCATTGAGCATTGTCTAGAGTTTTACTAGCACAATGAATAACACTCAATTTCTTATCAAGTCTTTGTTCTAGAACAGCACCCACAGCATAATCACTAGCATATCACATAATTTCAAAAGGCAAGTTCCAATCGGGTGGTTGAACAATAGGTGCAGAGATTAAAGCTTTCTTGAGTGTTTCAAAGGCTTCTAAACAATCATCATCAAAAACAAAAGGAATATGCTTTTGCAAAAGATTAGTGAGAGGCCTAGAAATTTTAAAGAAGCCTTTGACAAATCTCCTATAGAAGCCAGCATGACCTAGGAAACTACGAATACCTTTGATGTCCTTAAGACATGGCATTTTCTCAATTGCATCAACCTTAGATTGGTCCACTTCAATACCTCTTTCAGAAATTTTATGACCCAAGACAATGCCTTCATTAACCATAAAGTGGCACTATTCCTAATTTAAGACAAGATTTGTTTGTTCACATCTCTGCAAAACTCGATCAAGATTGCTTAAACAATCACCAAAAGATTTCCCATAAACAGAGAAGTCATCCATGAAAACCTCAACAATCTTTTCACAAAAGTCAGAGAATATAGCAGTCATACATCTTTGAAAGGTAGCAGGTGCATTACATAAACCAAAAGGCATACATCTATAAGCATAAGTTCCAAAAGGGCAAGTAAAAGTGGTATTTTCTTGATCAGGTTGAGAAACAGGTATTTGTGAGAAGCCAGAATATCCATCTAGGAAGCAAAAGTGTGTGCGCTTAGATAATCTTTCAAGCATTTGATCAATAAAGGGCAAAGGGTAATAATCTTTTCTAGTTCCTTTATTTAATTTTCTAAAATTAATTACCATCCTATAGCCTGTAACAATTCTTTGTGGAATAAGTTCATTCTTATCATTAGGAACAACAGTTATACCTCCTTTCTTAGGTACACAATGAACAGGACTTACCCATCTACTATCAGCTATGGGATAGATTATACCTGCTTCCAGAAGTTTTAATATTTTCGTTCTTACCACCTCTTTCATCTTCGGATTTAACCGACGTTGTGATCAACAACTGGTTTAGCATTAGGTTCCATATTAATTTTGTGCTGACATAGAGTGGGACTAATGCCCTTTAAATCATCAAGAGTATATCCAATAACAGCCCGGTGCTTCCTTAGAACTTTCAATAATCTTTCTTCTTCATGTTCTGGAAGGTTAGCACTGATAATAACAGGATATATCTTCTTTTCATCAACATAAGCATATTTGAAAGTGTTTGGCGATTGTTTAAATTCAAACACAGGATCACCTTTAGGTGGAGGAGGACCTCCTAGAGTTTCAATAGGAAAATTGTGTTTAAGTAGAGGACGTTGTTCAAAGAAAATCTTATCTATTTCATTTCTTTTATGCATATGAAAATCATTTTCATGGTCTAGCAAGTATTGTTCTAAAGGATCAGTACGTGGCATAGCAATAGAAGCAAGACCAATTAATTCATCCTTACTAGGCAATTCTTTTTCATGAAGATTTCTACTAAACTTGGAAAAATTAAACTCATGAGACTCATCACCAAAGCTAACACCGACAGCTTGTTTCTTACAATCTATCTTAGCATTAACTGTGTTCAAGAAAGGTCTACCAAAGATAATGGGACACAATTCATCTTGTGGGGAACCAAGAACAAGAAAATCAGTAGGGTATTTTATTTTCCCACACAAGACTTCAACATCTCTAGTAATCCCAAAAGGTGATATGGTGTCTCTATTAGCAAGTTCAATAGTAACATCTATGTCTTCTATTTCAGCAGGTGCTATGTTTTCCATAATTTCTTGATATAAAGTGTAAGGAATAGCACTCACACTAGCACCCATGTCACATAAACAATCATAACAGTGATCTCCTATTTTAACTGAGATGACAGGCACGCCCACAACAGGCCTATGTTTATCTTTTTTATCAGGTTTAGCAATTCTAGCAGCTTCTTCACAGAAGTAAATAACATGCCCATCTATATCTTCTTCTAAGAGATCTTTAACCATAGCAATGCTAGGTTCTACTTTAATTTGTTCATCGGGTTTAGAGGTTCTAATATAACTTTTGTTAACCACAGCTGAAGCTTTAGCATGTTCCTTTATCCTAACAGGAAAAGGTGGTTTCTCAATATAAGCAGAAGGAACAACTGGATCAACATTATAAAGTATAGTTTCTTCTTTAACTGGTGCTGGTTTTTTAATTTCTTGTTTAACAGGTGGGTGATATTTAAACCACTTCTATTTAGGAAGTTCAACATGAGTAGCAAATGATTCACAAAAGGAGGCTACTATCTTAGAGTCAAGTCCATATTTAGTGCTAAACTTATGAAAAGCATCGATATCCATAAAAGATTTAACACAATCATACTTAAGCTTTATGCCTGACTCTTTACCTTCATCGAGTTCCCAATCTTCAGAGTTGCGTTTGATTCTTTCCAAAACATCCCACCGGAATTCAATAGTTTTCTTCATAAAAGAACCAGCACAAGAAGTATCCAGCATAGTTTGATCATTACGAGAAAGTCGAGCATAAAAGTTCTGAATAATAATTTCTCTTGAGAGCTCATGATTGGGGCATGAATATAACATTGACTTAAGCCTCCCCCAAGCTAGAGCGATACTTTCTCTTCACATGGCCAAAAATTATATATATAATTCCGATCACGATGAACTAGATGCATGGGATAATTTTTTTGGTGGAACTCCAATTTTATGCGATTCCAATTCCATGATCCAATATCATCGCATAGCCTATACCATGCCAATGCTTTTCCCTTCAAAGATAAAGGGAAAACCTTTTTCATCACCCCATCTCCGGGTAAACCTAGAAGCTTGAACAATCCAAAAATTTGTTCTACATATATCAAGTGCATATCAGGATGTTCGGTTCCATCTCCTCCATAAGGATTAGCTAGCAGTCGTTCTATCATACCCGAAGGAATTTCATATTAAATATTTCTAGTAGGTGTAGTAGGTTGAGGGGAAATTAATTGTGGTTCCGGTCGAGGTGAAGATACCCCAAACAAACCCCTCAAAGGATTGTTTTCCATAGTAGCAAGTGACAATAAATTTCAGCACACTATATAAATGTTTCCTTACCAAATTCCACTTACGAAAGGCGCTTCACTCCCCGGCAACGGTGCCAGAAAATAGCCTTGATGACCCACAAGTATAGGGGATCAATTTTAGCTCCTTTCGGTAAGTAAGAGTGTCGAACTCAACAAGGAGCAGAAGGAAATGACAAGTAGTTTTAAGTAAGGTAATGTCTGCAAGTGCTGGAATTGTAAGTAGCGGAGTAGTTTGATAGCAAGATAATTTGTAACGAGCAAGTAACGATAATTGTAACAAGTATGCATCAAGGTAGCCCAATCCTTTTGAGGCAAAGGACAGGCCAAAACGGTCTCTTATGATAAGCAAAGTGTTCTTGAGGGTACACGGAATTTCATCTAGTCACTTTCATCATGTTGGTTTGATTCATGTTTGCTACTTTGATAATTTGATATGTGGGTGGACCGGTGCTTAGGTGTTGTTCTTACTTGAACAAACCTCCTACTTATGATTAACTCTCCCGCAAGCATCCGCAACTACGAGAAAAGTATTAAGAATAAATTCTAACCATAGCATTAAACTTTTGGGTCCAATCGGTCCCTTACGGAATAGCGCATAAACTGGGGTTTAAGCTTCTATCACTCTCGCAACCCACCATCTATTTACTACTCCACAATGCATTCCCTTAGGCCCTAATATGGTGAAGTGTCATGTAGTCGACGTTCACATGACACCACTACGGGAATCACAATATACATACCATCAAAATGTCGAACACATATCAAATTCAAATGATTACTTGCAACATGGTTTATCCCGTGACCTTAAGAATGAAAGTAACTACTCACAAATAATAAACATGCTCATGATCAGAGGAGTATTAAATAGCATCATGGATCTGAACATATAATCTTCCACCAAATAAACCATATAGTAATCAACTACAAGATGTAATCAACACCTAGTCACCCCCTAGCACCAATCTATAGTTCCGGTAACAAGATTGAATACAAGAGATGAACTAGGGTTTGAGATGAGATGGTGCTGGTGAATATGTTGATGGACATTGCCCTCCGCAAGATGGGAGAGTTGTTGGTGATGATGATGACGATGATTTCCCCCTCCGGGAGGGAAGTTCCCCCGGCGAAATCGCTCCGCCGGAGGGCAAAAGTGCTCCTGCCCAAGCTCCGCCTCGAGATGGCGGCGCTCCGCCCCAAAAGTCTTCTCCTTTTTTTCTAGGTAAAAATGACTTATATACCAGAAGATGGGCACCGGAGGTGGGCCGAGGAGGGCACAACCCACCAGGGCGTGCCTAGGCTCCCTAGAACACCCAGGTGGGTTGTGCCCACCTGGTGGGCCCCCTCTGGTAGTTATTTGCTCCAATATTTCTTATATATTCCATAAAAAATCTCCGTGAAGTTTCAGCTTGTTTGGAGTTGTGCGTAATAGGTGGCTGACGTAGCTTTTTCAGGTCCAGATTTCCAGCTGCCGGAATTCTCCCTCTTGGTGTGTACCTTGCAAATTATGAGAGAAAAGGCATTAGAATTACTCCAAAAGGCATTATTATGGACAAAAACATTATAAATAACAGTAAGAAAACATGATGCAAAATGGACGTATCAGTGGCCTCCCAGAACCCCTTCTGGCACTCCGCTGAATACCCGGTACATAACGAAACCTTTCCGGCAACTAAATAGCATCATCCTATATATCAATCTTTACCTCTGGACCATTCCGGAGCTCCTAGTCATGTCTATGATCTCATCCGGGACTCCGAACAACATTTGATCACCACCTCACATAACTCATATAATACTATATCGTTACCTAACGTTAAGCGTGCGGACCCTACGGGTTCGAGAATGATGTAGACATGACCGAGATGCATCTCTAGTCAATAACCAATAGCGGGACCTGGATGCCCATATTGTTTCCTACATATTATATGAGGATCTTTATCGGTCGAACCTTTATGACAACATACATATTTCCCTTTGACTGTCGGTATGTTACTTGCACGAGATTCGATTGTCGGTATCTCCATACCTAGTTCAATCTCATTACCGGCAAGTCTCTTCACACGTTCCGTAATACATCATCTCGTAACTAAATCCTTAGTTACTTTGCTTGCAAGCTACTTGTGATGTTGTATTATCAATAGGACCCAAAGATGCCTCTCCGTCACATGGAGTGACTGTCGACGTTCTGGGAACCAGGGGCGTGGAGACCCTTGGCGTCCATGAAGACCCACTTGCACCGGAAGTTCCCCACCTTATTCTCGGCCCTCATGAGCGCGTTGCCACTTTGGACTGCGGCGAAGGAGACACAGCCGGAATGCTGGTTTGAGTCATGCATCTGAAGGTAGAAGAAGTGGCAGAGGAGCGCAACGGAGGGCATCATGCACACGAATGCCTCACACTAGAAGGCAAATATGGACAAGAGAAGGATGGAGTTGGGCTACAGGTGCAGGGCCTAAACCTGGTAGTGGTCAAGGACGGCGGTGAAGAACTTGGAGAAAGGTGGGACGAGCCCCGCAATGATGTTGTGGAGGAAGAAGGGATAGAACGTCTCCGCCAAGGTCCTTGGGTCGGTGGAGCCGGCCAGGAGCACCGCCTTACTCCGCTCATTGTGGTTGCTCGCCGTCAGCGGGAGTGCGGCGGCAAGGTGCCTCTCCTTGGTGATGGAGGACGCTCCAAGGGCCGGCGCTGGAGAAGAGGAGGAGCCCGTGGCCTGCGCGGCCGGCTTCGCCTTCCCAGACGCCATCTACAAGACCCCAGAAGGAATGCAGAAGGGAGGAGGAATTCAACCAGATCTGGAGGTGTTCGCGATAGGAAGAAAGGGGATCTGGAGCAAGGCGAGGAAAAGGCAATGAAGGCTCGGAGACGGGCGCCAGTCTTTTGTCAGCCTGGGGCAGTTGCCAAGGCAGGGTGGGAAGTGGAGACGCCCACGTCCCATCAAGTGCCACGCGTCAACTCGGTCCGCAGGCGATTGGGGCCCGCGGCGCTTCGCCCTTGCCCTTTGGCTTCGCCTCGAAGCCAAGTCCGAGCGCGCCTTGGGCCCGGGGGCTACTGTCGGCGTTCTGGGAACCAGGGTACCCAGACTTGCCTGCCTGCGGCCCACGGTGTGGCTCCATCGACGGCCTGGTATGGCCCATCTACAACACCTTCAACACAAGACCCTCGCGAGGGGCCAAGCCTCGCGAGGCGGGCGACATCAAGACCTCCGGAGGGAGCGGCCTCCCCGGGCTGGCTCCTGAGGAGTGGAGATTTCTATGCAGGTGCCCACCTCATGAGGTTGAGGTGATGCAAGCCGTGACAACCAAGGCCAGGCGAGCGCCAGTGGGCGCAGAGCGGTAGGTTTCCTCTTTGGTGCTAAGGAGGAAAGCGTGGGCACAGGGTCCTGAGGAATCACCCAAAGGTTTCCATTCCCGTGCAACGAGACCAAGACCGCCAGGACGGCAGGACGGATGTCATCGCCGAGCCCACCACAGCGTCACGACCAGAAAATTAGCAGGCAAAGACCAGCTTTCATCAGGATAAGATGTACTACTTGTCCCCTTTCAAAATTGGCCACTTTGGGATCCCTTCCTGCTTTGGTTTTGGAGGAAGAGGAACAAGGCCACTATAAATATAGGCTAGCCACCACCAAGAGAGGGGTCGGATCTTCAACTCATTCCCTCACCAGAGCAGACCTTGCGAGGTTGTTCTTCCCCTATACTGGTTCATCCTCAGCCCCTCATGAGGCTAATCCACCACAAAGTAGGAGTAGGGTCTTACACCGCAAGGTGGGCCGAACCTGGGTAAACTATTGTGTCCATCTTCTTTCTTGTTCATCGGGCTAGGTCGTGGGGGTGACGAACTGGTTGGCTGGGGAGGTTGAGTTCTTCGCACACGCCCCAGAGTTCGAACCTTTCTTGGGTCTGCGGAGCCCTGAATCCGACAAACTGCTCCTGTCCTCATCTCTGTTCTTAGGGCAGTTCTTATTGATGCACTTTCTTTGATTTATTTCATTATGGTAGATCTTTAGGAATCACTAGGTTATGACTGGTACGGTTTGTAGTTTTCCCCTCCTACTAGTTCTCCTGGATCTAGGGTTCATGAGTACTTATCCATAAGATTAGATAGTTTTTACTCAACCATGATCACTCTATGGCACGTTGCAAATCTGTCGATGATATCTTCTCTAAGTATACCATGGATTCCTCTGCCCAAAAATCTTCCAGTTTCGTTAAAAAAACTCTGTGCATTTTTATGACCCTACCCCATTTTCCCTCGTATCTATTTCTTTTCACAGGTTGGTCATGGCACATAGTTCGGGTCAGTATATAGATTCTGAAGGAGATTTGCCTCTGTATCCTCCAAGATCTGACCAAATGAGATTGACTGGAGGAGGAAAATCATCAAAGCCTCCCAAGACACCGAAGAAGAAATCCGAGTCTGAATCCGAAGAAGATGATGAAGATATTCCCTCTGCTCACAGTCAGCCTGAGGATGAATTGGTCACTGGCGCCCTAACCATGTTCTCCAATGGAAATCACGGGTGCTCATGGCAGAGAGAAGAATACAACAACAGAAATGTCTGAACCAGATGGGTATAGAACTCCACCTGGGGTTGAAACAACAACTGAACGCAACAGTAGGCTGCAAAGGATTTGCCGTCAATGGGCAAAGAAATGGTTCAACTATGAAAATGTTCGTGAGAAGTATTAGATATTGTTTGCCTTCACACCGTCGTGGAATGACTGCATTGCTGAAAATTGCATTTGGCCAGATGATGAAAAAGTCAGACCACCAGGGCCTTCAAATGCTCATCCTGAATCCCTCAAAACCATCGTGGAGTTTCCCGATGAAGTAGCAAAGAGGGCGAAGGCCAAAGCCAAGCGTGATGCTAGGGCTGCGAAGAAAAATCAAGTCGAAGCGAGAAATGTCGTGCTAACTCAGCAAGACACACAGAAGAAAAAATGATCATGCTTCCAAAGGAAGCAAGTCCAGAAAGTCAATTTCCCCTCGTGCTTCCTGAAAGAAAATCATTTCAAGAAAATCAAAGAAGGCAGTTTCTAGCTCATCTGATGAGTCTTCCGATGAAGATGCTCCCGATGAAATTCCTATGTATGATCAACGTGCCTTCTCAACAAGCGATACAACCTCAACAGTGAAAGTTTCACCCCCACTAAGGAAATCACCAAGACATGCACCCACTCCAGTCACTAATAGACCTTCGGGTTCTGCCGCTCCAACAGCAAAGAGAAAACTGTTGTCTAAAGGAAAAGCTGAAGCTTCTGCTAAGAAGGCCAAACCCAATGTTCCTGCTTCCACAGAAATATGACTTCAACCTCATGATTGATGTAATTGAGTGTGCTGCTTGCGATGCAAAATCTGATGATATAAGTAGTCTGGGACTTCCTGGTGATGTTACCAAATTGGTAACTAAACATTTCATCGAGCTCAGGAAAATTACCAAGAAGCTGAATCAGGCTGTCAAGGACAAGCAAACCCTCGAGTAAATGAGCAGAGATGCCAACACTGAATCTGAGAGGAAAGGTCTGGACAAAGAGATTGTTGAGCTCACAAAGGCACTCAGTCTGATGCAAAATGACAAAATTGATTGGCACTCATGCCTGAAAATGGAAGTATCTCAACTGTGTGACAAAAGGAATCACGAGATTGACCGCAAGGCAGATCTTGCTCGAAGGAGAATCAAAGAAGAAAAACGTCAGATGGCTAAAGCAAGAGCTAGAGAGCCGAAATGAGTCAAAGATCGCCGCCTTCAAACTGTTGCTGCCGATGCTCCACTTGACTCAAGCACTCCATTACAGCAGATTCCACCATCTCCGCCTCACGAGGATGAATCAACACAGCACGCTAGCCATGTGGAGGTTATCATTCCTACTCTAGCAACCCAAGAACCTGATGTCGTTGATATCTTTCTGAACAAGTCTGATGAAGAAAATGCTTTGCCTGAGCAGCAAGCCCAGATGATAAAACCGATGAAGATATTGAGGTTGAGAAGGCAAATCCATCACCTCCGAAAACTATGCAAGCTGAGCCCTCCGAATCAAAGGAGGAGAATGACAAGATTGATGTATTGAGCAGGACAGAGTGTATAGAGCACGGTTTGTCCAGTAGTTCGTCAAGGGCCATTTTGGATCCTGCCAGGGGTTTATTCTTTTCCTCAGATGGCTCGTATTTAGTTGACTGGCGAGAGTGTGTGCGCTTCGTCCGAGCTCATCTTGATTCCTCGGCATGGATTGACTTCGTTTGCTCTTGCTGAGCCTGGCAAGCTTCCTCCATGGCGTAGTATTTGCACACCAGATATGATAGCTCAGAGAAGTTTTGAACATGGGGATGGGCAAGGGCGTTTAGGATGCCTTCGTCTCGGCATTTATGCCGGAAGGTCGCCAGAACTTCCTGGTTACACCAGTCTGCTATCTTGTTTTTGACAAGGAGGAAACTAGTCCAAAACTGTCAAACTGTTTCTCCGGGTTGTTGCTTTACATACATTAAATCTCATATGTCGGGCCACCCTGAGTTACTTGGAGAGTACTCAATGTGGGGGTGGGTGGGACAAAAGAATTAGTGCCAACAGGGTGTGAGACTAGAGTATTCATTGTCGAGTCTTGGGCTGACATGGAATCCGACGTGCCGGGCTCTGGGTCCCGATTCTCAGCTGGGCACAGTTGTGTAGGCTCGAGGCCGTGTGCTGAATCGTACTTAGGCATTGGGCTTTCTGCAGAGCGATGGTCAGAGTCCGAGCTAGAGGATGAGGCAAGATGATAGAAGGTTTGGTCCCATCCGTTCTTGGCTCCAAAGGTGGTAGGGGCGAGTCCTCGGCCAAGTCTTCGATAGTGGCGACGAAGTGGGTGACGGGCGGGATGTAAATTTCCCTGTCGTCGGCTTTAAGTCCGATCTGATCGTAGACCGAGGACTGGCCGTCGGTGATCCCCATGGCCTGGATCCGATCTAATATCCCGTTTAATAGCAAGAGATCTGTCGGATCCAGGTTTTGGGAATGCTCGAGGTTAATTTGCAGCGTTGACATGCTAGGAGCGTTCGAAGTCGCCCTGGGGTCGTGCTCGGCCGAGGCTGATCCTGGACCATCAAGCGTAGAGATTGGGTTCGAGTTTGAAGCTGGATTCGGTGTGGCAGCCAGCCCGGTGGCGGGGTAAGCCGTACCTGAAGTTAAAGCTTCAGGGTTTGTGGGTCCTTCGGGTGAAGCCGAGAACCCTACAAGGACAACGTATCCCCGGGAGTCAGTAAGGAACTCTAGGTTTTCAAGCCTAATCTCCTGTCCAGGAGCGAAGCTGTCGATCTGGCTGAGGTGGCCGGTCGAATCGGCGTGTAGCATTGATGTCTACTACACAACCTTCTTCTTGTAGACGTTGTTGGGCCTCCAAGTGCAGAGGTTTGTCGACCTAAGGTTTATCAATCCGTGGGAGGCGTAGGATGAAGATGGTCTCTCTCAAACAACCCTGCAACCAAATAACAAAGAGTCTCTTGTGTCCCCAACACACCCAATACAATGGTAAATTGTATAGGTGCACTAGTTCTGTGAAGATATGGTGATAAAAGTGCAATATGGGTGGTAGATATAGGTTTTTGTAATCTGAAAATATAAAAACAGCGAGGTAGCAAGTGGTAAAAGTGAGCGTAAACGGTATTGCAATGCTAGGAAACAAAGCCTAGGGTTCATACTTTCACTAGTGCAAATTCTCTCAACAATAATAATATAACTAGATCATATAACTATCCCTCAACATGCAACAAAGAGTCACTCCAAAGTCACTAATAGCGGAGAACAAACGAATAGATTATTGTAGGGTACAAAACCACCTCAAAGTTATCCTTTCTGATCGATCTATTCAAGAGTCCGTAGTAAAATAACACGAAGCTATTCTTTCCGTTTGATCTATCCTAGAGTTCACATGGTCACTGAACAAGCAAGTTGATCACCAAAACATACATCAAGTAGATCACGTGAATATCCCATTGTGACCACAGATAAGCACATGCAAGACATACATCAAGTGTTCTAAAATCCTTAAAGACTCAATCCGATAAGATAACTTCAAAGGTAAAACTCAATACATTGCAAGAGAGTAGAGAGGGAGAAACATCATAAGATCCAACTATAATAGCAAAGCTCGCGATGCATCAGGATCGTGCCGAATCAAGAACACGAGAGAGAGAGAGAGAGACAGATCAAACACATATCTACGGGTACATACCCTCAGCCCCGAGGGTGAAGTACTCCCTCCTCGCCATGGAGAGCGCCGAGATGATGAAGATGGCCACCGGTAATGGATCCCCCCTCCGGCAGGGTGCCGGAACAGTGTCCCGATTGGTTTTTGGTGGCTACAGAGGCTTGCGGCGGCGGAACTCCCGATCTAGGTTTCTTTCTGGGGGTTTCTATATTTATAAGATTTTTTGGCGTCGGTCTCATGTCAGGGGGGGGGGGGGGGTCTCCGAGTCGTCCACGAGATAGGGGGACGCGCCCAGGGGGTAGGGCACACCCTCCACCCTCGTGGATGGCTCAGGACTCTTATGGCCCAACTCTTTTACTCCGGGGGCTTCTTTTGGTCCATAAAAAATCATCAAAAATTGGCAGGTCAATTGGACTCCGTTTGGTATTCCTTTTCTGTAAAACTCAAAAACAAGGAAAACTAGAAACTGGCACTGGGTTCTAGGTTAATAGGTTAGTCCCAAAAATCATATAAAATAGCATATAAATGCATATAAAACATCCAAGATGG
Organism: Aegilops bicornis; assembly: GCA_021605145.1. Lineage (NCBI taxonomy): Eukaryota > Viridiplantae > Streptophyta > Magnoliopsida > Poales > Poaceae > Aegilops > Aegilops bicornis. The sequence continues at coordinate 507,188,619 of CM038672.1, forward strand.
ATAATATAATAGCATGGAACAATCAAAAATTATAGATACATTGGAGACGTATCAAGCATCCCCAAGCTTAATTCCTGCTCGTCCTCGAGTAGGTAAATGATAAAAACAGAATTTTTGATGTGGAATGTTACCTACCATATTTATCAATGTAGTCTTCTTCATTGTGGCAAGAATATTCAGATCCATAAGATTCAAAACAAAAGTTTAATATTGACATGAAAACAATAATACTTCAAGCATACTAATAAAGCAATCATGTATTCTAAAAATAACATGGGCAAATAAAGTTATCTCTACAAAATCATATAGTTTGGCTACGCTCTATCTTCATCACACAAAATATTTAAATCATGCACAACCCCGATGACAAGCCAAGCAATTGTTTCATACTTTTGATGTTCTCAAACCTTTTAAACTTTCATGCAATACATGAGCATGAGCCATGGACATAGCACTATAGGTGGAATAGAATGGTGGTTGTGGAGAAGATGTAAAGGAGAAGATAGTCTCACATCAACTAGGCGTATCAGCGGGCTATGGAGATGCTCATCAATAGATATCAATGTGAGTGAGTAGGGATTGCCATGCAACGGATGCACTAGAGCTATAAGTGTATGAAAGCTCAACAAAAGAAACTAAGTGGATGTGCATCCAACTTGCTTGCTCACGAAGACCTAGGGCAATTTGAGGAAGCCCATCATTGGAATATACAAGCCAAGTTCTATAATGTAAAATTCCCACTAGTATATGAAAGTGACAACATAGGAGACGCTCTCTATCATGAAGATCATGGTGCTACTTTGAAGCACAAGTGCGGAAAAAGGATAGTAGCATTGTCCCTTCTCTCTTTTTCTCTCATTTTTTTATTTGGGCCTTTCTCTTTTTTTATGTCCTCTTTTTTTCGTCCGGATCTCATTCCAACTTGTGGGAGAATCATAGTCTCCATCATCCTTTCCTCACTGGGACAATGCTCTAATAATGATGATCATCACACTTTTATTTACTTACAACTCAATACTTAGAACAAAATATGACTCTATGTGAATGCCTCCGGCGGTGTACCGGGATGTGCAATGAATCAAGAGTGACATGTATGAAAATCATGAACGGTGGCTTTGCCACAAATACGATGTCAACTACATGATCATGCAAAGCAATATAACAATAACGGAGCGTGTCATGATAAATGGAACGGTAGAAAGTTGCATGGAAATATATCTCGGAATGGCTATGGAAATACATAATAGGTAGGTATGGTAGCTGTTTTGAGGAAGGTATATGATGGGTGTATGGTACTGGCAAAAGTTGCGCGGCACAAGAGAGGCTAGCAATGATGGAAGGGTGAGAGTGCGTATAATCCATGGACTCAACATTAGTCATAAAGAACTCATATAATTATTGCAAAAATCTATTAGTTATCGAAACGAAGTACTACGCGCATGCTCCTAGGAGGATAGATTGGTAGGAAAAGACCATCGCTCGTCCTCGACCGCCACTCATAAGGAAGACAATCAAAAAATAAATCATGCTCCGACTTCATCACATAACGGTTCACCATACGTGAATGCTATGGGAATCACAAACTTTAACACAAGTATCTCTCAAATTCACAACTACTCAACTAGCATGACTCTAATATCACCATCTTCATATCTCAAAACAATCATAAGGAATCAAACTTCTCATAGTATTCAATGCACTTTATATGAAAGTTTTTATTATATCCCTCTTGGATACCATCATATTAGGACTAGTTTTATAACCCAAGCAAATTACCATGTTGTTTAAGGCTCTCAAAATAATATAATTGTAGCATGAGAGTTCATCTATTTCTTCAAAATAAAACCACCGCCGTGCTCTAAAAAGATATAAGTGAAGCACTAGAGCAAACGACAAACTACTCCAAAAGATATAAGTGAAGATCAATGAGTAGTCGAATTATTATGTAACTATGTGAAGACTCTCTAACATTTAAGAATTTCAGATCTTGGGATATTATTCAAACAGCAAGCAAAACTAAATAAAATAAAATGACGCTCCAAGCAAAACACATATCATGTGGTGAATAAAAATATAGCTTCAAGTAAAGTTACCGATGAACGAGACGAAAGAGGGGATGCCATCCGGGGCATCCCCAAGCTTAGGCTCTTGGTTGTACTTGAATATTACCTTGGGGTGCCTTGAGCATCCCCAAGCTTAGGCTCTTGCCACTCCTTATTCCATAGTCCATCGAATCTTTACCCAAAACTTGAAAACTTCACAACACAAAACTTAACATAAAACTCGTAAGCTCCGTTAGTATAAGAAAATAAATCACCACTTAGGTACTGTTGTGAACTCATTCTAAATTCATATTGGTGTAATATATACTGTATTCCAACTTCTCTATGGTTCATACCATCCGATGCTACTCATAGATTCATCAAAATAAGCAAACAACACATAGAAAACAGAATCTGTCAAAAACAGAACAGTCTGTAGCAATCTGTATCATCCGAATACTTCTGTAACTCAAAAAATTCTGAAATAAATTGTTGGACGTGAGGAATTTGTCTATTAATCTTTTTCAAAAAGAATCAACCTAAAAGCTCTCTCCAGTAAAAAATGGCAGCTAATCTCGTGAGCGCAAAAGTTTCTGTTTTTTACAGCAAGATCGCAAAGACTTCACCCAAGTCTTCCTAAAGGTTCTACTTGGCACCAACACTAATTAAAACATAAAACCACATATAAACAGAGTCTACATGAATTATTTATTACTAAACAGGAGCAAAAAGCAAAGAACAAAAATAAAATTGGGTTGCCTCCCAACAAGCGCTAATGTTTAACGCCCCTTGCTAGGCATGATGATTTCAATGATGCTCACATAAAAAATAAGAATTGAAACATAAAGAGGGCATCATGAAGAATATGACTAGCACATTTAAGTCTAACCCACTTACTATGCATAGGGATTTTGTGAGCAAATAATTTATGGGAACAAGAATCAACTAGCATAGGAGACAAAACAAGCATAACTTCAAAACTTTTAACACATAGAGAGGAAACTTGATATTATTGCAATTCCTACAAGCATATATTTCTCCCTCATAATAATTTTCAGTAGCATCATGAATAAATTCAACAATATAACCATCACATAAATCATTCTTTTCATGATATACAAGCATAGAAAATTTACTACTCTCTACATAAGCAAAATTCTTCTCAATCGGAATAATGGGAGTATCATATGAAACTCGGATACTATAAATTGTTTCCACACTAAAAGAGTAATATTCAGAAAAAGGGTAATCATAATCATGACAAGTTTTGTAAATATAATCATCACTACTTTTTATAACATAAGTATCATCACAATAATCATCATAAGTAGCAACTTTATTCTCATCATAATCAATTGAAACCTCTTCCAAGATAGTGGAATCATTACTAAATAAAGTCATGACCTCTCCAAATCCACTTTTATAATTATCACAATAAGATTTAACATCCTCCAAAATAGTGGGATCATTACTTCCTAAAGTTGACACTCTTCCAAACCCAATTTCATCAATATAATCATCATAAATAGGAGGCATGCTATCATCATAGTAAATTTTCTCATCAAAACTTGGGAGGCTAAAAATATCATCTTCATTAAACATAGCATCCCCAAACTTGGGACAAACATTAATTGCAGCAAATAAATTCTCAAACATGTCATTCTCATCAAACATAGCATCCCCAAGCTTGGGCCTTTTCATATCATAAGCATAATCACTCTTATCATTAATAGTATGGATAGAACCAATTGTATAGCAATTATCATCATCACAATGAGTAATAGGAGCAACATCATTTGGGAGGGATACCCTTTTACCTTTGCTTCTCCGTCTTTTCTTTTTCTTCTTCACATCATGTGTAACGCCCCGGATCCGATGTGGCAGGTGTCCGCCAGTTATTCGCCGTCATTGCCATGTCATGTGCTTGCGTGTTGCATTTTGCCATGTCATCATCTGCATTTTATATCATGTCATCATGTGCATCGCATTGGCATACGTGTTCGTCTCATGCATCCGAGCATTTTCCCCGTTGTCCGTTTTCCAATCCGGCACTCCTATGTCTCCCGGCGCCCTCTTTTACCTCTTTTCGTGTGCGGGTGTTAAACATTCTCGGAATGGACCGAGGTTTGTCAAGCGGCCTTGGTATAGCACCGGTAGACCGCCTGTCAAGTTTCGTGTCATTCGGAGGTCGTTTGGTACTCCAACGTTAACCGGGTAACCGCAAAAGCCTCTTTTGTTGCAGCCCAACACCCCTTTCAAAGTGGCCCAAAACCCAGCAAACTCCCCTCCATGCTCTCGGTCGTTCGATCACGATCGCGTGGCCGAAAACCGCACCTCATTCGGACTCTCCTAGCTCCCTCTACCTATAAATACATCTCCCCCTCCGAAATTCGCGGTCTATTCCCCCCTAACCCTAGTCCCCTTCGTCCTCGGGGCGGACATTGTCCGTCGGCGCCGGACACTTCCCCGCGCCCCACTCCCGTCCTGCCACCTGTCCCGCGGGCGAGGCCCACTTCGCCGCCCCGCCTCGGCCCGCCCGGGCCCAAGGAGGGCCCCCGAGCCCGGTCGCCACCTCCCCGCGTCTCCCCGCTCCTCCCTCGGTCGCGCCGCCCGCCTCACTGTCTTGGCCGGCCAGCGCCACATCGCTGCCAGCATGCTGCCTTCCTGCCCTCGCCCGGGCAGAGGGCCGCCCGCCTCAACCGCCGCCCAGCGCCTCCATGGCCGGGATCCGGCCGGATCCGGTCGAGAGAGGCCCCGTCACGAGCTCCCTCCGCCGTGGCCCCGAGCCCCTCCGCTCGTCCCGTCCAACTCCGGCCACCGGGCGCCATGATCCGGGCGAGATCCGCTGCCGCCTCGGTTCGCGTGCCTCGGTTGACTTCTTCTCCCCCCCGTTATCCACTAAGTCCCGAGTGTTTTCATCATTTTCGTGCAATTTCATCGCATCATATCTTTGTATCCGTAGCTCCGTTTTGCGCGCGTAATATGTAAAAATGTTCGCCCCGATGAGTGGATCATTTCATCTCATTGCATTATTTTCATTTGAGCTCATCTTGATGCCCGAAATGCTGTTGGAAGAGGGCTATGTAATGTTAGTTTCTGTTTCTTAACAGAACATGCACTTTTGTCATTTTTGCCATGATTGATGTGTGCATCCTATGAACTTGAGTCCTACAGGTGTTTTGTAATATGCCATGCCATCTTTCCAGGGGTGCTCGCCATGTATTTTTTGAGTTGTGTAGTGAGTGCGTCAAGCTTGTTAAGTAGGGTACTTGCTGTTGCTGTTTTCCTGGCAGATTCTATTATATTTTGTTGCTATGTTAACTTGATGCTACCGAGAGATCCATGCATATTTTGAGATACTTCAGTAAGGATGTTTTGTTAAACATGTCTTGCTCTATCTATCCATTCCCTTGTTTGAAATTATGGAGTGCCATAGCTTGAGTCAATCGAGCTCTACTTTTGCTATAGAATGTTTCCTGGCAGGTTGTTTACATGTTATTCAATTTTGCCAAGGTTGTTGTAGTTGATCCATGTATGCTATGATGTTGTTCTTGCCATGTATAGCTTCTATGTCATGTCTTCTTACAGTTAGTTGCCTTGCCATGCCATGTATTGCTCTGTGGTGAGTGGTTCAAGCTCACCAACATGCCTACTTATTGTTGTTCCTGCCATGTATGAATCTGTAATATAACTTTCCATGTTTACATGGGTGCCATCATATTTTATGATCCTTTTTGGCTTATGGTCAGTAAGGGAATTTTGTTCTATGCTTTGATTAGATTCATGCCATGCTCTAGTTTGACTTGATAGCTTTCTGTAACATGTTGTTTGATAGCTCTAAACATTGCAACCTGATGTTATTTCTGCCAATGCCTGAAACTGTTATTATTTGCAATTTTTCCATGTGTGTTTGAGCATGTTCTAGTGATTTCTGGAGATATCTCAGTGTTCATGTTTTGTAATGCTTTACCTGTACATCATGCCCATGCCTTTTGTTATTACGTTGAGTTGCTGTATCTTGTTGTTTAGGTGCTTGCAATATGCCTAGTTGCTGTTTGGTCAGATTGTTGGTATGACGTATAGGGTGTATGTGTTGATCCGTTGCTCCGTTTTGAGTGCGCTCTATATGAAACTTGCTTGATTTTGCATGTAGCTTCATATTATCATGTTGCATCCTTGATTTGAGGTGTTTGCTTGATGTTTGTATGCATTTTGCATCAATGCCATGCTTATCTTGTTTTGCTCATATCTTCTAGGCCGTAGCTCCAAATCTAATGAACTTTATATGTAACTTGACTAGAATTTCATGTAGATCATCATGGTGCATCTTAACCTGCTGTTTAACAAATTGAATATAAGGTTTATTCAGATCTGGACCAATTTCGAAATTTGCATATGAGGACTTACCGAAATTGTTATATGTTGTTTCCGGCCTCATTTAAACTTGCCTTGATGTGTTGCTCTTGTTTGCATCATCTCTTGCCATGAGTAGCTTCATCTAGATTTGTCATGCATCATGTTTGTTGTGCATCATGTCATGTTCATGTGTGGTGTGTTTACTATGTCGTGTGCTTCTTCTTGTTAGTTCCTGTTTCGTGGCGATCGTGAGGATTCGTTCGTCTATGCTTGGTTCGGCTTCATCCGTTCGTCTTCTTCATGGACTCGTTCTTCTTCCTTGCGGGATTTCAGGCAAGATGACCGCTACCCTGGATCTCACTACTATCATTGCTATGCTAGTTGCTTCGTTCTATCGCTATGTCTGCGCTACCTATTACCTGTTTATCAAGCCATCCCAAATTGCCATGTCGACCTCTAACCTTTGTCACCCTTCCTAGCAAACCGTTGTTTGGCTATGTTACCGCTTTGCTCAGCCCCTCTTATAGCGTTGCTAGTTGCAGGTGAAGATGAAGTCTGTTCCTTGTTGGAACGTGGAGATGTTGTTCCTTGTTGGAACATGTTTACTTGTTGGGATATCACAATATATCTTATTTAATTAATGCATCTATATACTTGGTAAAGGGTGGAAGGCTCGGCCTTATGCCTAGTGTTTTGTTCCACTCTTGCCGCCCTAGTTTCCGTCATATCGGTATTATGTTCCCGGATTTTGCGTCCCTAACGCGGTCGGGTGATTTATGGGACCCCTTGACAGTTCGCTTTGAATAAGACTTTTCCAAAGAAGGCCCAACATTGGTTTTACCATTTGCCTCACCCAGCCTTTTTTTCCCTTGGGTTTCCGGAGCCCGAGGGTCATCGTTATTTTAGCCCCCGGGCCGGTGCTTCTAAATGTCGGCTGAACCGAGTAGATCATGGGCCCTTCGTGGCAACTCGAGGTTTGGTTTTACTCAGAGGATGTCTCATCCGTGTTGCCCTAAGAACGAGATATGTGCAGCTCCTATCGGGATTGTCGGCGCGCATCGGGCGGCTTTGCTGGTCTTGTTTTATTGCTTTCGGAATGTCTTGTAGCCGGATTCGAGACTGATCGGGTCTTCCCGGGAGAAGGAATATCCTTCGTTGATCGCGAGAGCTTATCATGGGCTAAGTTGGGACACCCTGCAGGTATAAACTTTCGAGAGTCGTGCCCATGTTATGTGGCGAGATGGGAATTTGTTAATATCCGGTTGTAGTAAACTTGAAGCAAACTCTTCTAAAATACACCAACCGTATGCGTAATGCGTGAGTGTCTCTTTTCGGGTTGATCGAGAGGAGAACACGGTTTTCGGGTTATGTCCGACGTAAGTAGGAGTTCGTGATCACTTCTTGATCATTACTAGTTGACGACCGTTCCTTTGTTTCTCTTCTCGCTCTCTTTTTGCGTATGTTAGCCACCATATATGCTTAGTCGCTGCTGCAACCTCACCACTTTACCCCTTCCTTTCCCATTAAGGTTTGCTAGTCTTGATACCCATGGTAATGGGATTGCTGAGTCCTCGTGGCTCACAGATTACTACACCACCAGTTGCAGGTACAGGTTTGCGATGATCATGACGTGAGAGCGATGTTTGATTGTGTTGGAGTTCTTCTTCTGCTTCTTCTTCGATCAGGGGATAGGTTCCAGGTCGGCAGCCTGGGCTAGCAGGGTGGATATTGTTTGAATTTCTGTTTAAGTTTCATCCGTAGGCGGATGTTGATCTCTTGTATGATGTTGATGTATTCTTGTGGCATTTGTGCCTTATGTATGTATCCCCATCTATTATGTAATGTTGATGTAATGATATTCACCTTGCAAAAGTGTTTCAATATGCGGTCTATCCTTGGTGGGACCGTCGAGTTCCTTTTGGATAGGGTCGCATATTGGGCGTGACAAGTTGGTATCGAGCCTCGACCGACCCTATGAGCCCCTTGATTGATCGTGTAGTTTGGCCGTTGTTGAGTCTAGAAGAAAACTGTTTTCGGAGTCTAGTTATATCGGAGAGTAGGAATTCTTTTTACTCCTCAGCCCCTTCGTCGCTCTGGTGAGAAATCCTGACGTAGGTGTTTTGAACTACTCCTATCCCCCTTCAAATTTTTCTTTAGGATCACGCAGTTGGTTTTCCGATCGTTGTTCCTCAGCTCTTTTTATCCGATGCTTTTCCCGTCAAGTTGACTCGAGCCTCTTCATCTTTGCCAAGTTCAATCCTCAGTTCTTCCTCCGACGGCGTTGTTTTTCCTTGTCCGAAGTTGTCCTTGTTTTTCCCACCCGCCCTCCCTTCTTCCTCTCGGAACCGGAGTCCGCTATTGAGTATCCTTCTACTAGTGCGAAGTTTTTGCTCTCTTTCCTCAATGATTTCAACCGGTGTTTTCTCTTCAAGATATTCGTTGATTTCCCCTCCAAGTTGCCTTTGTTTTTTCCCGCCCTCCCACCCTTTTTTCCCGGAGTTTGCCTCTCTCCCGACCATCTATTTCATTCGTGGAGTCTCTTCAGTCTTTCACAATTGTTTCAACCGTGAATTTCTCTTTTGTTCGACATTCTTCATTTCTTTTCCGGTGCACTCAAATCAAGTTTTTCGGGTTAATCATATTCTTTTCCTTCGAAGTGTTTTCCCTGCTCGTTCGCCTCTCGCCAGTTTATCATTCCGGAGTGCTCAAGACATCTCAGGAGATTCGTCTGTGTTCTAATTAATTCGAGGTTGTCACTTCATTCAAATCTTTCAATCGTTCCGGTGCATCATTTCTCATTTGACAATCCTTTCCAACGCTGTTTTTTTTCAGTGGGTCCTAACCCACAGGTCTTTTCCCAGGATCTTACCTGACTCTTCTAATTATTCCGGAGTTATTCTCAAATTCTTTTCAAGTCTGACGTAAGAATGAATTTCATCAGTCAGATGCCTTTTCAAGATTGATTTCAAATCATTTCATTGTTGGCTCAACCTTTTCGGTTTTTCATTCTTCCGGAGTATCTCATTAATTTTTGTGGTGTTTCTCAGCATCATTTAAAGACCGAAGTAGAGTTTTCCCTAAATCTTGTCCGTTCTCCCGGAGATTCATGGTGCTAGCTCGATGTTATCCTATCTAATTGTTGCCAGTCATGTAAATTCTTTTCATCCATCCGGAGTATTTCAGGAGTTGCTTTCCGTCTCAATCATCCGGAGGCCATCTTTTCGGAAGATTTATTCGTTCCAAGTTTTCAGATTCATTCCCCAATTATTCTATATCCGTGCCCCTTCGTTCATCTCAATATTATTCCGGTGCCTCGTTCAAGTGTTCTTTAATCAGCTCATGATCTCTTTGTTCTTTTGCATCTAAATCCCCTCTAGCTTATTGGTTTTTCTAATTCTTCCCGGTGATTCATTCTCTTTCATCAGTCATTTTCGAATTCTTACGGTGGTTCGTTCAAGATTCTTTTCCTTGATTATCATTTTAATCCATTCGTTCTTTTCAACCTACCGGTGATTCATGAAGACCTTCTCAAGTTTGTGCTATGTCACTTCTCAATTCCTTTTCAAGAAGAATAAGTACTATGCTAAATCCATTGCTTGTCATCAATTTAATTTGATGAAGGATAAGCATACAATAAATCTTATTCTTATTTCATCCAATGAGTAATCTTTTTCTTCGGAGTTTGTTCTTGAGGAATAAATTCTAGATCCAAGTGTTTTCATCTTTTCTTTTCCGGAGTTCAATTATTTCCTCGGCCATCTCGTCGGAAGCTCCATCTAAATCACCGCAAGACTTAATCCTTATTCTTTACATCCTTCAATTGTATCTCATCATCCTTTTGTTACCGGAGTTCTTCATGGTGGTTCTTCATGATTTAATTCTTTCTTCAAGAGTTCATCAAGATTTTGTTGGCGGAGTTCAAGTATCTTTCCTTCTCGCATCTCGAAGTGCAATTAATTCTCCGTTTTCTTTGAAGTGGAATTTTGCATTTCTTCGTTCTTCTCAACTATCAAATCATTTCCGTTTGTGGCGGGTTATCACCTTATGATCTTGAGATGCTACCTATAAGTCCACAACAAGCATATTCTTTTGTTGTTGAATTTTACAACAACTCTGTTCAATTTTTTCTTCTAAGATTGCTTTCTGTTCCATTCGTGGCACAAGTTGTCATTTTCTTCTCTGTTCTTTTCATTCAACCTTTTCAATTCTTTCCGGAGGTTTTGTGTCATGTCTTCTTCAGGTATCATTCCATCCCCTCAAGTTCAAGTTCTATTCTTCCATTTTCAGCCGGAGTGCTGCCTAAATCCTTTCAGTCTTATTCGCTTCTTATCGTGTTCTAACGAGTGCTTTCATAGTCTATCTGATTCTGTGAGCCTTCGATTCTCGCCATTCTCGTCGTTCCTCTCTTCTTCTCGAGTGCTCTCGATTCTTTGCTTCTTCTCTTGAGTTTTTGTTTCACCTCATCCCTTTTTCTCTTCCGTCTCGGTCCTAAGATCTCGGGACGAGATCTCTTGTTAGTGGAGGAGTGTTGTAACGCCCCGGATCCGATGTGCCAGGTGTCCGCCAGTTATTCGCCGTCGTTGCCATGTCATGTGCTTGCGTGTTGCATTTTTCCATGTCATCATCTGCATTTTATATCATGTCATCATGTGCATCGCATTGGCATACGTGTTCGCCTCATGCATCCGAGCATTTTCCCGTTGTCCGCTTTCCAATCCGCACTCCTATGTCTCCTGCCGCCTCTTTTACCTCTTTTTCGTGTGCGGGTGTTAAACATTCTCGGAATGGACCGAGGTTTGTCAAGCGGCCTTGGTATAGCACCGGTAGACCGCCTGTCAAGTTTCGTGTCATTCGGAGGTCGTTTGGTACTCCAACGGTTAACCGGGTAACCGCAAAAGCCTCTTTTGTTGCAGCCCAACACCCCTTTCAAAGTGGCCCAAAACCCAGCAAACTCCCCTCCATGCTCTCGGTCGTTCGATCACGATCGCGTGGCCGAAAATCGCACCTCATTAGGACTCTCCTAGCTCCCTCTACCTATAAATACATCTCCCCCTCCGAAATTCGCGGTCTATTCCCCCCTAACCCTAGTCCCCTTCGTCCTCAGCGCGCCGGACATTGTCCATCGGCGCCGGACACTTCCCGCCCACTCCCGTCCTGCCACCTGTCCCCAGGCGAGGCCCACTGCCGCCCGCGCGGCCCGCCGGGCCGAGGAGGGCCCCGAGCCCGATCGCCACCTCCCTCCCGCGCCTCCTCCTCCTCGGTCGCGCCCGCCTCACTGTCTTGGCCGCCGCCGCCTCGCGCCGCCGCCTCGCGCCCGGCCCTTCGCCAACCCCTCGCCGGAGCAGGGCCGCCCGCCTCAACCGCCGCCCAGCGCCTCCACGCGGTCGGATCCGGCCGGATCCGGTCGGGGAAAACCCGCCCGCCCCGTCGCCGAGCTCCTCCAGTGGCCCGAGCCCCTCCGGCTCGTCCCCGTCCAACTCCGGCCACCGGCGCCGCGGATCCGGCGAGATCCGCCGCCGCCTCGGTTCGCGTGCCTCGGTTGACTTGTTCTCCCCCCGTTATCCACTAAGTCCCGAGCGTTTTCATCATTTTCGTGCATTTTCATCGCATCATATCTTTGTATCCGTAGCTCTGTTTTGCGCGCCAATTATGTCAAAATGTTAGCCTTGATGAGTGGATCATTTCATCTCATTGCATTATTTTCATTTGAGCTCATCTTGATGCCCGAAATGCTGTTGGAAGAGGGCTATGTGATGTTAGTTTTTGTTTCTTAACAGAACATGCACTTTTGTCATTTTTGCCATGATTGATGTGTGCATCCTATGAACTTGAGTCCTACAGGTGTTTTGTAATATGCCATGCCATCTTTCCAGGGGTGCTTGCCATGTATTTTTTTGAGTTGTGTAGTGAATGCATCAAGCTTGTTAAGTAGGGTACTTGCTGTTGCTGTTTTCCTGGCAGATTCTGTTATATTTTGTTGCTATGTTAACTTGATGCTACCGAGAGATCCATGCATATTTTGAGATACTTAAGTAAGGATGTTTTGTTAAACATGTCGTGATCTATCTATCCATGCCCTTGTTTGCAATTATGGAGTGCCATAGCTTGAGTCAATCGAGCTCTACTTTTGCTATAAAATGTTTCCTGGCAGGTTGTTTACATGTTATTCAATTTTGCCAAGGTTGTTGTAGTTGATCCGTGTATGCTATGATGTTGTTCTTGCCATGTATAGCTTCTATGCCATGTCTTCTTACAGTTAGTTGCCTTGCCATGCCATGTATTGCTCTGTGGTGAGTGGTTCAAGCTCACCAACATGCCTACGTATTGTTGTTCCTGCCATGTATGAATCTGTAATATAATTTGCCATGTTTACATGGGTGCCATCATATTTTATGATCCTTTTTGGCTTATGGTCAGTAAGGGACTTTTGTTCTATGCTTTGAGTAGATTCATGCGATGCTCTAGTTTGACTTGATAGCTTGCTGTAACGTGTTGTTTGATAGCTCTAAACATTGCAACCTGATGTTATTTCTGCCAATGCCTGAAACTGTTATTATTTGCAATCTTGCCATGTGTGTTTGAGCATGTTATAGTGATTTCTGGAGATAGCTCATTGTTCATGTTTTGTAATGCTTTACCTGTACATCATGCCCATGCCTTTTGTTATTACGTTGAGTTGCTGTATCTTGTTGTTCAGGTGCTTGCAATATGCCTAGTTGCTGTTTGGTCAGATTGTTGCTATGACTTGTATAGGGTGTATGTGTTGATCCGTTGCTACGTTTTGAGTGCGCTCTATATGAAACTTGCTTGATTTTGCATTTAGCTTCATATTATCATGTTGCATCCTTGATTTGAGGTGTTTGCTTGATGTTTGTATGCATTTTGCATCAATGCCATGCTTATCTTGTTTTGCTCATATCTTCTAGGCCGTAGCTCCAAATCTAATGAACTTTATATGTAACTTGACTAGAATTTCGTGTAGATCATCATGGTGCATCTTAACCTGCTGTTTAACAACTTGAATATAAGGTTTATTCAGATCTGGACCAATTTCGAAATTTGCATATGAGGACTTACCGAAATTGTTATATGTTGTTTCCGGCCTCATTTAAACTTGCCTTGATGTGTTGCTCTTGTTTGCATCATCTCTTGCCATGAGTAGCTTCATCTAGATTTGTCATGCATCATGTTTGTTGTGCATCATGTCATGTTCATGTGTGGTGTGTTTATTATGTCGTGTGCTTCTTCTTGTTAGTTCCTGTTTCGTGGCGATCGTGAGGTTTCGTTCGTCTACGCTTGGTTCGGCTTCATCCGTTCGTCTTCTTCATGGACTCGTTCTTCTTTCTTATGGGATTTCAGGCAAGATGACCGCTTCTGGATCTCACTACTATCATTGCTATGCTAGTTGCTTCGTTCTATCGCTATGTTGCGCTACCTATTACCTGCTTATCAAGCCATCCCAAATTGCCATGTCAGCCTCTAACCTTTGTCACCCTTCCTAGCAAACCGTTGTTTGGCTATGTTACCGCTTTGCTCAGCCCCTCTTATAGCGTTGCTAGTTGCAGGTGAAGATGAAGTCTGTTCCTTGTTGGAACGTGGAGATGTTGTTCCTTGTTGGAACATGTTTACTTGTTGGGATATCACAATATATCTTATTTAATTAATGCATCTATATACTTGGTAAAGGATGGAAGGCTCGGCCTTATGCCTGGTGTTTTGTTCCACTCTTGCCGCCCTAGTTTCCGTCATATCGGTATTATGTTCCCGGATTTTGCGTCCCTAACGCGGTCGGGTGATTTATGGGACCCCTTGACAGTTCGCTTTGAATAAGACTTTTCCAAAGAAGGCCCAACATTGGTTTTACCATTTGCCTCACCCAGCCTTTTTTTCCCTTGGGTTTCGGAGCCCAAGGGTCATCTTTATTTTAGCCCCCGGGCCGATTGCTTCTCTAAGTGCTGGCCTGAACCGAGTAGATCAGGGGCCCCTCGTGGCAACTCGAGGTTTGGTTTTACTCGTAGGATGTCTCATCCGGTGTTGCCTCGAGAACGAGATATGTGCAGCTCCTATCGGGATTGTCGGCACATCGGGCGGCTTTGCTGGTCTTGTTTTATTCTTTGTCGAAATGTCTTGTAGCCGGGATTCCGAGACCGATCGGGTCTTCCCGGGGAGAAGGAATATCCTTCGTTGATCGCGAGAGCTTATCATGGGCTAAGTTGGGACACCCCTGCAGGGTATAAACTTTCGAGAGCCGTGCCCGCGGTTATGTGGCATATGGGAATTTGTTAATATCCGGTTGTAGTAAACTTGAAGCAAACTCTTCTAAAATACACCAACCGTGTGCGTAACCGTGAGTGTCTCTTTTCGGGTTGATCGAGAGGAGAACACGGTTTCGGGTTATGTCGGCGTAAGTAGGAGTTCGTGATCACTTCTTGATCATTACTAGTTGACGCACCGTTCCTTTGTTTCTCTTCTCGCTCTCTTTTGCGTATGTTAGCCACCATATATGCTTAGTCGCTGCTGCAACCTCACCACTTTACCCCTTCCTTTCCCATTAAGCTTTGCTAGTCTTGATACCCATGGTAATGGGATTCTTTGAGTCCTCGTGGCTCTGATTACTACACCACCGATTGCAGTGTACAGGTTTGCGATGATCATGACGTGAGAGCGATGTTTGATTGTGTTGGAGTTCTTCTTCCGCTTCTTCTTCGATCGGGGATAGGTTCCGTGTCGGCAGCCTGGGCTAAAGGTGGTGGATATTGTTTGAGTTTCTGTTTATGTTTCATCCGTAGGCGGATGTTGATCTCTTGTATGATGTTGATGTATTCTTGTGGCATTTGTGCCTTATGTATGTATCCCCATCTATTATGTAATGTTGATGTAATGATATTCACCTTGCAAAAGCGTTTCAATATGCGGGTCTATCCTTGGTGGGACCGTCGAGTTCCTTTTGGATAGGGTCGCATATTGGGCGTGACATCATGTGTGGGTTTAATCCTCTTTTTAGAGATCCTTATTAATGAGATTGGTTGAATAGAAGGCTCCTCCTTGTTACTTGATTCATCATAAGAAATAATAGGAGAATATTGGGAAGTTTCTTCCCTTTCATTAGTATTCTCTTCATCTCTATGTTTTCTTGTCTTTATGTAATTGGCAATATAAGGATTTTCAATGCAATTCACCGCACAATACATAAAAATTTCTTCTAAATCAAAATCAAGAACTCTCTCAAGGGTAAATTCTGGAATATCCTTAGTTATATGTTTCATTTCTTCATAACCCAGAAGCAAACTAAGTTCGTTATGATGCACAAGGGAAATCAAGTCATCACAATTTTTGGACACGATTCGATCATGAAACAATTTGCATTGGATATTTAAATGACCACGTTCATTGCAAAGTTCACAAGGATGGCTAAGAAAATTTAAATTTTCAGCACAAACATCTAGCCTTTCTTGCAACCATTTAGTTTCTAAATACTTCTACCTCTTGCAAAATCTATCTTCCCTATTTGGTGTGTACTTGCAAACTCTATGCACTCCACAAAAATTGACGTGCTTATAAGAGACATTTTCATCATGACTAGTGTAATCATCATTAGTACTATGGATATTCAAAGAGTTCATACTAACAACATTGCAATCATGCTCTCCATTCAAAGATTTAGTGCCAAACATTTTAATGCATTCTTCTTCTAGCACTTGGGCACAATTTTCCTTTTCATCATTTTCACGAAAGACGTTAAAAAGATAAAGCAAATGAGGCACCCTCAATTCCTTTTTTTTGTAGCTTTCTTTTATAAACTAAACTAGTGATAAAACAATAAACAAAAAGATTCGATCGCACGAACTAAAGATATACCTTCAAGCACTAACCTCCCCTGCAACAGCGCCAGAAAAGAGCTTAGTTGACGGGGTGTTAGTGCCGCTTACCTAGCCTCCCCGGCAACGGCGCCAGAAAAGAGTTTGATGTCTACTACACAACCTTCTTCTTGTAGACATTGTTGGGCCTCCAAGTGTAGAGGTTTATAGGACAGTAGCAAATTTCCCTCAAGTGGATGACCTAAGGTTAATCAATCCGTGGGAGGCGTAGGATGAAGATGGTCTCTCTCAAACAACCCTGCAACCAAATAACAAAGAGTCTCTTGTGTCCCCAACACACCCAAAACAATGGTAAATTGTACAGGTGCACTAGTTCCGCGAAGAGATGGTGATACAAGTGCAATATGGATGGTAGATATAGGTTTTTGTAATCTGAAAATATAAAAACAGCAAGGTAGCAAGTAGTAAAAGTGAGCGTAAACGGTATTGCAATGCTAGGAAACAAAGCCTAGGGTTCATACTTTCACTAGTGCAAGTTCTCTCAACAATAATAACATAATTAGATCATATAACTATCCCTCGACATGCAACAAAGAGTTACTCCAAAGTCACTAATAGCGGAGACCAAACGAAGAGACTATTTTAGGGTACGAAACCACCTCAAAGTTATCCTTTCTAATCGATCTATTCAAGAGTCCGTAGTAAAATAACACGAAGCTATTATTTACGTTCAATCTATCCTAGAGTTCGTACTAGAATAACACATTAAGACACAAATCAACCAAAACCCTAATGTCACCTAGATACTCCAATTTCATCTCAAGTATCCGTGGGTATGATTATACGATATGCATCACACAATCTCAGATTCATCTATTCAACCAACACAAAGAACTTCAAAGATTGCCCCAAAGTTTCTACCGGAGAGTCAAGACGAAAACGTGTGCCAACCCCTATGCATAAGTTCACAAGGTCACTGAACCCGCAAATTGATCACCAAAACATACATCAAGTAGATCACGTGAATATCCCATTGTCACCAGATAAGCACATGCAAGACATACATCAAGTGTTCTCAAATCCTTAAAGACTCAATCCGATAAGATAACTTCAAAGGGAAAACTCAATCCATTACAAGAGAGTAGAGGGGGAGAAACATCATAAGATCCAACTATAATAGCAAAGCTCGCGATACATCAAGATCGTGCTGAATCAAGAAAACGAGAGAGAGAGAGAGAGAGAGAGAGAGAGAGAGAGGGAGAGAGAGAGAGAAAGATCAAACACATAGCTACTGGTACATACCCTCAGCCCCGAGGGTGAACTACTCCATCCTCGTCATGAAGAGCGCCGGATGATGAAGATGGCCACGGTGATGGATCCCCCTCCGGCGAGGTGCTTGAACAGGTCCCGATTGGTTTTTAGTGGCTACACAGGCTTGCGGTGGCGGAACTCCCGATCTAGGTTTCTTTCTGGGGGTTTCTGTATTTATAGAAATTTTTAGCATCGATCTCACGTCAGGGGGGGTCTCCGAGTCGTCCACGAGATAGAGGGACGCGCCCAGGGGGTAGGGTGCGCCCTCCACCCTCGTGGACGGCTCGGGACTCTTCTGGCCCAACTCTTTTACTCCCGGGGCTTCTTTTGGTCCATAAAAAATCATCAAAAATTGGCAGGTCAATTTGACTCCGTTTGGTATCCTTTTCTGTAAAACTCAAAAACAAGGAAAAAACAGAAACTGGCACTGGGCTCTAGATTAATAGGTTAGTCCCAAAAATCATATAAAATAGCATATAAATGCATATAAAACATCCAAGATGGATATTATAATAGCATGGAACAATCAAAAATTATAGATACGTTGAAGACGTATCAAGCATGATACTGCCAAACACGAAGAGCCGGCTGGGAACGAAGACGTCCCCGCCGCGGATGCTGTTGCTGAAGACTAGGCGAGCCATTGATCCCTGATGATCCGCGAGAGGAACTCTCAACGAGAGCACAAATGTCGGTGTCAAAACCGGCAGATCTCAAGTAGGGGGTCCTGAGCTGTGAATCTTGGATCGATGGGTAACAGGGAACGTAGAGACGATGTTTACCCAGATTTGGGCCCTCTCGAAGAGGTAAAACCCTACGTCCTGCTTGATTGTATTGATGTATGAGTATGACAATTACAGAGTTGGTCTACCACGAGATCGGATGAACTAAACCCTAGATGGGTATGGTCGTAATGGTTCTCCCCCTTACGGGCTAGACCCTCTGGCTTATATAGACACCAGGGATACCTAGGGTTACACATGGTTGGTTACCATCCCCGGATAGACATGTTGATTATGCTAAGGATACGCCAAGTCTTTAGAGGTTTCCTTACATAGCACGGGGTCGCCTGCAGCCTGGCCTTCCATTAGTGAATCACGAGTGGCCTACCAGTTCGGCCCGTGACAAACAGGTCGGCAGCCCGAGGACCCCTTAGTCCAGGACACCCTCAAGTGGGAGGTGACCGGAGAGAGAGGGAGGGGAGTTATGAGACGTCGCATCCATCTCCCACGCTTCCCAATGCGTGCAGCGGACGAGCACACATGGCTCGAGCGAGACCAACTTGCCAAAAAACCGCCGATTCGAGCGTTCCCTCGTGGACAGGCCGGAGCTGCTTTAAGTTCCGTGCGGCCCGAAAAGCACATGCAGGCCAAGCAACCAAACAGCCCAAATACATTTGGCGCGGGCCTCGTTGGCTCAGATGCGAGCAACCGAACTGAATTAGTATGCTAAGGATTTGTCCAGTACTACTTCATTTTCCGTACAAAAATAACCAGTGCACCACTGTTTCAAAATAAATTGTGAAGATTTTTCATCATGGCTTGTGGTGAGAATTGCTTGCTGAAAAGAGGTGACAAAGGGAATCAAAGGGAAACCTATGAGTGAATAATTTAAATCTGACACTGAAGGGAAATGTGTCCCTTTAATATGATAAAAATGACACTTTTTTCTAATATAGTAAAAATTATCATGATGACAAAAATACATGGTAAAAATTAGAATTCGATCTTTTTCACTTCACACTGTTCAAATGATTCTTTTACCAAACTAGTTTTCCTTTATGCCAAGCATTCAAGGCTCCATGTTAGCTAGGACAACGCTAGAAAGATCAGAATCATGAAACTGTAAAGCAGTTGGGTCGAACATGATAACCTATCTACACAATAAAAATACAGAGAAAAAGCATAATGATCAGTGGAGCTCAGAGTTCAAATAATCAGATTTAAAAAAAAGGTTCAAATAATCTAAGTGCTATGTTACTGGTACTGCTACTGTTATCAATAGTGAAACTGAAAGCGACAGCATGAACTTATTTCATATCTGAACGCCAGGGCATTATCTACAAGACAAGAATAACCTGGTAGACTCTAGTTCATTGCTAAATAAACTGGTTGGCGTGTTGCATAGAATGGCCATTTGGGCAGAAAAAATATGACAAACGTGGGACTAGAATGACAAAGACTTGCAAACTGACAGTTTTTCTTCTTTTTTACGAACACGCAAAAGCTTTGCGCGTCGATGCAGTTGCAAACTGACAGTCTCAAAACAGACCGGTCTTCAGCTCGAACTGCTAATTCTAGCTAGAGTGATGTGGCCAATGCCGGGTTTGCGGACTTTTGATGATCCCCAGGCTGCAATTTGAGGTTTCGAATCCTTGGGCAGCTAGCTATTACTCCTCCGTTCGGAATTACTTGTCGCAAAAATGGATGTATTTAGATGTATTTTAGTTCTAGATACATCCATTTCCAAGACAAGTAATTCCGAACGGAGGGAGTAGAAAGGAGAGAGCACATGCCGATGGAGAATCCTGGAAAGGAGGAAGGCACATGGACAGAACACATCAGGAAGGACGGACGGACAAGCAAGAGTTCTGGTAGTCAACTATCCAGGAAAGAACTATCCTTCAGAATACTTCGTGGGCACGATGTTTAGACCTGCTCACATGCAGTTGCTAATGCACGCGTCACCTCTCATCCCTTCACATGCACATGAAGCAAATTCAAAGCTATAGTGGTAATAAACATGCTTATATTAAGTAAGCATTAAGATGATGAATAAAATGTGCCTGAAAGGTGGTAGCCAAGCAAACACCAAGCTCGCGCTATTTAGCGTACTTAATTGCTGTGATATACTACTAAGAATCAAAAATGTGCTTGAAGATAGTTACCTCTGTTTAACTGTTGGTCATGACAATGTCAAACAATCAAAATGGCCACATAGCAATGATACCATGGCATCCCAAGATATCAGCAACGCTCACAGTGCCATTTCCAGTACAAAGAGGAGTGAAAGATAATCTTTTACGACCAAATCAGAAAATGCATTTCCAGTACTAGACATTTTTACTCACAAACTCATTCTATGAATAAAAGTCCGACAAAAAATTTAGCCCAGAGTAAAGAAAAAGACTGGATTGCTATAGTAATAAGAAGTGATCAGATCTTCCCATCCGCTTAAACCTTCGGATAGTCTGAAATTATGTTTCTGTTTCCTAGACAATTGGTAATTCCCATACCATAGCATTCAACCATCAACATATCAAAAGTATAAGTAGTATCAGTTCATTTAATAGATCTAGTAGTTCATAATCAGAAACTTCATTTAATAGATCTAGTAGTTCATAATCAGAAAGCCAAATCAGACAATTCAAACAGATGAACATGAGCACGTTGCAATTGCAATAATATCAGCTATACCAGTGACCAAAGAAGCGAAAAGTTGTAGCACTCACGAATTCATGATAAACCAATAAGAACTATATCATGGAAATATTGATCAGTACAGACAAAACAAATACTTCATCACATGAGTCGTATCCACAAAGGAAAAGCTAGATTTTAAGATTGTCATGGCAAAGACATGTTTTGTACCACAAGTGCACGCAATATGCACCACCATACAGGACTAGCATGAATATCAGT
This sequence comes from Aegilops bicornis, assembly GCA_021605145.1. Taxonomy (NCBI): domain Eukaryota; kingdom Viridiplantae; phylum Streptophyta; class Magnoliopsida; order Poales; family Poaceae; genus Aegilops; species Aegilops bicornis. The sequence continues at coordinate 507,209,787 of CM038672.1, forward strand.
AAGATATAGGGTTCAGACTTCAGAGAGAACTAAATATTGATCGAAGCTACTTCAATTGAACAAAAGAAACAGTCATGATATACTTCCTTCTCTCTCGTGGTACAAATGTCACTAAAAGAATCTATCATAGTCTTTGCAATGCACAGCCTGCTCCCCAAAATGATTGAAAAATCTTCCTAGCAGTGTCATCCTAAGAACCAACTAATGGAACTAGGGAGTGATGCGCAGCTACAGGGAAGCAAACAGAAGCAACAGTTTTCAACACTAACTACTTCATGCTTGTTTCGTTTCACTTGAAGGCGCTGGGTAAAACGGGCCTCTCAAAATCTGATGAATTAAGTACTGGACTAGAACTCTGATACACACCGTCAGAAGAGGGCCATCCAGAAACTGAATAGTCAGTCATCTTGCGCTGCTCGTGCTGCCATTCCGACCGCGTGAACCCTTGCCATTGCTACTGCCATGCTGCTTCTGCTTCACAGCCAACTCAGGATTGTAGTACTCAAGATACCACCGCACAAACTTCTTGAGCCCTGTTTGGAGATCAGTGGATGGCCGATACCCAAGCTCCCGCTGTGCAAGGCTGATGTTAGCATGCGTGTACGGCACATCCCCGTTCCTTGGCATCTTGACAACCCTCCTCACGGCCTTCACCTTGAGCATCTTCTCCAGTAAATCCACAAGCTGTGTCACCGGCACTGGAGAAGTGTTCCCCAAATTGTATGTCCTGAATGGCGCTGGCCCTCGCTTCTTGCCGCCGCTGCCTGTGCTCCGCCCAGCTGTATCCAATGCCCCAATACATCCTTTCACAATATCATCAATGTAGGTGAAATCCCGGGAAATGGTGGTCTGGTGTGTGCCTCCACCGGAGCTCTCATAAACCGTGATTGGCCGACCAGCAAGAATGTCCCGGGTGAAGAAGAAGTATGCCATGTCGGGGCGCCCCACGGCCCATATACGGTAAAAAACCGGAGGGCGGTGAGCGAGAGGCCATAGATGTGGTTGTAGACATGAGCGATCTCCTCACCAGCCTTCTTGGTGGCCGCATAGAGAGACGCGGGTCGGTCCGTCCTGTCATGCTCGGAGAAAGGCACATGGGAGTTGAGCCCGTAGACCGAAGACGAGGATGCCCAGACGATCGCCGGCTGCGGGTCTGCCGCGCGAGCCGCCTCAAGCAGCGCGACGAGCCCAGCGACGTTCGCCCGCACATACGACATGGGGTCAACGAGCGCGTGGCGCACGCCAGCCTGCGCCGCGAGGTGGAGGACGTGCGTGAAGGGCGCGACGTCGAACAGCTTGGCGAGGAGCTCGGCGTCGGCGATGTCCCCGTCGACGACGTAGACCCCCGAGCGCGCGAGCAGCGCGGCCCGGCCGCGCTTGAGGGCGGGGTCGTAGTAGTCGTTGAAGTTGTCGAGGCCGAGGACGCCTTCGCCGCGGCGGCGCAGCGCGTCGGCGGCGTGGCAGCCGACGAAGCCCGCGGCGCCGGTGAAGAGGACGGAGAGCCCCCGCGGCCGCCGGGGCGCCTGACGCGCGCGGAGGCCCGCACCTTCTTCTCCCAGGCGGCGCCGCCCCAGGTGGCGGCGGAGTCGGGGTGGGCGTGGAGGGAGCGGCGCGGCGAGTCGGGGCGGCGCGCGGGGCGGGGCGGAGGAGGGGGCGAGGAGGAGGAAGGCGAGGAGCAGCGAGAGGGAGCAGACGGACCAGAAGGCGAGCTTGGAGAGGAGCGAGGGCGGGTGGTGGTGGCGCGGGGCGAGGCGGTGGTGGTGGTAGTGGTGGAACTGCGGCTTGACGGCCGCGGCGCCGCCCGCCGCCGCCGCCGAGCCGGGCGCGCCGGTCAGCTGCGGCGCCATCTCGATCTGCGGCAATGCGGCGGCTGGCCCTCGCTGGATCTCGGGATTGGTTGGGGGGGCTGCGCTCCCCTCCCCTGGGTTTGGAGGGCCTTTTTTCCGCTTCCCGTTTTCTCAGGGATGGTTTCGATTCGCCTCGCCTGGGCGCAGTATCGTGCGTGCTATCCTCGGTTCGTTTCGGTTTGTTTGTTTGCTTGCTTGGGGCGATTTGGTTTGGTTTCCCCTTCCCCGGCGCTACATTTGAGGAGAGATCGCCGTGCGTGGCGTGGGGATGGATGGATGGATGGATTCCTTTCTCCTCCGTTCCGTTCCGTTTGTTTTAGATTTTCCAGGAGCCCACCCAGCCTGCCAGCCTGCCAGCCAATGACTGCCTGGGCTTTCGTACTTTTCACGAGTCATCATAATAATAAATAATCCATTTCTCCTTTTTCCTTTTTATTTTCTCTTTTCGGTTGACAAAATCGTGATGCCGGCCGATGGATCCGCATTTCAAATTTGGGACGTGAAACGCTGCTGGTGCTAGATTTACGGACGCTAAGATTAGCACCTGTGCCGTACAGTTTTACTTTCTTCTGCGGGTATATTTGACGATCAGTCTGCAACTTGTACGCATCGAAATAAAACAAATAACTATATATCCTAAAAAAAACTGTGACTTCTATCTATACGTAATGAACATGAGTTGTTGAGAAGAAAAAAAACTGCAAAAGTAGCCGGTGTGTGTTACACGGGTGGGCTCATTCATCTCATCGATTGCAAAAGCAGAAATACATGTGATTACAGGGGTGGTTGTGAAGTAGTCGGTGTGTGTTTCTTTTTTTTTTTTGAAAGTGTGTGTTTCTTTCTTCTCCCTATCGTTCCTTTTGTAGCCAGTGGAGGCGTGGCAACGTGGCCCTGCCTGGCTGGCCTACCAGGAGACGAGAGTTTGCTTCATCCTGGTTGTTGGGGAACCTCTCAGATTAGTGCTCACGATCACCATCATCGCTAATCGTTTCAGATGTGCCCTACTACGGCTGGGGATGGAGTGGCCAGTGGGGGTCGATGGTCCTACGTACGGTCCTACCCTGCCCTACCAAGGGTCGGGTCACGGGATAAGGATCGGGTTCTCATTTCGGCCAATAAAATCGGATAGAGCACTGTCGGCACAGCTTTGTTCTCGCCGATCAGGCAGGCCCCGGTTGTTGCATTGCGTTGCCGTCCATCTTTGTGATGTGCTCTGCTGCGGCGTATCCGTGTCTCGCTTTGCCATCACACACAGGACATAACGACATGATCCGCACCGGCTGCATTTCGCCTTCCCGTTCTAGAAACTGGACGGAAATATATGCATGATAGGTATCGCTCAACAGAAGGGAAAGAGAATGCCGTGATACGCACTCAGATGGGTGCGCATAAGCTGTACCGCAGATGCATAGCATAGTAGTGCTTGGAAACACTATAAAAACTGGACAGTGATAGGATGCCGTTTGTGTTAAAATGTGTGGTTTTTGTTATTCCCTGGTCTAAAAGATTTGAAGGTACCCCTCCACCCCCCCCCCCCGAGAGAGAGAGAGAGAGAGAGAGAGAGAGAGGGAGAGAGAGAGAGGGAGGGGCATCATGTGCTTGAGTGCGTATCGAGGTTGTATCATTTTGACTTGACGGTGAAGCGTCAACCGGTCGAATGGGTGGCAGGTGGCGGTGCCGGAGTTCCACACTCGAGGTCAGATCACACGACGAGTTGAATAACCTACCGAAGGATCGTTCACCCCCCTGGTCAAAGCGGGCGCAGCATTCCCGGCCATGTCTCCAGACCTCTCACCACACGCACGGCGAAAGGTAAAACAGCTTGCCGGTTACAACATAGTACTCCTACTCGTACGTACGTCGGTGCACGAAGGTGTTGCCGTGGCAGCGCAGGTGCGTCGCGGTGGTCGGTCGGTGGGTGGGCGGGCGCACGCGGGAGACGTGCCGCGCGCGCTTAGGCCCGGCTGTCGTGCTCGGCTTGGCCCGTCCGATCGTGCACGTTCTTGTCTGTCTTGGGGTAGGCGACGCCTACACGTGCACAAACGTCCGCGCCGAAGGATCAGAACGAGATATCCTCCGCACGCAGTATGAATCGTCGCCGCTATATGCTCCCGTCCAATAGGCAGCAGACCAGTGTGGGGGCGTGGCAACCACTCGAAGCCTCGATCCTGCATAGAAGTATCGGCACTTTCGGAAATGACATCCACCCTTTCCATCGTTTTACCAATGAAACACGAAGTGATCCACTCTGCGTATGATGGGAGCTAGCAATCTGGAGCGCGACGGCCACCATTGCTTTGTTCTATCCGTCTCGACGCACAGGGGGTCGTTCAACTCCCCAACCAAAAACTACACTGATCCAAGCAAGCTTTTTTCCCCCTGAACTGTCCTGCAGCAATTCGTCAGCTGAAAAACAATTGGCGGCCAACTGGAGTTATACGTGACAAGCAGCTAGCATTGTTCAGCTGTTCGAACGGCATAAGCAAACAAATATTTGCATGCAAAAGCACATAACATTTGCAGCCAGACAACACATAGCACCATGGCAGATATAGGGCAGCAGAAGAACACTTTCGAAAGAGTACATGTTGCTACTTTCCCCCCATCTCCCCCTTCTATTTGTTAGGTCAAAAGTTATTCAAATCCATAAATTCGATTCTCCACCACGCTCTACAAGTTACATTCTTGACCAGCAAGCAAGACCTTCTCTCACATAAGTCACCATCGACGCAACTCTCCACGACCGCCCCCGAGTCCTCGATCCTATAGCATTAGAAAGGACAAAAGCAAAGTGTGGACGAAGCAGCACGAGGACAACTAAGCTGCACCAACAGTAATCTTAAACCAAATTTTTTTAAACACGGTCCTCTCGAGGAACATGATCAGTAGAACAAGCATTAAGCTGCTCTAATGCCCATTTTCACGGGCCTCCTCTTCCTCGGCATCCTCGAAACGCTGGTCATTGATTTGAAGCTGCGAGCATAAATAGACACCGATATTAGTTGGATGTCAATCACCGGCACAAAGATAGTTATAGACTCATCTTTACACTATTATAAAACTATGAGTAGGTGGCGGTATGTTCACCCAGATTAGCTGTTAAGTTGGCAGGAAATCAATCGCCACAATTATACATTCTTAGTAGACAGATGTAGCATGATCTTTTCATTAGTTGATCCAATTAATATTTTAAAATAAATTTTATTTGCACAAAATTAAAGGTCTAAGATGAATCATAAACAACTCATGCAATAAAAAATCTGTAGCAATGCAAGTATTATGATGGCTTATATAGAAACGCACTGAGTATTTGGCTAGTGATTTCATAAAACAGCGGTGGATCATCATACAGTATATGCAGGTCTTCCCAATCAACAACGAACTGTAGTTCCATAACAACAAGTGATTCCAGTTAAACACAAGTGCTCAGAACCATGGAACATGAGCTTTATAAAATCATGGTACTAGTTATCATAGCAACCAATTAAACTCACATGCGGACCATGGTCAACTGTGGGTTTATACACTTGTCTGATATATTGGCCACTAAAAACATAACAGCATCAATCCAGTCAATGCATACCTCAAGTACTGAAGAACTGAGGTCATCTCCACCATTTTGACCTATCGGGTTGGGAATAAAAAACTCAGGGTCGATTCCTGCATGAAAGGTAAGAAATCAGAGCTCCGCTCAGACAATAGTGGAAAATGTAAATAAAATGTACTGTGAAAACTTACCATCAACCATGTGTTCATCTTCATCACCATGAATCCAACCACCATTGGTCATACCCTCACCATGGAACAAGTCACTATCTTCATTTTCTTCTGGAGTTTGAAAGAACACACACATTTTAGTACAGTTCTTCTGATCATCAGTTTTCAAGTATATTAACTGCAACTCAAATTACTTACCAGCAGTAGGATCAGGGTTCAGTTCAGCACAATGGCAGAAGGCATCAAAAAGTGAATCTACTGAACTTGTGTCAAGGATATCAAGCATGAATTTTTACAAGAAGGCAAACGCTGCTTTTATAATTCATAGCAAAAATTTACAGGGAATTAAATAAAGTGTCGAGCCTACAAGTTATTCTCCTGGGGCACTATGGCATTCAATTACAAGAATAGTGTTTGTCTGCTCAAATGATTTGAACTGAATGAAGTTATCCAAAGAAACATACAAGATTCAGGGTTAGTTGGGCTTGCTAGTGTATGTCGGGCCATGCTTATTTTAAAAGCTGTTGTGGAACTAATTCTGTTTAATGCTAGTTCCTCTCATATTCACACTGCATTTCTGTTATCAGGAACATACATACAACAGTTTGCAGCTTAGATGAGAAAAAAAAATGCCAAACACGAAAACATCCATAACCGATGAGATTGTCATAACCACTGCATTGGAAAACAGAGCTCTTATTATTAATTTGCACTGCATGATGCACCTAGGAACTAATTAGCTTGCATAACTGCTTTCAAAATTATAAGATATTTATCTATATGATTAGTTCACTACATAGTTTTATCTATATTACTACTTGGTTACATCCATGTCTTGATTTCCCGAAAATAGGAAATGATGGAAACACAATCAGAATGCAGTGTTCCCCAACAATGCAAATGAATTTAAACATAATTGTCAAACTTCAGTGCCAAAATCAGAAAGATTCGAATTCAATATGTCTGCTTTAAAACTAATTCCTTAACTGGATAAGTCATTAGAAAAATAGTAAGTCAAAGCGTCACTGTTACAATAATAACAATGGAAAAAACAGAAATTAACTGCCAAAAAAAAAAGACGGCAGACTAAAGCTGTCCCACTGGTTTTTAACAATGAAATCAGAAGGAAATGGCATTGCAAGATAAACTCATAAAAGCATCAGCCATAATGGTAAAAAATATAAGAAAATTTTAGAAGGATACGTTGGGCAGCGTCTGCCAGTATAATACGCATCTCAGAGATTTTTGGTAGTTGCGAGTCACTATCTGCTTCAGAATCAAGATCACCATCCTCTTCATTGGAGTCAGCTTCGGCTTCAATCTATAAACATAACAGGGGTATCACACATTAGAGCTATAGCGCTCAAATAAAGGAGATTATTGCTAGCTAGCTACTGAACAGTGACCACAAAGAGCGAATTCAGAGCCGACCAAAAATCAGGATAAATATAGTAACAAACTTAGGTTTTACCAACACTAGATTTATTTTGCTTACAGACAAAACTAGTTTTCTTTTTCAAACTTCAATCATCCACACGCTAGGGCTGATACAAGTCCCAAGACACTAGCAGCAGACTAACAAACGGGCTGCAAATGGCAAAGTCAATGAGAGATAACGCAGGTCACTATCAAGAAAAGAGACACAAACACTGCAAATAGCAAAGTCAATGAGGGATAACACCTGTCACTACTAGCTATCAAGAGAAGAGACACAAAGGCTGCATTCGGCTGTCCATGTGCATATTACAGAGAGTAAATCCTATTAAAGAACCGTGTGATGTGGAACTTAGTCCACTCCAACCACAGAGCTATATGCGCTGAGCTACGTTTTAAGTAACTGATTTGATCAACCACACGATTCAGCCCAATCAGATATCTCATGTTTAACATCCCACTGAACCAAGTGACATTCCAAAGGCATAATGGTGCCAAACAATGCTTTATGTTACACATGACACTATAATTATCAAATGTCAAAACAAATATGCTGCATGAGACACAAATCTTACAGTAAATGACTTATCTTCCACATTAAATTGCCCACAACCCAAATCTCCTTGTTCCTCTAAGCTACATGGCACTAATATAAAAGAAACGGCAACAGAAAGCTTTGTATGCTCAAATGATCCCCCTGGCATGGGTGTTGTGTGCTGAGACGAACTAACAATGCAACCACCAAAACAAACTACAGCAAAAAATACCAACAGAACATCAGGACCAGAAGACTGAACCAGGTCAGTGCAAGTACAACCCCAACTTCAAACAGGCCACAAATGTTAAAACATGAAATGCAACTGATCAACTGTTTTCCAAATTAGTCACCAATACCACAAAATTCAAACGGGGCGGTTGTACCCTCAATCACCTGAGTGTAGAGGCACGGCGAGGGGTACGCCTCCGGGTCGCGCGACACTGCGTGGAGCGTGATGTCCAGGAAGCCTACCGCGTATCCTCTGCCCTTCTCCGCCTCGCTGAGCCAAATCACCCTCCTGAGAACAGAAACGCAAACGGGCAAGAAACATAAGGCGTCGGAAGAGTTGGTCACGGTGCGGCAGGTGGGTACGAAATCTATCAGCTCGCTCCCTACCTGGTGGTGATGAAAAGCGTTCCCGGGGGCTCCGGCGCGCGGCTGCCGAGGGCGACCGAGGCGGCGCGCTCCACGCACACGAGCTCCTCGCCGGCGGCGTCGTCGAGGCGGGGCGTGCCGTCTCCGGCGACGTCGGTGAAGCGTTTGAGCCCTGGCGCCATGGGGACGGTGGCGGGGATGAAAGCAGGGAGCTAGGGTTTCGGGCCTTTGGAGCGTGCGAGATTTGGGGATTCTTTCGAAAGGGTTTAGCGGTTCCTCCAGTGGAAGACAGCTTTGTATCCTGACTGCGCCATACGCGGGTCTCCTACGCATAGGGCGTGTTTGGTTGCGTGGGTTATATAAGGCTGCATCGTATCTACCATGCTGGCTGAGTTTGGTCAGGCTGATCTAATGCAATGAGGGACTGAGATGTGTGTTTGGTTGCATGTAAGCCATGGGACAGGTTGACCTGAGATGCATGTTTAGTAGGTTGTATGAGAAATTGGTGAGCTGTGTCCCAAAGCACGACGGTGACGCACCTTCCATGCCACGATCCGGCTAGAAACAATGGGCTGCATGCCTCGATCAAGCCTTCCAGATGGAGACTCGCCAGCCTCCGGCAGTTCGACGGTGGCGTCGTCGACGCCTTCCCTTCAAAGAAGTCGGGCACGCCTCAATGCCTTCCCTACCAGAAGATGCGCCACTCCCTGTGCCTCGAGGCATCATCCCGCCCGTGACCGGCGCGAAAGAGCGAGCTCGGAAGGCGGCGGTGGCGGCAGCGGGCTGGTGTGTTCGATCCAATCCGCGTGGGAGAGAAAAAGAACGAGGAAAGAGTGATTGGGGAGATTGCGGTGGCTATTCCAACGTAATTTCGTGAAAAATCGAGAGCAATCTCACGCACCGCTTCGTTTAAGTCAAGGCGGAGTGCAAAGGCCGCTCGGCTCGGAACGCCCGATTCTTATGCGTGCCGCCACTGGCCGGGAGGGCTATCAGATCGGATGGGCCAGGCTTAGCAGGCCACACGGGCTACCAAACGCACTGAATTTTACATGTTAGGTGCGAGCCAGGTGCAACACACCCAACCAAACACCCCCATAAACTCTGCGGGCGGTAAGCAGCATGGCCCAAGCAGTCCGTTATAAAGGCCCGCAGAACGGACCAGAATGCAGTTTCCGAATTTTACCAGCAGTTGCAAGATGTTCATTTTTACGTCATACTCCATCCGTTCTAAAATACTCCCTCCGTTCCTAAATAATTGTCTTTCTAGAGATTTCAACAAGTGACTACATACGGAGCAAAATGAGTGAATCTACACTCTAAAACATGTCTACATATATCCGTATGTTGTAGTCCATTTGAGATGGCTAGAAAGACAAATATTTGGGAACGAAGGGAGTATATAACTTAATTTTGTATTAACTTTATAAAAAATAATGTAGAAATAGAAAAATCATGAAGTGAGATAACATGCATGATCCCAGTTAATGCATAAGATGTAATTTTTTTTCATTGAAGTCAAAACTAATTTTTTTTCCTTTAAAATGTGAAGGATTGATTCCTATCCTTTCATTCCTACAAACAAAAGGGTTTTAAAGAAAATTTTCCTACAAAGTTTCTAACCTTTACAATTCCTACAATATTTCTATGAACCAAATGAAGCCTTATTATCACAACTGGCACATATGCCCGTGTGTTTTTTGCGGATAAAATATATTTTTAAGGCAGATGCCCGTGTGTTTAACGCGAGGAAACCTCGATTCCTACGGACTACTGTTGATCGGGTCGAAGAATTATATCGTGAGACAACGATCGATATTAGAAAAGGATGTATTGGATTTAGACCAAGTAGTAGTCATGTATGATATTCAGCCGAGCAATTAATAATACAGTATATACTTACAAGACATAAGTGGCAGAGCTTAGTGTACTACTGTCCCCCCCTCCAAAAAAAAATATTGGACAATTCTGTGAAAAAAATATTAGGTAGAGGGCCTAACTGGAAGCCCCCCCCCCCCCCCGAGGAGTTATGTTGTAGCTCCGCCACTGCAAGACATCACTCCTTGTTACAAACTTTGCAAACATCAATTTTTCTAAAGATCTATAATGAATTTTGAAAAAAATTTACACATAATCATGCTTGCAAAAACGAAAAAACATTATTTGTGATTAATGGTACACGTGGTTACTGTCGGAGGGATCGTAGCAGAAATTTAAAATTTTCTACGCATCACCAAGATCAATCTATGGAGTAATCTAGCAACGAGAGAGAGAGGATTGCATCTACATACCCTTGTAGATCGCGAGCGGAAGCGTTCAAGAGAACGGGGTTGATGGAATCGTACTCGTCGTGATCCAAATCACCGATGATCCTAGCGCCGAACGGACGGCACCTCCGCGTTCAACACACGTACGGGCGGTGGCGTCTCCTCCTTCTTGATCCAGCAAGGGAAGGAGAGGTTGAGGAAGAGGGCTCCAACAAAGCAGACGACGGCGTGGTGGTGATGGAGTGGCCGTCTCGGCTGAGGCTTCGCCAAGCACTTAACGGAGGAGGAGAGGTGTTGGGGAGGGAGGGCTGCGCCTTGGATGCGGTGTGCAGCCTCCCTCGCCTCTATTTATAGGGGAAGGGGAAGGGGCCGACCCCTCTAGATGAGATCTAGAGGCGGCGGCCAAGGGAGGGGCTTGCCCCTGCCAAGGGGCGCCCCCTCTAGGGTCCCCCCCCCAACCCTAGGCGCATGGGCCCAAGGGGGATGCTCCCAGCCCACTTAGGGGCTGGTTCCCTTCCACCTACAGCCCATAAGGCCCTCCGGGGCAGGTGGACCCCCGGAACCCCTCCGGTGGCCCCGGTACAATACCGGTATGCCCCCGAACTTTTCCGGTGACCGTATGATACCTTCCCATATATAAATCTTCACCTACGGACCATTCCGGAACTCCTCGTGGTGTCCGGGATCTCATCCGGACTCCAACAACATTCGTTAATCACATACATATCTTCCTTATAACCCTAGAGTCATCGAACCTTAAGTGTGTAGACCCTACGGGTTCGGGAATCACGCAGACATGACCGAGACAGCTCTACGGCCAATAACCAACAGCGGGATCTGGATACCCATGTTGGCTCCCACATGTTCCACGATGATCTCATCGGATGAACCACGATGTTAAGGATTCAAGTAATCCCGTATACAATTCCCTTTGTCAATCAGTACGTTACTTGCCCGAGATTCGATCGTCGGTATCCCAATACCTCGTTCAATCTCGTTACCGGCAAGTCACTTTACTCGTTCCATAATGCATGATCCCGTGACCAACCACTTGGTTACATTGAGCTCATTATAATGATGCATTACCGAGTGGGCCCAGAGATACCTCTCCGTCATACGGAGTGACAAATCCCAGTCTCGATCCGTGCCAACCCAACAGACACTTTCGGAGATACCTGTAGTGTATCTTTATAGCCACCCAGTTACGTTGTGACGTTTGGCACACCCAAAGCACTCCTACGGTATCCGGGAGTTGCACGATCTCATGGTATAAGGAAATGATACTTGACATTAGAAAAGCTCTAGCGCATTTAACTACACGATCTTGTGCTATGCTTAGGATTGGGTCTTGTCCATCACATCATTCTCCCAATGATGTGATCCCGTTATCAATGACATCCAATGTCCATGGTCAGGAAACCGTAACCATCCATTGATCAACGAACTAGTCAACTAGAGGTTCACTAGGGACATGTTGTGGTCTATGTATTCACGCATGTATTACGATTTCCGGATAACACAATTATAGCATGAACAATAGACAATTATCATGAACAAGGAAATATAATAATAATCATTTTATTATTGCCTCTAGGGCATATTTCCAACAGTCTCCCACTTGCACTGGAGTCAATAATCTAGTTACATTGTGATGAATCGAACACCCATATAGTTCTGGTGTTGATCATGTTTTGCTCGCGGAAGAGGTTTAGTCAACGGATCTGCGACATTCAGATCCATATGCACTTTGCAAATATCTATGTCTCCATCTTGAACATTTTCACGAATGGAGTTGAAGCGACGCTTGATGTGACTGGTCTTCTTATGATACCTGTGCTCCTTGGCAAGGGCAGTGGCTCCATTGTTGTCACAGAAGAGAGTCATCGGCCCCGACGCATTGGGAATAACTCCTAGATCGGTAATGAACTCCTTCATTCAGATTGCTTCATGTGCTGCCTCCGAGGCTGCCATGTATTCCGCTTCACATGTAGATCCCGCCACGACGCTTTGCTTGCAAATCGCACTACCATCGCCCAACCATTCAAAATATACACGTATCCGGTTTGTGACTTAGAGTCATCCAGATCTGTGTCGAAGCTAGCGTCGACGTAACCCTTTACGACGAGCTCTTCATCACCTCCATAAATGAGAAACATATCCTTAGTCCTTTTCAGGTACTTCAGGATATTCTTGACAGCTGTCCACTGTTCCATGCCGAGATTACTTTGGTACCTTCCTTCCAAACTTACGACAAGGTTTACATCAGTGCAGTACATAGCATGGCATACATGATAGACCCTATGGCCGAGGCATAGGGGCGACACTCATCTTTTTCTCTATCTTACGCGTGGTGGGACATTGAGCCAAGCTCAATTTCACACCTTGCAACACAGGCAAGAACCCCTTCTTGGACTGATCCATATTGAACTTCTTCAATATCTTATCAAGGTATGTGCTTTGTGAAAGACCTATGAGGCGTCTCGATCTATCTCTATAGATCTTGATGCCTAATATGTAAGCAGCTTCTCCAAGGTCCTTCATTGAAAAACACTTATTCAAGTAGGCCTTTATGCTCTCCAAGAGTTCTATATCATTTCCCATCAACAGTATGTCATCCACATATAATATGAGAAATGCTACAGAGATCCCACTCACTTTCTTGTAAACGCAGGCTTCTCCATAAGTCTCAAGATAAACCCAAACGCTTTGATCATTTCATCAAAGCGAATGTTCCAACTCCGAGATGCCCTGCACCAGCCCATAGATGGAGCGCCGAGCTTGCATACCTTGTTAGCATTCTTAGGATCGACAAAACCTTCCGGCTGCATCATATACAATTCTTCCTTAAGAAAGCCGTTAAGGAATGCCGTTTTGACGTCCATTTGCCATATCTCATAATCGTAGAATGCGACAATTGCTAACATGATTCGGATGGACTTAAGCTTCTCTACGGGTGAGAAGGTCTCATCATAGTCAACCCCTTGAACTTGTCGATAACCCTTAGCGACAAGTCGAGCTTTATAGATGGTAACATTACCATCCACGTCTGTCTTCTTCTTAAAGATCCATTTATTTTCTATCGCTCGCCGATCATCGGGCAAGTCTGTCAAAGTCCATACTTTGTTTTCATACATGGATCCTATCTCAGATTGCATGGCTTCAAGCCATTTGTTGGAAAATGGGCCCGTCATCGCTTCTTCATAGTTCAAGGTTCACCTTTGTCTAACAACATGATTTCCGTGATGGGGTTGCCATACCATTCTCGGTGTGGAACGTGTCCTCGCGACCCACGGGTTCAAGAGCAACTTGATCCGAAGTACCTTGATCATCATCATTAACCTCCTCTCTAGTTGGTGCAGGCACCACAGGAACATCTTCCTGAGATGCGCTACTTTCCGCTTCAAGAGGCAGTACTTCATCAAGTTCTACTTTCCTCCCACTTACTTCTTTCGAGAGAAACTCTTTCTCCAGAAAGGACCCATTCTTGGCAACAAAGATCTTGCCTTCGGATCTGAGGTAGAAGGTATACCCAATGGTTTCCTTAGGGTATCCTATGAAGACACATTTTTCCGACTTGGGTTCGAGCTTTTCAGGTTGAAGTTTCTTGACATAAGCATCGCATCCCCAAACTTTTAGAAACGACAGCTTAGGTTTCTTCCCAAACCATAATTCATACGGTGTCGTCTCAACGGATTTATATGGTGCCCTGTTTAAAGTGAATGTAGCTGTCTCTAGAGCGTATCCCCAAAATGATAGCGGTAAATCGGTGAGTGACATCATAGATCGCACCGTATCCAATAGAGTGCGATTACGACGTTCGAACACACCGTTACGCTGAGGTGTTCCAGACGGCGTGAGTTGTGGAACGATTCCACATTTCCTTAAGTGTGTACCAAATTCGTGACTTAAATATTCTCCCCCACGATCTGATCATAAGAACTTTATTTTTCGGTCACGCTGATTCTCTACCTCATTCTGAAATTCCTTGAACTTTTCAAAGGTCTCAGACTTGTGTTTCATCAAGTAGACACACCCATATCTACTTAAGTCATCAGTGAGAGTGAGAACATAACGATAGCCTCCGTGAGCTCAACGCTCATTGGACCGCACACATCAGTATGTATGATTTCCAATAAGTTGGTTGCTCGCTCCATTGTTCCGGAGAACGGAGTCTTGGTCATTTTGCCCATGAGGCATGGTTCACATGTGTCAAATGATTCGTAATCAAGAGACTCCAAAATTCCATCAGCATGGAGCTTCTTCATGCGTTTGACACCAATGTGACCAAGGCGGCAGTGCCACAAGTATGTGGGACTATCGTTATCAACCTTACATCTTTTGGTATTTACACTATGAATATGTGTAACATCACGTTCGAGATTCATTAAGAATAAACCATTGACCAACGGGGCATGACCATAAAACATATCTCTCATATAAATAGAACAACCATTATTCTCGGATTTAAATGAGTAGCCATCTCGTATTAAACGAGATCCAGATACAATGTTCATGCTCAAAGCTGGCACTAAATAACAATTATTTAGGTTTAAAACTAATCCCGGAGGTAAATGTAGAGGTAGCGTGCCGACGGCGATCACATCGACCTTGGAACCATTCCCGACGCGCATCGTCACCTCGTCCTTCGCCAGTCTTCGCTTATTCCGCAGCTCCTGTTTTGAGTTACAAATATGAGCAACCGCACCGGTATCAAATACCCAGGAGCTACTACAAGTACTGGTAAGGTACACATCAATTACATGTATATCACATATACCTTTGGTGTTGCCGGCCTTCTTGTCCGCTAAGTACTTGGGGCAGTTCCGCTTCCAGTGTCCGTTTCCCTTGCAATAAAAGCACTCAGTCTCAGGCTTGGGTCCATTCTTTGGCTTCTTCCCAAGAATCGGCTTACGGTAGCGACAACTCCCTTGCCGTCCTTCTTGAAATTCTTCTTACCCTTGCCTTTCTTCAACTTAGTGGTTTTATTCACCATCAACACTTGATGTTCCTTTTTGATCTCCACCTCCGCTAATTTCAGCATTGAATATACCTCAGGAATGGTCTTTTCCATCCCCTACATATTGAAGTTCATCACAAAGCTCTTGTAGCTAGGTGGGAGCGATCAAGGATTCTCATTAACGACCGCATCATCCGGGAGATTAACTTCCACCGAGATAAGCGGTTGTGCAACCTGCACATTTTGAGTATGTGCTCACGACGTAACTATTCTCCTCCATCTTACAACTGTAGAACTTGTCGGAGACTTCACATCTCTCGACCTAGACATGAGCTTGGAAAACCATTTTCAGCTCTTGGAACATTTCATATGCTCCGTGCTGCTCAAAACGCTTTTGGAGCCCCGGCTCTAAGCTGTAAAGCATGCCGCACTGAACCAGGGAGTAATCATCACTACACGACTGCCAGGCGTTCATAACGTCTTGAGTTGCCGGGAAAACGGGTGCTTCACCTAGCGGTGCATCTAGGACATATGCTTTCTTGGCAGCTATGAGGATGATCCTCAAGTTCCGGACCCAGTCCATATAGTTGCTTCCATCGTCTTTCAGCTTGGTTTTCTCTAGGAAGCGTTGAGGTTGAGGGCAACATTAGCGTGGGCCATTTGATCTACAAGACATATTGCAAAGTTTTTTTAGACTAAGTTCATGATAATTAAGTTCATCTAATCAAATTATATAATGAACTCCCACTCAGACAGACATCCCTCTAGTCATCTAAGTGATACATGATCCGAGTCAACTAGGCTGTGTTCGATCATCACGTGAGACGGACTAGTCATCATCGGTGAACATCTTCATGTTGATCGTATCTTCTATATGACTCATGTTCGACCTTTTGGTATCTTGTGTTCCGAGGCCATGTCTGTACATGCTAGGCTCGTCAAGTCAACCTAAGTGTTTTGCATGTGTAAATATGGCTTACACCCGTTGTATGTGAACGTTAGAATCTATCACACCCGATCATCACGTGGTGCTTCGAAACAACGAACTTTCGCAGCGCATTTACGCTTAGGGAACATTTTCTTGAAATTATTATGAGGATCATCTTATTTATGCTACCATCGTTCTAAGCAAATAAGATGTAAAACATGATAAACATCACATGCAATCAAATAGTGACATGATATGGCCAATATCATCTTGCTCCTTCTGATCTCCATCTTCGGGGCGCCATGATCCTCATTGTCACCGGCATGACACCATGATCTCCATCATCATGATCTCCATCATTGTGTCTTCATGAAGTTGTCACGCCAACGATTACTTCTACTACTATGGCTAACGGTTTAGCAATAAAGTAAAGTAATTACATGGCGTTATTCAATGACACGAAGGTCATACAAAAAATAAAGACAACTCCTATGGCTCCTGCCTGTTGTCATACTCATCGACATGCAAGTCGTGATTCCTATTACAAGAACATGATCAATCTCATACATCACATATATATATATATATATATATATATATATATATATATATATCATTCATCACATCCTTTTGGCCATATCACATCACCACGGCATATCTGCCAAAAAACAAGTTAGACGTCCTCTAATTGTTGTTGCAAAAATTTTACGTGGCTGCTATAGGTTTCTACCAAGAACGTTTCTTACCTACGCCAAAACCACAACGTGATATGCCAATTTCTATTTACCCTTCATAAGGACCCTTTTCATCGAATCCGATCCGACTAAAGTGGGAGAGACAGACACCCGCTAGCCACCTTATGCAACTAGTGCATGTCAGTCGGTGGAACCTGTCTCACGTAAGTGTACGTGTAAGGTCGGTCCGGGCCGCTTCATCCCACGATGCCGCCGAATCAAGATAAGACTAGTAACGACAAGTAAATTGACAAAATCGACGCCCACAACAACTTGTGTTCTACTTGTGCATAGAAACTACTCATAAACCTAGCTCATGATGCCACTGTTGGGGATCGTAGCAGAAATTTAAAATTTTCTACGCATCACCAAGATCAATCTATGGAGTCATCTAGCAATGAGAGAGAGAGAGGATTGCATCTACATACCCTTGTAGACCGCGAGCGGAAGCATTCAAGAGAACGGGGTTGATGGAGTCGTACTCGTCGTGATCCAAATCACTGATGATCCTAGCGCCGAACGGACGGCACCTCCGCGTTCAACACATGTACGGAGCGGTGACGTCTCCTCCTTCTTGATCCAGCAAGGGGAAGGAGAGGTTGAGGAAGAGGGCTCCAACAGCAGCACGACGGCGTGGTGGTGATGGAGTGGTCGATTCGGCGTGGCTTCGCCAAGCACTTAACAGAGGAGGAGAGGTGTTGGGAGGGAGGGCTGCGCCTTGGATGTGGTGTGCAGCCCTCCCCGCCTCTATTTATAGGGGAAGGGGAAGGGGCGGCCCCCTCTAGATGAGATCTAGAGGGGGCGGCCAAGGGAGGGGCTTGCCCCCCAAGCACGGGGGCGCCCCCTCTTGGGTTCCCCCCAACCCTAGGCGCATGGGCCCAAGGGGGGGGGGATGCGCCCAACCCACTTAGGGGCTGGTTCCCTTCCACCTACAGCCCATAAGGCCCTCCGGGGCAGGTGGACCCTCCCGGTGGACCCCCGGAATCCCTCCGGTGGCCCCGGTACAATACCGGTATGCCCCCGAACTTTTCTGGTGACCGTATGATACCTTCCCATATATAAATCTTCACCTCCAGACCATTCCGGAACTCCTCGTGACGTCCGGGATCTCATCAAGGACTCCGAACAACATTCAGTAATCACATACATATCTTCCTTATAACCCTAGTGTCATCGAACCTTAAGTGTGTAGACCCTACGGGTTCGGGAATCACGCAGACATGACCGAGACAGCTCTCCGGCCAATAACCACACTACAAAAAAGTACACTTCCGTGATGGTACGTGTTTGTCACAGTAGGTCGCGTTTTTTGTCATGCATGTACATCCATGACAAATTTATGGCGAGTAATCAAGATAGTCATACCTGTGCTGTCGTAGAAGTGTTCCATGACATTACCAAAATTATCATCACGGAAGTGTCCACTTCGATGACGATAAATCGCGCGTCTCAGAAGTGCTTTTGTCAAGGGTGATCGTCACGTGGCATCCACCGTAACGGAACGCCGTTAAGCTATCGAGTCGGATTTTGGATCTGATAACCCGTTAACAGCCCCGACCAATGGGAAATTTCCATGTGTAAAATCATCATTGGCTGGAGGAAACACGTGTCGGCTCATCGTTGGGACAGATGTCATCCACTCATTGGATGTATGCGCCTATGATACGTCGACACGTGGCACGACCCATCAAGTTTAAATGGGCCGGCCCAACTGAAGGCCCACAAGATTTTGCGGACCATAATGGGCCGGCCCAGTTAAAGGCCTACGAGATTTTGCAAACTATAATGGGCTGGCCCAGCTAAAGGCCGACAAGATTTCACGGGCCATATTAGGCCGGCCCAGTAAAGGCCCACAAAATTTTTGTGTGCCATAATGGGCCGGCCCAGGTAAAGGCCCACAAAATCCTTGCGGATCATAATGGGCCGGCCCAGCTAAAGGCCCACGAGATTTCGCTGACATTAATGGGTCGGCCCAGCTGTAGGCCCACAAGATTTTGAGGACCCTAGTAGGCCGGCCCATTAATTGGCTGCCATGTTTTGGGCCAAATGCCGGCCCATATTTGATCCGGTCCATTAATGGCCTGCCACGTTCCGGGCCTAATAATGGCCCATATAAGATTCAGCCCGTTAAAAGCCTCCCACTTACTGGGCCAAATCACGGCCCAGATCAGGTCCGGCCCTTTAAGAGGCTTTGGACTCAATTATGGCCCTTCAGATTTGGCCCGTTGACTGGACGCTATGCTTTTGGGCCCACTTGCTAAAGGCCCATTTAGTAATTCGGCCTGATATTAGTTTCGACCTGTTAAGGGCCCATTTAACATTTCGGCCCTATATTAATTTCGGCCTGTTAAAAGCCTGTCATATAGTTGGGCCTAACTACGGCCGGTTTGCATCCGACACGCTTTCGCATGACGATATCTGATTGGGCCAAAGAAGGACCGAGACAACTTTGGCCTGTTAAAAGCCCGTGAATTGATCCACACAATCATGGGCCGGGGTCCATTTCGGGCTGCTGCCGGCCCGTGAGCTATTCGCACGCGTTTCAGGCCCAACCTACTTCTCAGCCTCCTAAAAGCCCATTGAGTTTTCTTGCGAAAAGAGGGCCGGGGTTACTCGGCCTATTAAAGGCCCGAATCTACTAGTGGGCCAGTTTGACGGGGCCCATGATGCGGATCATACATCGTGATTGCATGACGGCCCGATTATGTACCGTAATTTTACGGTTTGGCCGGTTTACTGCGAAGATAGGATATATATACAGTAAAATAACTGCAGCATCGTGAATAAGAAAAAACCTAGACTATACAATAAAGAAATTACGGCATATTACATCCACTGGGCATCAAAGTTCGCCACTATGATAATAAAGCACAAGCAGACATCAGATTACATACACTGGGCACCAAAGATCGCCAACAGTGCAAATAAACACGCCGACAAAATAATATACAAAATCGACAGCACTTCAATAGAGTTCAAGAAAGGTTAGCCTCATTGGGAGCCGCAGACAAGCAAGTGAGCAAGATGATGAGACTGCGCTTGTTCAACACTTATATCTTCCTCACTCTGAAAGATAAACAAGCAGACAGATGACAAGTTTTGCACATAAAAGTATCAGTGCTGACAATTCATCACATTTCTTACTGACGAATAAAGTGACACAGTATAAAATTGCATTAACACAATATGGTATTGTTTAGGTCAAGCCATGGCAGGAAATGACATTGTGAAGGAGTTGGCAGCTTCACGACACCACTGGATTACAGATCAAGAACTCATAAGTATCAATGGTTAGTGTCGTCAATTTATCCCATTTCAGATTGGCAAATAAAGAGACGATTTAAATAATACTCCCTCTGTTCGAATTACTTGTCATCAAAATGGATGTGTCTAGAACTAAAATACATCTAGATACATCCATTTCAATGACAAGTATTTTGGACTAGAGGGAGTAGTAGAATTTTTTTTATGGGTGATATGACATTATTCATAGCTAAGACATTGCAGAATATGACATTGTCTTTGTAGTGGGTAGGTTCACCACACCTCGGATTACGGATGAAGAAACAAGCATACATGCAAAGTGCAAAAGAAGATCACTTGCTCTCTATAGTTTAATTTACATGGTATGAAGAAGGAACTTGGTTGTACAACTGAAAACTTAAATTGAGAAGGACAAACTTTTGTTTATGAACTACATAATAAACTTCAAACATGCAATTTGATGCAAACACAAAAAATAAACAGCTATTGCAGTCATGCATAACCAAATATACACAACAAAGTTTGAAGGCTTGAGAAGGACAAACTTACATTACTGGTGAAGACAAGCTCTATAAAGCCCTTGTCCATGCCGATGGGGGGCAATTCAAGAAGTTTAGCATGTAATGTTCTTCATAAGCATTGCCTTTATTCTACATTTTGTTAAGAGGAAATATAGATGTGATAATATATGAAAAAATGGAGAATATTTAAGATAAGATGAAGAGTGATGCTACATAACCAAGTAGCTATAAATGTATGTGCAGCGATACAGGCAAAAGGCACATCCAAGAGCAATGCACAGCTAAACTTATTTAGTACCAACCTTATGGTAAGAGTAAATATAGATCTGATGTGTAGAAAATGGAGGGCAAAGGAAAATAAGCTGCAGAGTGATGGTACATGAACAACTAACTGTCAATATAAGTACACTGATAAAGGACAACATGTACTTACAAGAACAATGCGGAGCTAAAAAAATTCATTGGCATTGGATATATTCTACACTAATGTAACCATTCATACAGATCAGATAATTTGGAGCGAACAATTGATAAGCAAGTTATCATGCTGTCACGCCCAAGATGCGACCCTATCCTAAAGGAACTCGAAGGTCCCACCAAGGATAGAAGCGCATCTTGAAGACGCTTTTGCAAGGTGGATATCATTACATCAACATTACATAATAGATGGGGATACATTCAAGACATACAATGTCACATGAATACAACAATACAACATACAAGATCAACATCCGACTACGGATGAATCATAAACAAAAACTCAAGCAATATCCACCCTGCTAGCCCAGTGTGCCGACCGAACCTATCCTCGATCGAAGAAGCGTAAGAAGAACTCAAGACAAGCAAGCATCGCTCTCGCGTCATGATCATCGCGCAACCTGTACTCGCAGAATCGATGGTGTAGTAATCATGAGCCACGAGGACTCAAAGAATCCCATTACCATGGGTATCAAGACTAGCAAAGCTTAATGGGAAAGGAAGGGGTAAAGTGGTGAGGTTGCAGCAGCGGCTAAGCATATATGGTGGCTAACATACGCAAATGAGAGCGAGAAGAGAAGCAAGAGGAACGGTCGACAACTAGTAATGATAAGGAAGTGATCCTGAACTCCTACTTACGTCAGACATAAACCCATAAACCGTGTTCTCCTCTCGATCAACCCCGAAAAGAGACACTCACGGTTACACACACGGTTGGTGTATTTTAGAAGAGTTTACTTCAAGTTTACTACAACCGGATATTAACAAATTCCCATCTGCCACATAAATCATGGGCACGGCTCTCGAAAGTTTATACCTGCAGGGTGTCCCAACTTAGCCCATGATAAGCTCTCGCGATCAACGAAGGATATTCCTTCTCCCGGAAGACCCAATCAGTCTCGTAATCCCGGCTACAAGACATTTCGACAAAGAATAAAACAAGACCAAGAAGACCGCCTGATGCGCCGACAATCCCGATAGGAGCTGCACATATCTCGCTCTCGTGGCAACACCGGATGAGACTAGCTACGAGTAAAACCAGCCCTCAGGTTGCCTCAAGGTGGCCCCGCAGGCAGCTCGGTTCGGACCAACACTTAGACAAGATTGCCCCGGGGGGGGGGGCTAAATAAAGATGACCCTTGGGTTAATTACTCCCAAGGGAAAGGTAGGTGGTGGTGAGGCAAATGATAAAACCAAGGTTGGGCCTTGCTGGAGGAGTCTTATTCAAAGCGAACTGTCAAGGGGGTCCCATAAATCACCCGACCGCGTTAGGGACGCAAAATCCGGGAACATAATACCGATATGACGGAAACTAGGCGGCAAGAGTGGAACAAAACACCGTGCATAAGGCCGAGCCTTCCACCCTTTACCAAGTATATAGATGCATTAATAATATAAGAGATATTGTGATATCCCAACCAAAATCCTGTCCACCATGGAGCAATCTTCATCTTCACCTGCAACTAGCAACGCTATAAGAGGGGCTGAGCAAAAGCGGTAACATAGCCAAACAACGGTTTGCATAGGAAAGGTGTCAAAGGTTAGAGGCTGACATGACAATTTGGGATGGCTTGATAAACAGGTAATAGGGAGCGCAGCATAGCGATAGAACGAAGCACCTAGCATAGCAATGATAGTAATGAGATCCAAGGCGACGGTCATCTTGCCTGAAATCCCGCAAGGAAGAAGAACGAGTCCATGAAGAAGATGAAGCCACGAAGACAAACCAAGCGTAGACGAACGAATCCTCACGATCGCAACGAAATGGGAACTAACAAGAAGAAGCACACAACATAGTAAACACACCACACATGAACAAGGCATGATGCACAACAAGCATGATGCATGACAAAGCTACATGAAGCTACTCATGGCAAGAGATGATGCAAACAAGAGCAACACATCAAGGCAAGTTTAAATGAGGCCGGGAACAACATATAACAATTCCGGTAAGTCCTCATATGCAAATTTCGAAATTGGTCCAGATCTGAATAAAACTTATGTTCCAGTTGTTAAACAGAAATTTAAAATGCACCAAGATGATCTACACGAAATTCTAGTCAAGTTACATATAAAGTTTATTAGATTCGGAGCTACGGCCTAAAAGATATGAGCAAAACAAGTTAAACATGGCATTGATGCAAAATGCATACAAACATCAAGCAAACACCTCAAAACATGGATGCAACATGATAATATGAAGCTACATGCAAAAACAAGCAAGTTTCATATAGAGCACACTCAAAACGGAGCAACGGTGCAACACATACACATGAAACAAGTTTAAAGGACAAGCTGTCCAAAACAGCAACTAGGCATATTGCAAGCATCAAAACACTATGCTACAGCATCTCAATGTAATAACAAAAGGCATGGGAATGATGTACAGGTAAAGCACGACAAAACATGAACACTGAGCTATCTCCAGAAATCATTAGAACATGCTCAAACACACATGGCAAGATTGCAAATAATAACAGTTTCAGACTTATCAGGAAATAACATCAGGTTGCAATGTTTAGAGCTATCAAACAACATGCTACAGGAACTTATCATGGCAAAAAAGGCATGGAATGAATCTACTAATCTCATATAACAAATGTCCCTTACTGACCATGAGCCAAAAGGGCACAGAAAATATGGTGGCACGCATGTAAACATGGCAAGTTATATGACAGATTTATACATGGCAGGAACAAAAATAAGTAGGCATGTTGGTGAGCTTGAACCACTTACCAAAGAGCAATACATGACATTGCAAGGAAACCAACAGTAAGAAGACATGTTTATGAAACTAAAAATGGCAAGAGCATGTTCATAGGGTGCATGGATCACTAACAACAATCATGGCAACATTGAACTTAATGTTAACAGGCTGACAGCAACATCATTTAGCAATTTGAGAATAAGAGTACAACAAGTTACAGTAGGCTATAAATGCAACCATGGGCATGGCTGGATTGTGCATGACATGTATAACAATACATCCTTAGTGAACATCTCCAGATTATGCATAGAATGACTTGTAGAAGCAGGTGAACATAGCATCATGATATAGCAGATTCAGACATGCAAAACAGCAACAGCAAGCACCCTACTTAACAAGCTTGATGCACTCACTACAGGAGTCAAAAAAATACATCGATAGCACCTCTGTGAAGATGGCATGAAATAGCACAAAACACATGTAGACATCAACCTCATAGGATGCACACATCAAATGCAACAAAAATGACAAATCATCAAGTTATAACAGTTTCAGCAGGTTAACATCATATAGCACTCTTGGAATGATGATTCAGGCATCAAGATGAGCTCAAATGAACATTGTGCAATGGAATGAAATGAAGGAGTTGTCGAGGCGAACAATTTGACATATTATACGCACGAAACAAAGCTACAGATGCAGAGTTATGGTACGATGAACTTGGCATGATAATGACAAAATACAGGGACTTAGGGGAATTTCGACCTCGGGGAAAAGTCAACCTCAGATCTGGGCACGGATTTCGATGATCGCCGGAACTCGTCGCCGGAGTAGAGGAGGAGGCGGCCGGAGGACGACGGGGAGGGTCACCGGCGGGGGAGACGGCGGATCCGGGCATGGGCCCCTGGATCTGGCGTCGGAGGAGGCACAGCGCTTGGGCGAGCGCCATGGCGCTGATGGAGCTCCGGCGAGAGCTCCCGGGCGGCGCGGTGGGACGGCGGAGAAAGCTTCGGGCGGCCGGCCGGGCACGCGTCGGGCGGGAGGCGGCGCGGCTCGCCCGGCGACCACATGGGCAGCGCGGGCAGATGAAGGCGAGGGCCACGGCGGCCGGCGAGACGGGCGCCGCGAAGGCGGGCGGCGGCGGCGGAGGGCGCAGCGAAGCGGCGGAGCGGCGCGCTGGGCGCTGCTGTAGGCGGTTCAAGGGCGGCCGGGCGGCCGGGCGGCGGGAGCGCCACGCGCGGCCTCCGATTAGACGAGGGGGCGCGGCAGACGTGTCCGCGCCGGGCGGATGTGTCCGCGCTGGCGGACGCGTCCGGCGTAGGGAAAAGCTAGGGTTAGGGGGGATTAGACCGCGAATTTTCGGGGGGGAGGGGGCATATATATTGGTAGAGGGAGCTAGGAGAGTCCAAATGAGGTGCGGTTTTCGCCCACACGATCGTGATCGAACGACCGAGAGCATGGAGGGGAGTTTGCTGGGTTTTGGGTCACTTTGAAGGGGTGTTTGGCTGCACACAAAGAGGCTTTTACTTGCCATCTTGCTAACCGTTGGAGTATCAAACGGCCTCCAAATGGCACGAAACTTGACAGGCGGTCTACCAGTGCTATACCAAGGCCGCTTCGCAAACCTCGGGCCATTTCGAGAAAGTTTAACACCCGCACATGAAAAGAGGCAAAAGGGGGACGCCGGAGGGCATAGGAGTGCCGGATTGCAAAACTGACAACGGGAAAAATGCTCGGATGCATGAGACGAACACGTATGCAAAGTGAAATACACATGATGACATGATATGAAATGCAGATGATGACATGGCAAAGTGCAACACGCAAGCACATGACATGGCAAAGACGACGAATAACTGGCACACACTTGGCGCATCGAATCCGGGGCGTTACAACACTCCTCCACTAACAAGAGATCTCGTCCCGAGATCTTAGGACCGAGACGGAAGGGAAAAAGGATGAGGAGATAACAAGAACTCAAGAGAACAAGCAAAGAATCGAGAGCACTCGAGAAGAAGAGAGGCACGACGAGAATGCCGAGAATCGAAAGCTCATGGAATCAGATAGACTATGAAACCACTCCGGTTAGAACGAGATAAGGAACGAATAAGACTGAAAAAATTTAGGCAGCACTCCGGCTAAAACATGGAGGAATAGAACACGAGCTTAAGAAGATGGAATGAAACTTGATGAAGACATGACACTAAACCTCCGGAAAGAACTGAAAGAGAATTGAATGAAAAGAACTTAGAAGGAAGGATTGAACGGAGTTGTTAAGAAAATCAACAACGAAAAGAAATAAGCTTGTTGTGGGCTTATCAAAAACATCTCAAAACTTGAGGTGAAATTATGCCACAACCAAATGCTTGAATATCTGAGAAGAACGAAGACATGCAAAACTCCAATTCAAAATAATACGGAGAATTAATTGCACTTCGAGATGCGAGAAGAAAAGATACTTGAACTCCACCAACAAGAATCTTGATGAACACTTGAAGAATGAATTAAATCATGAAGAACCACCATGAAGAACTCCGGTGACAAAAGGATGATGAGATAGAAATGAAGGAAGAAAGAATAAGATGAGCGTTGCGATGATTTAGATGGAGGTTCCGACGAGATGGCCGAGGGAATTGAACTCCGGAAAAGAAAAGATGAAAACACTTGGAACTAGAATTTATTCAGCAAGGACAAACTCCGAAGAAAAGGATTAATCACTTGGATGAAATAAGAATAAGATTTATTGTATGCTTATCCTCATCCAATATAATTGATGACAACCGGATTTGGCATAATACTTATTCTCGTTGAAAAAGGATTAAGGGGAAACATCGCACAGAACTTGAGAAAGTCTTTATGAACCACCGTAGGATTTGAGAGAACGAATGGATTGATATGCTAATGAAGGAAAAGAATCTTGAACGAACACCGTGAAAAATGAAAATGAACATAGAGAAGAGAACGGATCGCCGGAAAGAATTAGAAAAGCACGAAGATACTTGAGGGAATTTGGGGAAAAGATAACTGAACTAGGCACCGGTACAAATATAGGAACGAACGGAGCTGAGTACTTGAAACAAAGAAATAATCCAAAAAGATGGCCTCCGGATGATCGAGAGCGAAAGCAACACCAGAAGTACTCCGGATGGATGAAAAGAATTGCACAACTGGAAAAAAATTGATAGGATAACATCGAGGTAGCACCACAAATCTTCGGGAGAACGGACAAGATTTAGGGAAAACTCTACTTCGGTCTTCAAATGAAGACGAGAAACACCACCAAAATTACTGAGATACTCCGGTAGAATGAAAAGCAGAGAGGTTGAGCCAACAATGAAAAATGATTTGAAATCGATCTTGGAAAAGCATCTGACTGATGGGATCCATTCTTACGTCACGCTTGAAAAGAATTGAGAATAACTCCGGGGAAATTAGAAGAGTCAGGTAAGATCCTGGGAAAAGACCTGTGGGTTAGGGCCCACTGAAGAGATAACACCGTTGGAAAGGGATTTTGAACAGATAGATGATGCACCGGAACAATTAAATATTTGAATGAAGTGACAACCTCGAATTAATTCGAACACAGGCGAACCTCCTGAGATGTCTTCTGAACTCCGGAATGATAAGCTGGCGAGAGGCGTACGAGCAGGAAAAACACTTTAACCAAGGAAAAGAATGTGATCAACTCGAAAAACTTGAATTGAATCCACCGGAAAAAGAAAGAGATGAAGAATGTCGTACAAAACGAGAATTCACCGGTTGAAATGATTGAGGGAAGACTGAAGAGCTCCACACGACTGAAATTGATGCTCGAAAAAGACTCAGACTCCGGGAATAAGAGGGTGGGAGGGCGGAAAAACAAAGGCAACTTGGAAGGGGAAAGCGAATGAGTTCAAGAGGAAACACCGTTGAAATCATTGAGGAAAGAAAGCAAAGACTTTACACGAGTAGGATGGATACTCGCTTACGGACTCCGGTTCTGAGAAGAAGAAGGGTGGGCGGGTGGGAAAAAAAAACAAGGACAACTTCGGACAGGAAAACAACATCGATTGAAAAGAACTGAGGATTGATCTCCCAAAGCCAAAGAGGTTTGAGTCGATTGACGAGAGACGCATCGGACAAAAGAGGATGGACAACTCACAAAACTAACCACGTGATCCTAAAGAAAAATTTGAACGGGAAGAGGAGTAATTCAAAACACCTACGTCAAGATTCCTCACCAGAGCGACGAAGGGACTGAGAAGTAAAAATAATTCCTACTCTCCGATATAACTAGACTCCGAAAATAGTTTTCTTCTAGACTCAACAACGGCCAAACTACACGATCAATCAAGGGGGCTCCTAAGGTCGGTCGAGGCTCTGATACCAACTTGTCACGCCCAAGAAGCGACCCTATCCTAAAGGAACTCGAAGGTCCCACCAAGGATAGAAGCGCATCTTGAAGACGCTTTTGCAAGGTGGATATCATTACATCAACATTACATAATAGATGGGGATACATTCAAGACAAACAATGTCACATGAATACAACAGTACAACATACAAGATCAACATCCGACTACGGATGAATCATAAATAGAAACTCAAGCAATATCCACCCTGCTAGCCCAGGCTGCCGACCTGGAACCTATCCCCTGATCGAAGAAGCGTAAGAAGAACTCAAGACAAGCAAGCATCGCTCTCGCGTCATGATCATC
Source organism: Aegilops bicornis (assembly GCA_021605145.1). Taxonomy (NCBI): domain Eukaryota; kingdom Viridiplantae; phylum Streptophyta; class Magnoliopsida; order Poales; family Poaceae; genus Aegilops; species Aegilops bicornis. The sequence goes on from CM038672.1 coordinate 507,238,466, forward strand.
GCACAACCTGTACCTGCAATCGATGGTGTAGTAATCATGAGCCACGAGGACTCAGCAATCCCATTACCATGGGTATCAAGACTAGCAAAGCTTAATGGGAAAGGAAGGGGAAAAGTGGTGAGGTTGCAGCAGCGGCTAAGCATATATGGTGGCTAACATACGCAAATGAGTGCGAGAAGAGAAGCAAGAGGAACGGTCGACAACTAGTAATGATCAAGAAGTGATCCTGAACTCCTACTTACGTCAGACATAAACCCAGAAACCGTGTTCTCCTCTCGATCAACCCCGAAAAGAGACACTCACGGTTACGCACACGGTTGGTGTATTTTAGAAGAGTTTACTTCAAGTTTACTACAACCGGATATTAACAAATTCCCATCTGCCACATAACCGCTGCACGGCTCTCAAAAGTTTATACCCTGCAGGGTGTCCCAACTTAGCCCATGATAAGCTCTCGCGATCAACGAAGGATATTCCTTCTCCCGGAAGACCCGATCAGTCTCGGAATCCGGCTACAAGACATTTCGACAAAGAATAAAACAAGACCAGCAAGACCGCCTGATGCGCCGACAATCCCGATAGGAGCTGCACATATCTCGCTCTCGTGGCAACACCGGATGAGACTAGCTACGAGTAAAACCAGCCCTCGTGTTGCCTCAAGGTGGCCCAGCAGTAGCTCGGTTCGGACCAACACTTAGACAAGCATTGGCCCCGGGGGCTAAATAAAGATGACCCTTGGGTTAATTACTCCCAAGGGAAAGGTAGGTGGTGGTGAGGCAAATGGTAAAACCAAGGTTGGGCCTTTGCCGGAGGAGTCTTATTCAAAGCGAACTGTCAAGGGGTCCCATAAATCACCCGATCAAGCGTTAGGGACGCAAAATGCGGAACATAATACCGATATGACGGAAACTAGAGGCGGCAAGAGTGGAACAAAACACCGTGCATAAGGCCGAGCCTTCCACCCTTTACCAAGTATATAGATGCATTAATAATATAAGAGATATTGTGATATCCCAACCAAAATCCTGTCCACCATGGAGCAATCTTCATCTTCACCGCAACTAGCAACGCTATAAGAGGGGCTGAGCAAAAGCGGTAACATAGCCAAACAACGGTTTGCATAGGAAAGGTGTCAAAGGTTAGAGGCTGACATGGCAATTTGGGATGGCTTGATAAACAGGTAATAGGGAGCGCAACATAGCGATAGAACGAAGCAACTAGCATAGCAATGATAGTAATGAGATCCAAGGTGACGGTCATCTTGCCTGAAATCCCGCAAGGAAGAAGAACGAGTCCATGAAGAAGATGAAGCCACGAATACGAACCAAGCGTAGACGAACGAATCCTCACGATCGCAACGAAACGGGAACTAACAAGAAGAAGCACACAACATAGTAAACACACCACACATGAACAAGGCATGATGCACAACAAGCATGATGCATGACAAAGCTACATGAAGCTACTCATGGCAAGAGATGATGCAAACAAGAGCAACACATCAAGGCAAGTTTAAATGAGGCCGGGAACAACATATAACAATTCCGGTAAGTCCTCATATGCAAATTTCGAAATTGGTCCAGATCTGAATAAAACTTATGTTCCAGTTGTTAAACAGCAATTTAAAATGCACCAAGATGATCTACACGAAATTCTAGTCAAGTTACATATAAAGTTCATTAGATTCGGAGCTACTACTAAAAGATATGAGCAAAACAAGTTAAACATGGCATTGATGCAAAATGCATACAAACATCAAGAAAACACCTCAAAACATGGATGCAACATGATAATATGAAGCTACATGCAAAAACAAGCAAGTTTCATATAGAGCACACTCAAAACGGAGCAACGGTGCAACACATACACATGAAACAAGTTTAAAGGACAAGCTGTCCAAAACAGCAACTAGGCATATTGCAAGCATCAAAACACTATGCTACAGCATCTCAACGTAATAACAAAAGGCATGGGAATGATGTACAGGTAAAGCACGACAAAACATGAACACTGAGCTATCTCCAGAAATCATTAGAACATGCTCAAACACACATGGCAAGATTGCACATAATAACAGTTTCAGACTTATCAGGAAATAACATCAGGTTGCAATGTTTAGAGCTATCAAACAACATGCTACAGGAACTTATCATGGCAAAAAAAGGCATGGAATGAATCTACTAATCTCATAGAACAAATGTCCCTTACTGACCATGAGCCAAAAGGGCACAGAAAATATGGTGGCACCCATGTAAACATGGCAAGTTATATGACAGATTTATACATGGCAGGAACAACAATAAGTAGGCATGTTGGTGAGCTTGAACCACTCACCAAAGAGCAATACATGACATGGAAAGGCAACCAACAGTAAGAATACATGTTTATGAAGCTAATCATGGCAAGAGAAAGTTCATAGGGTGCATGGATCACTAACAACAATCATGGCAACATTGAACTTAATGTTAACAGGCTGACAGCAACATCATTTAGAAATTTGAGAGCATGATTACAACAAGTTACAGTAGGCTATAAATGCAACCATGGGCGTGGATGGATTGAGCATGACATGTGTAACAAAATATACTTAGTGAACATCTCTAGATTATGCATAGAATGACTTGTAGAAGCAGGTGAACCTATCATGATGATATAGCAGATTCAGACATGCAAAACAGTAACAGCAAGTACCCTACTTAACAAGCTTGATGCACTCACTACAGGAATAAAACAAATACATGGATGGCACCTCTATGAAGATGGAATGACATAGCACAAAACACATGTAGACATCAACCTCATAGGATGCACACATCAAATGCAACAAAAATGACAAATCATCAAGTTATAATAGTTTCAGCAGGTTAACTTCATATAGCACTCTTCCAACAATGATTCAGGCATCAAGATGAGCTCAAATGAACGTGGTGCAATGGAATGAAATGAAGGACTCGTCGAGGCGAACAATTTGACATATTATACGCACGAAACGAAGCTACGGATGGAGAGTTATGGCACGATGAACATGACATGATAATGACAAAATACAGGGACTTGGGGGAATTTCGACCTCGGGGAAAAGTCAACCTCGGATCTGGGCACGGATTTCGATGATCGCCGGAAATCGTCGCCGGAGTAGAGGAGGAGGCGGCCGGAGGACGACGGGGAGGGTCGCCGGCGGGGGAGACGGCGGATCCGCATGGGGCCCCCGGATCCGGGCGTTGAGGAGGTAATGGGCGCTGGGGCGACGGCCATGTGGAGCTCGGCGAGGAGCTCCGGGCGGCGCGCGGGACGGCGGAGGAAGCTGGGCGGCCGGCCGGGCACGCTGTCAAGGGCGGGCGGCGGCGGCGTTTCGCCCGGCGACTCAAGGCGGGCAAGGCCAAGGCGGATGAAGGCGGAGGCGGCGGCGGCGCACGGCGAGAGACGGCGCGCCAAGGCGGCGGTCGGCGGCGGGCGGAGGGCGCAGGCGAAGGGCGTGATGCTGGCGCTGGGCGAGGCGGGCGGGTGGCGTCGGGCGGCGGGAGCGCCACGCGCGGCCTCCGATTGACGAGGGCGCGCGGACGTGGCGGCGAGGGGAAAAAGCTAGGGTTAGGGGGGATTAGACCGCGAATTTTCGGGGGGGAGGGGGCATATATATTGGTAGAGGGAGCTAGGAGAGTCCAAATGAGGTGCGGTTTTCGCCCACACGATCGTGATCGAACGACCGAGAGCATGGAGGGGAGTTTGCTGGGTTTTGGGTCACTTTGAAGGGGTGTTTGGCTGCACACAAAAGAGGCTTTACGGTTACCCGGTTAACCGTTGGAGTATCAAACGGCCTCCAAATGGCACGAAACTTGACAGGCGGTCTACCAGTGCTATACCAAGGCTGCTTGGCAAACCTCGGGCCATTCCGAGAAAGTTTAACACCCGCACATGAAAAGAGGCAAAAGGGGGACGCCGGAGGGCATAGGAGTGCCGGATTGCAAAACGGACAACGGGGAAAATGCTCGGATGCATGAGACGAACACGTATGCAAAATGAAATACACATGATGACATGATATGAAATGCAGATGATGACATGGCAAAGTGCAACACGCAAGCACATGACATGGCAAAGACGACGAATAACCGGCGTACACTGGCGCGATCGAATCCGGGCGTTACATATGCATATCATCACATAATGAACTGTATGTATGCAAGTACAAAGTGATACATGACAACAGTACTAACAAGAGTAAAGCAGCGGGCAGCATATTTGCAATATCCTGTCGTTTCTTTTCAAACCGAATTCTTCTTCGAGCAGATTTCCGCAAAAAGATCCGTAAGGCACATGCGGAAAAGTAGAAGTTCAAATTGTCATGTGATTTCATAGACATTACCTCATCCCGAACGAGACCAAGGCATAACAAGGTTTTTCCATTCAATGTCTTCTGAATTTAGCACAGGAGACTTCACCGGAAATTCGTTTATAGACTTGCCATCAAAGTGTGATTTCCTCAGGTAACATCGATACCGCTGCAATGCTTCCTTGAAAAGCGCAAGCAAGCTTCGCTCGTCATGACTATCCAGATTGACCCTCACCTAGTTACAACAATGTAATGTAAATCATTGATGTGTTCGATCATCAGAAACCAGGAAAATAATAACCATGAATAATAGCACTTACACGTAAGTTGGACAGGAAGATGTGAAAATGGTGTTTGTCTTCACTATAATCTTCCCATGATGGGAATATATGCACGTAGTCCCTAAAAACATTGAAAGCATTGTCTTTTAAACTGGGAATAAATGGAATTGGGTTCCAATCTGCAGGAATTGGCCGTCTCTGCAGTTGGGATAGGTCGTCGGCCGGTGGACTTGCTGTACTTTTTGCTGGAGTGGGTTTTTTTTTGTGGTACAACTGGTGCTATGGCAAATGAAATTGGTATACCTTTTGCTGGAGTGCAGGTCCTGTGTGGTGGGGCTAGTGGTGTGGCCAGTGAAGTATGGGTACAGTCTGCTGGAGTCGGTCCTATGTTTTGTGTCACTGGTTGTACAACCAATATAAGTGGGGCGCTGTCTGATTTCTCCGGCACCACCACGTTTTTCAAGGACTTTGCTGGTGCTCCTTCAGGTTCGGCAATCACCCTCTTCCTTTTTGATGTCTGATGCACAAGAACAACATTTGAGTGGAAAAACATGGTATGACGACAGATGGAATATGTATTGATAATGGGTGGGCATGGCATCTCGAGTTATATGATGAGTAAACTAAGCAGATGGTGGTGCAACAAAGTAGAAGAAATGCAAGACAACCTATGCAAGATACGCACAATCAATAAAACCTTGCCAAATTAGAACATGCACCTTGATGGGTGAACAGGACAGGCCATCTGCCTTTGACTCCTCGAGGTTAGAATAGTCATTAGGATGATATTCTGAACAAGAATCAACAGGTGGGGAGCGTACGAGTTTCATTGCTTCCAGAATGGCACTCAATGCCTTGGTGCCAATTTTGTAAGTCATTGCAGTGTTCCACTATATTCTTCTGATGCGCGGATTCTGATATTCACTGTAATTGCGTATAATATCTGAGAACGATGAAAACATAAATAGTTGTGAGATTATCTTTGTAATGCAGATGGTATTCTAATATAGGCGCCTGTAAACACTTATGTGCTATCAACGATTACGATGAGAGAGCTCATGTGTGCTGTAATATCGCGGCGTGCATTTATATAATCCGCACAAGTACACAAAAAATAGGCTCCGTAAGTAAGGATAGCTGGCAGATGATAGGTTCATAATATACTGTATACAGAGTTTATTGCCAAACCATGATAACAAGAGCACATAGCAACTAGGCAGATCATAGTGTACATAACAGGGGTACATCATAACCACGATATATAAATCGGGAAAGTGGATCTGGCTTGAAAATACGGTGTTGTATTGCCGCTAGTAATTGAAAGCCTATCGATCACGCATGTGCCAGCACTATCGAACATGGTAAAGAAGAGCAAGCAGATTTTGGATAATAAAATGTTGGTTGCAATTGCCCACACAAGATGAACCAGAGCGCATTCGCATGCAACTCCCAGCTGTCTCTCGACCATTTCAAAGCGGTTGGATGAAGATCCTACATCTCCTAACCCTTCTTCTTCCTCGTCTCTTAATTCTTCCCATATTGAGAACACCTGCAGACGCCGGCCGACCACCGCCCCACCCGCCTGTGTTCCTCCGCCACCCACACCCCCACCCGCCGAAGTTTTCTTCGTTCGTGAGGCCCACAACCACCCGAGCCCTTGGATCGCACCAAATAACTCCGTGAGCTCTAAATCGACTGACCCAATTTTGAAATTTAGTCTAAAGTGATTTAACTAGTGTGGAATATAAAAGGGGAAAACCATAAGCATTGGGAGTATAGTGTTGAGCGTGCCATGGCGGATATGAAGGTGCAAACCGGACAAAGGCAACTTTGCAACCAAGACAAGAAATCAGAGTAAAGCAGTGGCGATCTATTTTCTTGCTGCGATAAATAAGTTGAGCAGATACGAAAGAGTACCGCCTCTGGTGCGGCGCCGTGTACGCATCTACTGAGAATTTGACGGTGCTGCGGTAGCGATGGCTGTCATCGGCGTGGAAGCAGATCTAGGAGGGTAGACTGTGGCGGCGGGGCGCGGTGGATGAGACGATCGTAGGAGCGGCGCCGGCAAGGTGGACGACGGCGGGGATGAAGCGAGAGGACGAGATGCAAGGATCCCGGTGCGAAGGCGTGGATGGGAGAGGTCGATCTCTTGTAATGGACGGCGGCGTCGGGGTATCAGCTCCGGCATGGTGGAGGAGGACGGCGGTGTATTGGGTGGCGGATGGCATGACGGAGGAGGGTGGGGTGGAGAGGGTGTTTTGGCGCCCACGGAGTACGAATGGAGAAAGGGAGGTAGAGAGGAAGGGGGGAACCATGTATTCAAGGCGCGCTTGTCTCAAATGCGAGGAAATTTACAAACTTAGCACCCGTTTCAAATTTCTACTACATCACAGCAACATTAGTCGGTTGGGGATACGACGGTAATCTCGCATACACCGAATATTTGCCGACGAGAGTTTGTTTTAGCGCCCACCGTGTATGAATATGAATCGGGAGGAGTCGATTTCGCCGAGGACACACTGTGTTTTGGCGCCCACCGTGTATGAATCCGGGTGAGAGGCGGTTACGTCACGTTTGGGTGAAATTACAAACCTACCCCTATCGAAACCTATAGAAATCCAGCAGATAGGCTTTGCGTGGCAGGGATAGGCAGTAGTGATTTCCATCTCGCAGATTTTGGTTTCGGGCGGTTACTGCGACTTTCCCCGCTTCGTTCAAATTTTGCAGAGTGCACGTTTACCGTGCCAACTCAATTTGAATCCCGTTTGTATTCTATTTTTTTCGGGCGGGATCCATTTTCAATTGGAATTACATTCTATATACATCATTTTTTATATATACTTTCAAAAGCACAACACCATTTATACATAAATATGGTTTACAAATGGCATGATCTCAGATTCATAAGGTTGTATCCATAAATTTGGATTTTCAAATATTTGAAACCACTTTATGTTGAAATCCAATGTATGCATTCCTCGCTAACTGTCTCCAATTAATGTGTGTTTCATGCGGGATTTTTTAACTTCTCAAACATGTATAATGTGTTTCACACGCAACATATAGTGTAATCCCGTTTAGACATTAATTGCATATAAACCATGCATTGTTTGTAATTGAAGAATCTATGGATCACCAATATTGATAAACTATATAACATTACACGTGTGCCCAAATTCAAATGAATATGCATGTTTGATACACCAATTTTATGCTATGATATTATCGATGTCGTGATCTCTAGTTTAAATATTTGAATCCCCTTTAATCCAGATATTCGTCTCATATCGCTATCACTCATGCTTATATAGGACTATCTATCTGGACCTATACGCGCTCATCGTCTCTCAGGTATCTCTCGTGCTACTTGTATGTCGACAATGATCTTTTATCTTCGTAACACACTTACGGTACTCTCTCCCTCGACCTTCATGACTCTATCTCTCTCTAAGTATATCTCGCTCCCTGCTATGTGTCTCTAACTATGATTCTCCATGTGGAATCTCTTTCTCTCACACAAACACAAAACTTTGTCTCCGGGTCTCATTTCTCTCAGATTATTCCCATGTGTGCCACTCAAGACACCCCTCATACAGAGATGTCTTTCGCTCCTTAGATATGAGAACCCACGACTCTTCCTCTTCAATATCTCTTTCTCACACAAACACAAACTCTGTCTCCTGTGGTCTCATATTTCTCCATTGTTCTCTTGTATGTCGCTCACACACACCCTCTCTCCCTAGAGATATCTTGTGTTCCCTCATATGTCTCTCTAGCTATCACTCTCGTTGTGAAATATCTTTCTCTCTCGCAGATACAAAACTCCGTCTCTCTGGATCTCATTTCTCTCTGATATCTGTTTGTATGTGACTCACATGCATCCTGTCTTTATCTCTCTCACACCCACACACATAACCCAGCCTTCTGATCCACTCGACTCCTATCTCTAACGCACACTAGCTAGCATCTTTATCTTCCTATTTATCTGTTTCTCCATCAACCTTCTTTCTCGCCCTCACTCTTGATTCCTATCACGCACACTACATATGTTTCTCTCTACATGCAGTCAAGCCGCCTCTCACACACATATATAACTTCACCCTTTGAACCACCCAACGGTCATCTCCAACACCCAAACTAGCGGATGTCCCTCTAGCTAGCATCTCCATCTCTCAGTATCTATCTCAGTTTCTCCACAACATTTCTTTCTCGCACGGAGTCTTGCTTCCTATCACCCACACTATATATGTCTCTCCATACATATGCATTTATAGGTTGATCTCTTTTGCACAATCGTTGCACCTCACCCCCTCTGCTCGCCATAGATGCATGCTCCAGCCCACGCCACTATCTCTTAAAGACAAAAACATATGCTCAATTATCGGGCCTTCTTCCCTGCATTCTCACATGCATGCATATTGTCATATCGATCCGTCTCTCCCATGTCGTTGATCTTATGACTTATGTCTTCTTTCTTTTATCTCGATCATGCGCGCGCGCACACACACACATCCCACGTATACATGCATACCTCTCACACATGCACGTTCAAGGTCTCTATGTCTCCATACGTAGTTAATTACCCTCAATGTAAAGACACATTGAATCGTTCTCCTCTTTTGTGCACATAACTTCCGCCTGGATGGGTAAAACACACACTCACACTTAACAATCTCCTTCTAGCTGGGGCGCCGCGCACTCTTCCCCTATATCCCCGGAACCAATAAGACCATCCCTTTGTTTAATTCCCGCCTACATATGCACCATCGATATATAGTAGTCTTCCTCGGTGTCTCTCGAACAAACACGTTCTCTCGATGTTGACTGCTCTCACGTGCACGCACCTTCTCTTCCCTCTCTACAGGCATTTTCTCTCTCGCACCCCATCATTGGTGGCCTCTGCCATACACATCACCTCTCTATGATGAAGCCATGCACACTTAAATTACATCCGCCACAGAGGACCCCGCGACACACACACACGCACACACACACACACACACGCACGCACACGCACCCCCACACACACACTAAGACTCCATCTCTCTCTCTCTCACACACACACACACACAAACACGCTCCCCCCCACACACACTTAGACTCCATCTCTCTCTCTCTCACACACACACAAACTAAGACTCCATCTCTCTCTCTATCTCTCTCCTCTCTCTCTCTCTCTCACACACACACCACACACACACACACACTAAGACTCCATCTCACACACACATGCTCTAGGCGGAGCATTTGTTCCTACCACCCTTCATCCAACCTTACCCGTATGATAAACAATCACCTTTATTTACTTGAATAACATGGAAAAATTCCACTTTATTTTAGTAGTCAGCAAACTTATCATCTGTACCCTTATAAAAAAACGAGTTGGCGATGATGGTGTGACTGCCATCTTGTAATACATACTGTATGATCTATATCTGACGGATAGAAAGCAAACTATGATAATTTTACAAAAGATACCCGCACCTCTCTCCACATCATTATCTCCCGCAACCTCATTGCTCAGCAATTAAAAAAGGAATGAGTCTCCGAAACAATCTAGCATGCATGGTGGCCACTGCCGCCTGCCGGTGCCGTCCATCCCCATGCCTCCGCCCATTCCGACCACCAGTCACCACCACGCTCCACTCCTCCTCGCCTTATCTCTCATCTTTCATTTTTTCGATGACATTCTCGAGATACCAGTTTTCCTATAAAATTCTCGAGATATCATTAGTTTTTACACATGGGATTACTCCTGCATCGGTCAATCACAACAAGTGTTTTGTAAAAAAATGCATATTGATGTTCCGTGCAATGCACGAGAATCTTGCTTGTAATTATATAACGCAAATCACGAGCAGGAAGTGACATTTTTTGACACAACCACGTTAACATGGCCACGTAAATCACTAGCTAAAGTAAATACCATTATACTTATATCCCGATGCAAAAGGTTGAGTACATGTCCGAAGAGTAGAGTCGCACACACGCACTCTATCTCTCAGAATCTCTCTCACACACACACACCAGTTACGTGACGCCCACTTAAGCAGACATGAGTATGTTACAATTTGTGCACCCGCGGGTACACGTGATGCTGCGCATTTATTTAAGCCGGAAGGCGAACCCAAACAGTAGCTGCATTCATTCCCCTCCCGCCGCCTCTTCTTTGGTCGCCGTCGCCCGGTAGCCATGGGCCGGCCGAAGGTAACAACATACGCCATACTCCCGCCGGAGCGGCGCTTTAATATGGAAATTTTAGTGGTCATGCATGCATCTTTTTGTGCTAGCACTCCTATATAAGGGTTGACCAGTCGCTTCCCATGACGTGCGGGTGTTGGAAGAGGAAGGAGAAGGGAAGCGGGCTGTGGAGTAACGTTTTTTACCACAATTTCTTAGAAAACTAAGTGCAATAATTGAGTAGTTTTGCAAACTACCAGTACTACACCTGAAACGGTTCAAAACCTATACTCCCTTGCCAGCGCGCGCTTCCCGCGTGAAACAGTCGATTAATGCCACAGGCGTCGATTGCCGCATTGATGCTCGGCCAGAGCGGAGGCGACCTCTCACTGGCGCCGGCTTTGAAGTGGCGCGACGGCCGAGAGAGCGCCGCTTCCCGGGGCACGCGACTACTCCGCGTCGAGACTGGCCATAGGCCCTTTGGATCCATGGGTTAGAGTTAGTTTGAGCTAGTTGGGGCTCAAATAGCCCTAAAGTATCCAAGCATGAGGGTTTAAATTGGAGCAAGTTGCACCGAACCCACCAAAAAAAACTATCCCACCCAAGAGGTACTAACGGAGATAGTTCTCATTGGGACCACGAAAAATCACTTTTCTCTCTCCATGAAGTGCATTTATTGTCAATCTAACCTGTCACCCAAACACCTCTTTGGCTCTGATTAGTTCAGGGTTAGTCATGAGTTAGTCTAACCTCTAGCTAAGTTAGAGTATCAAACAGGTGCAGTATAGGACATGCAAGTTGCTCAAAGCATACAGGCAAATTCATACGTGAAAGGATTTTTTCTTTTTGAAAATAGAACGTGAAAGGAATTTGTCGGCGTTCTGGGAACGAGGGTACCCAGACTTGCCTGCCTGCGGCCTGCGGCGTGGCTCAAGGGGCGGCCCATCAAGGCCCATCTTCATCAGCACAAGCTCAAGACCCTCGCGAGGGGCCAAGCCTCGCGGGGTGGACGACAGGGAGCTTCCTCAGGCACGGCCTCATCAGGCTGGCTCGCGAGGAGGCGGAGAGATCAAGGCGGGGTACCTCACGAGGTGCCCATGACGCAAGCCATGACGACCAAGGCGCCAGGTGGGCGCCAGCCAGCGGTGTCCTCCTTTCCTATTTGGTGCAAAGGGATCAAGCGCGTAGAGCATCAAGCAAAGGTGTCCATTTCGGTGCAACAAGACCAAGACCAGCCCAACGGCAGGAAGGAAGTCATTGTGGAGCCCAAGCCAGCCACCACCAGAGCCTTTGACAGGCGAGGACCAACTTTAGTCAGGATAAGTGTACCAGATGTTCCCCTTCAAAATGGCCAATTGTTAGCGCCCTTCCCGCTCAATATTTGGGAATAGGCCCAGGGCCTTTGCCTATAAATAGGACTAGCCTCCCACAGAGCTAGGAGATCGGATCCGGGGCAGCTTGAGCTGAGGCCTGATCTAGATGAGCAAGAAGCAATCTTGGAGAGAGAGAGAGAAGGCGACTGAACTCCCCTAGCAGTTCATCGCCCGGCCAAGAACAGGACCCTCATGAGGCTGTTGTTCCTTGTATTGTTCATCACCATCAGCCCAAGAGGCAATCCACCACACCACAAACTAGAGTAGGGTATTACACCACAATGGTGGCCCGAACTAGTATAAACCCTGTGTCTCTTGTGTTGATCCTTTCGTAGTTTAGATCCAAGCGAGGCGGCGGGGTGCAGGTAGGTAGAGGTGAGATTTCCGCGCACACCCCAGTGTTCGAACCTCAAGGGTCTGCCGGAACCCGAAATCTGACATTTGGCGCGCTAGGTAGGGGTGCGCCGGAGTTTCCCTTCCGCCACCGCCGCGACCCGCCTCGCGATGAGCAGCGCCCGCCCGCTTTCGGCCGCCCGGCGCTAAGCCTTGAGGGCCGAGGGCTCCGAGCCTGGCCCGGCCTTGCAACAGGTGCGGTGGCGGACAAGTTCAAGCCGGCAGCGCCGCCCGGCGCTTCTGGCAGCGCGACCGACCCGATGGCCTTCCTGCTGGCGTCTGATGAGGCCGTCCTCGGCTGGAGGTGACGACAGGTCATGGCCAATCCGGCTTCCCATGGCCCTCACCGGCGCTCAGCTGCATGGCTGCTCCACCTTCCGGCAGCCTCCATGGCCTCTTAGGAAGAGCTCTGCGGCCTCTTCCTCACCCACCACGCCTTCTTGGCGCCCCAGTCATCGCGGCCCTCCTGGGCGGCTTTCATGAGCGCCGCCCTCAAGTCACCACGTCAAGCCGTTCGTCCGTCGGGTCGGCGCCGCCCCCACGCAGCAGGGAGCCCCCCAGGACCGGTCGGCGCCCAAGGCCAGTCTGACCTTCAGCTCGGAGGACCACTCCTCCAACTCATCCTGCTCGGGTGCGCTCCCCATCTTTGTGCACCCCACCATCTCCTCAGTGGCCGTCACCAGACTCTCATCGACGGCGGCGCTGGCCTCAACGTGCTCTCGCTGAGGCCTTCAACCTCATCTGCATACCCGGGAGGCGGCGTGACCCGGCCTTTCTCGGGCGTCGGGCGGGTCATCCAGCTCCTTGGGACAGATCCGGCTCCCGGTAACTTCGGCACCTACGACAACTTCCGCCGGAGCAGGTCGATTCGACATTGCCCCCATCGGCCTCCCCCCTAACGCCATCCTCGGCTACCCAGATCGGCCCAGTTCATGGCCGCGACTCACCCGGCGTACAACCTCATGAAGATGCCCGGGAGCAACGGTGTCCTCACCGTGCCCGGGGACACCGGAGATGCGCTGCGAGTGCTCAAGCTCGCCTTCAAGACGGCGGCGCCAGCGCAGCCCGCAGACACAGAGACCCCTGAACCCAAGGGGGCTGCACCAACCAAGAAGAAACACTTGTTCACCCAAGACAAGGCAGAGACCAAGCAAATAACCGTCGACGAGGACGGGTCCACTGACGCCACTTTCACCATAGGCGCCCAACCTCGAGCCCGGCAGGAGGAGGCCCTGGTCAAGTTCCTGGCATAAACAAGAAGGTATTCACCGAGCCTGATCAGTTGGCGGGGATCCCTAGGGGCGTGTCGAGCATCACCTCCACATGTGCCCCAACGACGCCCGTAGCGTAAAAGCGAGGCGGCAGTCCACCAAAAGCAAGCCTTCATCGTCCGTGAGACCCGCAAACTAGAAGCCGCTGGGGTCATTCGCGAGGTCCGGTATCCGGATTGGTTGGCCAACCCTGTCGTTGTACCAAAGAAGGGAGGGAATGAGCGCATGTGTGTCGACTTCACCAACCTCAACAAGGCATGCCTGCAAGATCCGTTCCCGCTCCCTCGCATCGACCAGATCGTCGATTCCACCACTGAGTGCGACCTGTTATGCTTCTTGGATGCCTTCTCCGGGTATCACCAGATCAAGATGGCGGTAGAAGACGTGGAGAAGACGGCCTTCCTGACCCCGTGTGGGGTGTACTGCTACACGTGCATGCCATTCGGGCTGCGCAACGCAGGGGCGACCTTCCAGCGGCTGATGCACATCACCTTGGGTCCGCAGCTCGGGAAGAATGTTGAGGCTTACGTCGATGACATTGTGGTGAAGTCTCGGGAGGCCAGAACCCTGATACAAGACCTGGAGGAAACCTTCGCGAGCCTCGACGCAGTGAACCTACGGCTCAACCCAGAGAAGTGTGTGTTTGGAGTCCCCTTGGGCAAGCTCTTGGGCTTCCTCGTATCCCACCGAGGCATCGAGGCTAACCTAGAAAAGGTCAAGGCGGTCGAGGACATGAGCCCGCCAAAGACCCTCAGGGAAATGCAGAAGCTCACTGGGCGCGTGACTACGCTAGGGCGCTTCATCTCCAAGTTGGGGGAACGAGCGATGCCTTTCTTCCAGCTAATGAAGAAAAAAGGACCCTTTGAATGGACTGAAGAGGCCGACAAGGCGTTCCAAGATCTCAAGAGGTACCTGACCAGCCCTCCGGTCATGGTGGCCCCACGCCTGGGAACCCACAGTGCTCTACCTGCCGCCAATCCCTACTCCGCCCAGTGCCAGCTACAGGTGGCAGTTAGGAAAGAGCGTCAAACCAAAACCACAACAACAGCCAGTGTCAAGGCAAAGCAGAACAAGGAAGACCCAGAAACCACTACATGGTGAGAAGGGTCACCACCAGGAGCGCCTTGGGGGACGGAAGAGGTCCCTCCCCCCAGACTACCAACCTCTGGAGGCTCCATCGCCTCAGGAGGCGCCGCGGTCCCCAGAGGGCGCCAGCGGCACTGGCGCTCCAAACCTCGTTGAGCACCCAGTGTACTTCGTCAGCACGGTGTTGCGGGATGCAAGGGCGCGGTACCCCATGCCTCAGAAACTCCTCCTCGTGCTATTGGTGGCCTGACGCAAGCTGCGGCACTATTTTTAGGGTCACCCCATCAAGGTCGTCTCAGCATACCCCTTGGAAAGGGTGCTCCGGAGCCCTAACTCAGCCGGAAGGGTCGCTGAGTGGAACATTGAACTGCAAGCATTTCAACTCAAATTCAGCACGACCAGAGTCATCAAGGGGGCCGCATTAGCGGATTTCGTGGCAGAATGGACGGAGGCACCGGGCCTCAAGGCCGACGAGGATCGGTCCCTCTCTCCGGAAGCGGCGCCGGAAGGCTGGGTCATGCACTTCGATGGGGCGTTCTCCAGGCATGGCGCTGGGCTGGGGCGGTGCTCATATCTCCCACTCAGGACAAGCTCTACTACGCTGTGCAGCTTTGTTTCCAGCAAGGTGAAAAGGTCTCCAACAACATAGCGGAGTATGAAGGTCTAATAGCGGGCTTGAAGGCCGCAACTACCCTAGGGGTGAAGCGCCTTACCATCAAGGGTGATTCGCAGCTCCTCGTCAATTTCTCCAACAAGGTGTATGAGCCAAAAGATGAGCACATGGAAGCCTACCTTGCGAAGGTCCGCAGGATGGAGAAACAATTCTGGGGGTTGGAGTTGCAGCATGTGCCCCGCGACACCAATCAGGAGGCCGACGACATCGCCAAACGAGCATCCAGGCGGTTACCTCAGGAGCCTGGCGTGTTCGAGGAGCGGCTTTTCAAGCCCTCAGCCATGCCATCACTATCAAACACGGCGCAGCCTCGGGAGGAGCTCCCCCAGCCACCTGCCTCAGAGCTCCCGGTGCAGGCCCGGCCTCGAGGGCGTGCTCGCCTCGACGATGGAGCCTCGGGAGGGTGCTGGATCACAGAGCTCCGGAGCTACTTAACGCAAGGGACCCTGCCGGAGAAGGAGGAGGAAGCGGAGCGTGTGGCACGGCAAGCCACAGCGTACTGCATCAGGGATGGAGAGCTCTATCGGAAGCGACGGAATGATGTGGCACTACGCTGCATCTCCAGGGAGCAAGGGAAAGAACTGCTAGCGGATATACACGGAGGAGACTGTGGGCATCACTCGTCATCATGAACCCTCGTGGGCAAGGCATTCCGGAGCGGTTTCTATTGGCCTACTGCGCTCAACGATGCCGTAGAACTAGTGAAGGCTTGCGAAGCCTGCCAATTCCATGCCAAGCAGATCCATCAGCCAGCAGGAGGTCTACAAACTATACCCCTCTCGTGGCCATTCGCAGTCTGGGGGCTGGATATCCTGGGCCCGTTTCCTCAGGCGCCAGGGGGCTATCGCTACCTCTACGTCGCCATGGACAAGTTCACCAAGTGGGCTGAAGTGGAAGCCGTCCGCACCATCCCTGCAGGTTCTGCGGTCAAGTTCGTCAAGGGCATCGTGAGCCGGTTCGGGGTGCCGAACCGCATCATCACCGACCATGGTTCGAGTTCACCAGTAACCTCTTCAAAACATACTGTGCTAACCTGGGAACGCAGATATGCTACGCTTCGGTGGCGCACCCCCGAAGCAACGGCCAGGCCGAGTGGGCCAACGCGAAGGTCCTGAGGGGCCTCAAAACCAGAACATTCAGGAAGAAACTGGAGGCATGCGGCAGAGGTTGGTACGACGAGCTCCAGTCTGTGCTGTGGTCCATCCGCACGACCACAACCAAGCCAACTGGAGAGACCACGTTCTTCCTGGTCTATGGAGCCGAAGCGGTCCTTCCTCACGAGGTCAGACGTCGTTCCGCACGGGTCCTGGCGTTCGACGAGGCGCAGCGGGACGTCATGCGGGGGAAGGATCTCGTGCTGGGGGAGGAGCGTCATCGAGAAGCTGCGTTGCGAGCGGCAAGGTACCAACAAGCACTATGATGATACCACTGCCGCAACATCCGCCCCAGAACTCTTGAGGTAGGGGACCTCGTGCTCAGGCGGGTTCTCTCCAGGGAGGGGCTGCATAAGCTCTCTCCCATGTGGGAGGGCCCATTCAAGGTTGTTCATGTTTCCAGGCCCGGCTCCGCGCGCTTGGAGACTCAGGAGGGGGTGCCAGTCTAGAACGCGTGGAACATCCAGCACCTCCGGAGGTTTTACCCCTGAAAAGGCCCAGAGCCTATGAAGAAGGCGAATGCCTGTGAAGCTATCTTTTTGGAAAAGGCCCAGAGCCTGTGAAGCTATCTTTTTGGAAAAGGCCCAGAGCCTGTGAAGAAGGCGAATGCCTGTGAAGCTATCTTTTTGGAAAAGGCCCAGAGCCTGTGAAGAAGGCGAATGCCTATGAAGCTATCTTTTTGGAAAAGGCCCAGAGCCTGTGAAGAAGGCGAGTGCCTGTGAAGCTATCGCGTTTTTGGAAAAGGCCCAGAGCCTGTGAAGAGGGCCAATGCCCGTGAAGCTTGCTTCCCCCAAGGAAGGGCCGGAGCCTGTGAAGAAGGCCAACGCCTGTGAAGCTCGCCGCCCGTGACACTCTCACGTAATAATGAGTTGGGGCTGTACACGCCCCGGAGTCTCAGGAGCGCCGGCCTCAGGCCCCGGGGCTCCCTCCCACGCCCAGTGGCAGCACTTAGCTCCGCGCTGGTGAGAAGATGTCGAAGACTAGATTAGGTGCCGGACGCGGCTTTTTCATTTGCTTTCTGCAGTAGGCTTGTTCATTCTCATTTGAATGTTTATAGAAGCTGTTGTCGTTTTAATATGTGGCTCTTCGAACTTTCGCCCTCCTACCTCGATTTCTCTCTCGCAATGTCCCGCGAGTGTGGCAGCCTGGCGCCCATGAGTGTTTTTCGCCTTATTGTTCGAGGTTTCCCTACCCGGGTCCACTACAGGAGCACCCTCCAGTCCACGCCCCACAGGCACCGCTGACATTTAACAGGGCCTGGGTCGGTCGCCTCCACAGCTGAGGCCGGGAGCTACCTCTCCAGACTAACCTTCGCAGGACATGAAGCGTTCGACGAGGCCTCGACCTCGGGAAACGAGGGCCACGACGGGCGCCCCCGAGCTAAGTAATTTCTATGCGCAAGCGTGTAGCACAAAGGCATAATACCGAGATACCAGAAACAGTACGATAATTAACAGCAATAGTCCAAGCACGCATGCTGCCCTACACTCTGTCTCTTTGCGCAGGAAAGAAAAAGAAAAGAACAAAAGGCTCGCCTACCACCAAATCGCGGGAGACTCGAACTGCCTCCGAGCTCAGCGGACTCCCTCTCGCGCTTCACCGGGGCGAGACGGCGGGCGGACTCGCTACCTCCCTCCAGGCGGGCGCGGCGGCACGGAGGCTGGTCGCGGCCACCGCTAGAGGAGCCGATGCCCGAAGAAGAGCCGTCAAAGCTCGACGAGCCCCGGGCGTCGCCGACCACGCGCGCGCTGTCGTCTTCATCGTCGCTGGGGATGGAGCCGCGGCCACGGTCGTCGTTCTCAGGGCAGCACCCAGCACGACGACCATCTTCCCCGAACACCCTCACGTAGAGGGTGGCATCGCCATCAAACTTGAAGTGCAGGGTGCACCGCCGGCTCAGACCACAGCGGGCAACAAGCGTTGCCAGCAGGCCGGGGCGAGGTTCCACTGCGAGACCTCCAGTGAAGCCCAGGAGGCCCGGCTGCAAAGAACCATCCGCTGAAGCCGAGGCCGCCCGGGGCACCAGCCGGAAGCTCACCTAGGAGGAAGCGAAGAAGCTGGAGTTGCGGTGCCGGCCACTGGGACCACACAACGAACTCCGGCAGCACCTCTGCCGAAAGGTGGAAGCGCTGCCTAGGGGGTGCCATGTCAGAAGCAAGACTTCAACAGCTGCCTCGCCGCCTGGCCACCAAGACGGGAGATCACCTCCACGACCGCGAGGAGCCACCATGGGAGCCACAGGGTGTTTGCGAGGACGGCCTCGACCAGCTTAGGCATGGGGGAAAGTCAGGCTCCACTGGCGAAGCCTTCCCTTCTCCGCGGCCGAGAACCTCTTCAAGAGCCATGGAGAAGAAGAAGAAGCAAGAGGAGATGGACTAGAAGGGCGTGCCGTCCGTACTTATAGCCGGGAAGGCCAACCACCGACCTCCACGATCGCAGTAATCATGACCCGCTTTGCATGCAGGAACTTGTCAATTGCGATCGCCGAGGCATCGTGGGGAGCAGGGCCGCCACGTCCAACCAACCGCCACGCTGGCGCCCAAAAGGCCGCAGGCTGTGAGGGCCGTGGCGCCGCTGCCCTTCGCCTCTCGCTCTCAGCCAAGTCCAGCGCGCCTTTGGGCCCGGGGCTACTGTCGGCGCTCGGGAACGGGGTACCCAGACTTGCACTGCCTCGCCTGCGGGTGGTTTCAAGGCGGCCCATCAAGGCCCATCTTCATCAAGACAAGCTCAAGACCCTCACGAGGAGCCAAGCCTCATGGGGCGGACGACAGGGAGCTTCCTCGTGCACGGCCTCATCAGCCGGGTGGCTCGCGAGGAGGCGGAGAGATCAAGGCGGGGTACCTCACGAGGTGCCCATGACGCAAGCCATGACGACCAAGGGCGCCAGGCGGGCGTCAGCCCGCGCGGTGTCCTCCTTTCCTCTTTCGTGCAAAGGGAGCAAGCGCAGGCGAGAGCATCAAGCAAAGGTGTCCATTTCGGTGCAACAAGACCAAGACCAGCCCAACGGCAGGAAGGAAGTCATTGTGGAGCCCAAGCCGGCGTCACCACCAGAGCCTTTGACAGGCGAGGACCAACTTTAGTCAGGATAAGTGTACCAGATGTTCCCCTTCAAAATGGCTAATTGTTGGCGCCCTTCCCGCTCAATATTTGGGAAGAGGCCCAGGGCCTTTGCCTATAAATAGGACTAGCCTCCCACAGAGCTAGGAGATCGGATCCGGGGCAGCTTGAGCTGAGGCCTGATCTAGATGAGCAAGAAGCAATCTTGGAGAGAGAGAGAGAGAAGGCGACTGAACTCCCCTAGCAGTTCATCGCCCCGGCCAAGAACAGACCCTCGCGAGGCTGTTGTTTCTTGTATTGTTCATCACCATCAGCCCAAGAGGCAATCCACCACACCACAAACTAGAGTAGGGTATTACACCACAATGGTGGCCCGAACTAGTATAAACCTTGTGTCTCTTGTGTTGATCCTTTCATAGTTTAGATCCAAGCAAGGCGGCGGGGTGCAGGTAGGTAGAGGGCGAGATTTCCGCGCACACCCCAGTGCTCGAACCTCAAGGGTCTGCCGGAACCCGAAATCCGACAGAATTTTTTTTAGAATGCTCTTGGCATGTCGCTAACATGTGATAGTTAACCGACCTCAATAGACGGCAGAAACGCTAGCCCGCCGCACTTTGATAGAGATGAGGAGGGAGAAGCGATACAGGCTGCTGGATTACTAGAGATAGGTGTCGCACGGAAGCCAAGAAATATGGTGATAGCGTGGGTTAGCCATGTACTAGTATGATGTAAATACACTGGGCTGCCGTGTTTCGTACTCT
The DNA here is from genome assembly GCA_021605145.1 of Aegilops bicornis. Lineage (NCBI taxonomy): Eukaryota > Viridiplantae > Streptophyta > Magnoliopsida > Poales > Poaceae > Aegilops > Aegilops bicornis. The sequence continues at coordinate 507,259,025 of CM038672.1, forward strand.
TCCAGTCCACCGTGGAGATGATTGGTTAATTTTATATCGCTGAATAATATTAAATATTATGAGTGCAGACGCTCCACCACGAGGTTCCTTGCTCCTTCTCGGTCGTCCGGAACCTATGTTCTTCTACTCTATTTTTTTACGTGAGCTTTGTTCATCCTTTTGCCAACACGCGAGACATCAAGGTGCACGTGTTATGCAAGGACCGTTCCATCTATATGAAGAACACGTGGGACTGGAATTACGGGACGGACATGTACCCAGGAGTGGACGTACGAACCTGAGTAATGTAGCGCAGTAAGTGAAGTAGAAAGGCACAAATGGTATGAACATGCGTGGCATATAGGGTGCGTTTGGTTGCATTCTCGACTCAGCATAGTTGTTCCCTCTTCATGCATGCTCAACTCAACACCCCTCTTCATGCATGCTCTCTTCATGCATGCTTCTAGTGTATTTGTGCCAAACTAGTGTGGACTCATACACCCTCCATACACTCTACCAAACACCCAAAAGTAGGTCGAGAAGGGAACTCTTAGGCGGCATTTGTCTCTTACTACGTACTACCACTAAATGTTGTACGTGCAATGCACGGTGATGTTATGGAGTACGTGCCTAAGTACTCTACTACCACTATATTAGTTGGAGGCACATATTAACTTTTATATTTGTTTATGTGTATGCCTCGAGACCTTCCAACTAGACGTGTCTTTCTCTCCAGGTCGCACTTTGTATCGTTCATACCACTAAGTACTACTACGTGTGGTCTCCGACCGTAAGTGGAAGAAGTGGAGACGCTCTACCACGCTGTTTTTTCTGTTTGGGCTCTACCACGCTGTTCATGTCCCACTCCTTTGTTGGCGTGTGGGACATCCAGCACGTCTGCGTGTTTGGCACCCTTCATCGTAAGAGTTGAAACGCTAGCATTCATCAGAAATAAAAAAATAATTATAAATCTGTGGTGATACTATTTTTTTGCGAACCAATCAGCAGTGATACTATACCACGCAGTTTCCTTGCTCCTCGATATCGGAAAGAATACTTCCGTTCGCCAACATGTGGGACGTCGACCATCTTGGTCCACTTGCCATGCACGCAGAACTCAAGGGAGTCACCTGTGTCGTCACCGCAAGAATAACAATGACTAATGAGCCGTCAAATCACGGGCCCACTTCCCACTTTGAAGTTGCTCGGACGAAGGAACCATCATGACTTCGTTGAATTCCGCTTCTTGAAGAAAACTACTGTACCAAGAAGATCGCTAGCTACAGTAGTTAGTCCAACAGAGGCCTCCTTTCGTTCGTAGGATAGGAATATGAAAATCATAGGAAGTGAGATGACATGCATCTCAATTCCTATAGAGAAAGACATGCCATTTGATGCTTAGGATAGGAATTTTTCCATTTAGTCCGTGCTAATGTCTTTGGTAATTTGCTCTAAAACTACGGAGTAACTAGTACTAGTATTGGTACATGCTCGCACTGCACACAGACACACACACTAACTACTAGTACTACTACTTCTCACATGCTGGCCAGACGACGTCGTTCTCCTTCCCGGCTTTGTCGGCGACACCCCACCGTGCTTGGACCTCCGCCGACCTCTCCGCAGCAGTGCGTGCGTCCTTTTATTTCTTGCGGCGGCGGGCCTCTCTTGTCTTGAGTGCTTTCTGACTTTTCCGCTCCCTCTGTGCGGCTCTGGCCTCCTCTTGCTCTACCGCCCATTCGGCCTTGGCATCTTCAAATTCCTCCCACATAGTTGTCAGGTCGCGAGCGTATAGCTCCGTATTTGTCTGGTTGACCAGTCAAACAGTACGCATGCGCCTCATCAGCTCATGTTCTTTATCTATCTATCTATGCGGGCCTACCTGTCAGTGAAGAAAGAAATAAAAACAGAAATTATGCGTATGTGACATTACTTTTTAGACGTTTGCTGGAGGCCTCCGCGAACACCGAGCATGTATTCACCTGGCTCAACACCAACGGTCATACTCATGACTCGGTGTATTGCTCATCTATATCGTCCATCACAACGACAATCTTTAAAACAGCCTAGCTAGAGAGGGTACTATGGTGCGGAGTATGTACTATCGTGAGCAACCGATCATAGTGCCACTACACACAAGTGTGTGTCTGATCGATTCGTCCATTATTCATAAGTTATGTATGGTTGTGTGGTGTCTAATGGTGGTCATCGAATGCTAATTTGGCGACAAGAGCGGTTGCATGGACGCCTGGTTGTCAATACGTCGCCGCATACGCTTCAAAGGCTCGTCATCCATGAGTTCACATTTACCACCACGCGGCGTCGACCGCCACGGCCGAAAACCCTTCCATCGCTAGCGGCGCTTCTACGCCGGAGCGATCACCGTCTCTCCGTAGCGTCAATGCCGCATTCACCATCCTTAACTGCAGGTGCAGTTGGTGTGTCACTGACATGCGGGCCTGATGCCCGTTGGGCCCACATGTTAGTGAAACAACGCACATGTGGTTAAGTCACTGAAGCAGCGTCCGCATTCACACCCGACGCGACCTCTCACTGGCGCCCGCATTGCAACAGCACGCCGGCCGAGAGAGCGCCACCCATGCTGACATCCGGTGCAGCGGCTGCTCAGCGTTAATGACACCTGCCGCCGACGAACCTACTCCGCTGCCAGCCGTCCATCCGTCTGCCGCGGCTCATTGCCATTTGCCTGCTATATTAACTTGAGCCCCAGCTCCCAGCCATAGCCAAAGACCCACACTCATTCTCCTCCAGTCCCCTCCTTTTGTTGGCATCACTCCAACCATGGCCTCCGGGCACTCCAAAGATCTCTTGGACGTCTTGTCGCGAGGAAGCATTTAAGGACATCGGTGGCTCCGCTCCAAGCGCTTCCAAAGCTCTCTTGGGCGTACTCTCGCAGGGGAAGCGGAGCCAGAAGGAGATCGCCAGCTCCCCCCGGCCGCCCTCCGCCGCCACGACCACGAAGCCGGCGCGCGTGCGCGGTGCAGCCGGCAGCCAGGAAGAGTAGTACACAGTAGGTCGCCACCGCTCTGGTCCTTGGAAGGCCACTGCTCCTCCACTCAGTCGACGCCAAGCTTGGTGGGATAAAAATCGGCGGCCGATTAGCCGCTTGATGGCGACGTGGAGGCGGAAATCTTCATAACCTTGTGCTCCGGAGGAGGAGGTTATCGAGGCGGATAAGGAGGAGGCAAAGGCAATGGCCGGCTTTCTCGGGTTCATGGCCGGACATGGTGGTCGGGGCCTGGCGATCGTTTAAATTAGGTTTCTGATGGGTTTTAGTACGGTTTGTGCGAAATATGTAATGAATTTCATCCAGTTTATAGGAAAAGTTCTCGAAATGTAATGAATTTCATCCGGTCAATTTGAAATTTGCTTTGTTTGCACGAATTTTGTCCGGTTAGTTCATATAGTTGTCGAAAGGTATGCGGGCAGCATCGGATGGCATCCATCAGTGTCCTCGGACAGATGCCGGCGTAAATTTGTGGGCCAGCGTTGGAGATGCCCTAACTATCATGCTATAATCGCTAATAATCCTCCATTATTTGGCAGGGAACAGTTATCCCTCGATCAAAATCAGATCCGCGGTGTTTCGCACTCCTCCCGCGTAAGAGTGTAAACTCTTGCTTACATAAAAATGGAGCAAGTGGACGGCACTGTAGCACGTCATATCACTCAAACTAGCCCGCCTAACGAGCGAGAAAGCACCGCCCTCCTCATTTTGTTCTGGATTTCTATCGATCGATCGCGCGAAAATGTTACGCTTCACAAGTTCTAAAGGAAAAGGCGGCACACTTACGACTTGTTCGCGTCGCAACCCCGACAGTCCGGCTCACACGCCGCTCACCAGAGGGGACATACGTTGTCTTGCAATTTCACTGACATGTGGGACCGTAATTGAATAAACCGTCGATAGCCGAAATCTAATCGCTTTCAAGCGTCGGCTGAGAAGAGAGAAAGCAGGGGAGGGAGAAGAGATCGCCCGCCCGCCACAAGACGGACTCCAAGAAATATATGGTGATAATGTGAGGTGGGCCATGCTAGAGTCCGGACCGCTTCCGGAGCCCGCTCTCACCGCCCTGGCCCCTCAAGACGCCAGCTGCCCGCCGCATGCATGCATAGCAAGTACTCCCTCCGTTCCTAAATATTTGTCTTTCTAGAGATTTCAACAAGTGACTATGTACGAAGCAAAATGAGTGAACCTACACTCTAAAATATGTCTACATACATCCGTATGTTGTAACCATTTGAAATGTCTAGAAAGACAAATATTTGGGAACGGAGGGAGTAGTACTCCTTATGTGGAGGAGAGAGAGGCATTGACAAAGTCAAGGAGTGGGCTCTGCAAGAGCCCGTCTCTACGATGCTCCTAGGTATAAAAAATAATTCTAAAAAAGGCATAAAAATAATTGTGTCTTAAAAAAAGAAAGGTAAAAAACATTTGAGAGGAAATAGATAGAGAGAAAGTGAGAAAAAGCTGTAACCTGGGCATTGCATGAGGAAGGAGGGAGTGCTGCACATGCCAAGTTCACTGGGCTGCCGTGTTTCACACTCCTCCGTCGTAACAGTGGAGACAATACCTTTCATAAAAAATAAACAATGAATACTCGTTGCTCGTCTTCTATATCGGAAAGAATACTTTCATTCGCCGACATGTGGGACGCCGACCATCCTGGTCCACCTGCCATGCACAACATTATCCTGGTCTACCCCGGTCGTATCGCAGGCCCAACCTTTCCCACTGTAAGTTGTTCGGACGAAGGAACCATCATGACTTCGTTGAATTCCGCTACTTCCAGAAAACTTCTTTGTACCATAATCTGCGACCACCACGCGAAGACCGGGCGACACTGTACCACGCCATATCATCGAAACCCACTAGGCCAAACTAGCCCGCCTAGGTAATCTATTTTGGAACGGAGGAAGTATGTCTCTGCACTGCTATGATTTTGTGTTGCACGTTCTCTGTACTTTTGCTACGATTTTCCTACCCTATGAACCAAATGAGGCTTGAATATATGTCGACTATTGTCTGATCGATCGCTAAGCCTACAATTTTAGGAGCTAGGGCTATTGGTCAATCGACGAGGGATAAGTATAAGCGTACCACGAGCTCATCAGCACCAACGTTTCTCTTCGGTGAGTGTTTTGCAAGTACTATAGCTCGCACAGTAGCTAGCCTACTAACACAAGGAATCATCAAACAAGCCCTGCTGATATGATAAACAGTTCAAACTTACATCTAAGCATGCCATATATTACAACTGCCGAGTCTTCCCTGCCTCCTTGTCGTTCCCTTCCTAGGCCTCGCCGTCGTCCACCGCCCTGGTGCTCTCGGCGTGGCCTGGTCAACGTGGTCAACGACCGACATGCATCTGAAGTGGACTGTATGTGGAGAAGCCGATAGCTGGGTCCACGACCGCACGCAAGGAAATGCCTCCTTATTACGCATAAAATAATGATTCCTCCACCTGACATCGGGGACCCATCGAAAGGGCCTCTGTATTTCGCGAAAAAACGTTACCGCCGCTGACAGCTAAGACCCACCAGCTATATCTTCGCAGGCAAGGAAGTGCCACCTTATTACGCACTAAAAATGAATACTCCCCCTGTTAGCTGGGACCCAGTATAGTGCCAGGCTGACTTGTGGGCCTACTAAGTTGACGGGGATGGAGGGATTTGTCAACTTAGTCTATATGCATGATTATAGCTCCAGTGACCATACGATGTCCATCCAACGGCCGTAGTGCTTCTTCAACCTCTGGTCTTCTTGCTGCAGCCGCCCAAACCAGCGCCGGTCATGCCTCGTGCTCCTGCCTCCCGTGGCCGGCTGCGATGCGGCGGAGGCCTCACCGCCCCCTACTACTCCCACCGCTGGCCAGGCCATCCCTCTACTCACCCACACCCCCTGTTATTCTGCAGCGACGACAGCCGCACCCTCGTACTCCTCTTCGCGTGGGCATCCACTGCTGCGTCTTCCCCGGCTCCACGTCGTCCCCTTCCTAGGCCTCGCCGTCGTCCACCGCTGTAGTGCTTTCGGCGCGGCGTGGTCAATGTGGTCAATGACCGACTTCCATCGAAAGAGTACTGTGCGTGGAGAGGCTGACAGCTGGGTCCATGGCGGCCGCAAGGAAGTGCCTCCTTATTACGCGCAAAATAATTATTCCTCCACCTAACAGCAGGGACCCACCGAACGGGCCACCGTATTTCGCGAAAAAAAATGTTTCCCCCATGACTGCTGGGACCCAGCAGCTACATCTTCGCATGCAAGGAAGTGCGTCTGGGCAAAAAAAACAAACGATTCGCCCCCTGACTGCTAGGACCCACCAGCTACATCTTCGCAGGCAAGGAAGTGCATGACAGTCGGGACCCACCTGGTCGAAGCGTACGTAGCGTTGTCATTCTGGTCACGAACGTGTACGTACATATATACTGGTCGATGTAGAGGCGCGCACGTGTCGTAGTAGAGGCGCGCACGTAGCATGTACACGTACGTACAACGGCCAGGGTGCAAGAAAGAAAATACGGCCACGTATGTGTACATACGGGCGGGGTCTCGAACGCCTACTCGCGCATACGTACATGGCTGGGTCGGAACGGAGAAACAGCGTCGTCATCGTGTTCATGGGGAGCCAACTGGCTGGGTCGGAACGGAATGCATGGTCGTGTTCATCGGGAGGGCTTGGACGGAACAGGCGATGGAAACGAGGCCTGGCGTACCGCACAATGTAGGAAACAGACCTCCTACATTCGGAACAGGGTCCTCTTGGTCGGGAGGGGTGTGGCGTCTGCCAAAGCGGAGAAAGCGGACCTCCTACGGTGAAACGGGGTCCTGTTGATCGGGAGGGGTGTGGCGTGCCGCCATAAGCGGACCAATGCACCTCCCTACGGTCAAACGGGGGTCCTGTTGATCGGGAGGGGTGTGGCGTACCGCAAAATGCAGGCAAAATGCACTTGTGTTGGAGCGCTACGGTCGAAACGAGGTCCTGTTCATCGGAGGGTGTGGCGTGCCGCAAAACGGACTCCACGGGATATTGTTCATCTCCATCGCCGACCTCCTCCGGCCTCCACGGGCTACCCGTCGACCTCCTCCGGCCTCCACGGGCTCCTGTTCATCCAGCCTCCACCGCTGCCACTTCACCGCTCTTGTTCAACCACCCCTCCACCGTCTCATCGTTCATCCAGCCTCCACACCACGGGTCCTATTCAACCACCCCTCCATGGCCACCCCTCCACCGCTTCATCGCTCATCCAGCCCTCCACACCATGGGGTCCCTGTTCATCCAGAGGCAACGCCACCGCTCACTTTTCATCCACCCCCATAGCGCTCACCGTTCATCCAATCGATCGGCTTGATTAGCAGCCGATGGCGAAGAATCGCTCGATCGGGTTCGATTAACAACCATCGATCGATCGCTCGGGTTCGGTAACACGTAGCTCGCAGCGTAATCGCCGGGTTCGATTAGAGCCCAATGCCTCACTCGGGTTCGATTAGAGCTAACGCCTCGGACACACTCACAGCGTCACGTGTCTACGAGAAAGCAGCGCATCGCTCGGCCCCGACCTCCCACCTAACGGGAACTCCCGAAATTTTCTCCCCTACGCTTCTACCATGGTTTTTCCGTCATGGACGGCCCAAAGAATGTCATGCAGCTGCGTCTCCGGCCCGCCCAGGACGAAAAGCCCATTTTCTGTCATGATTTTTTGTCATAGAAGTAGGAGCCCACCACATCTATGATGACACCAGGTTTTGTCACAATTATCGTCATAGAAGTGTCATATGTATGACAGAAAAAATTTCGTTCGGCCCAAAATTTCACGGATGTGTCTTTTTTTGTAGTGTTGGAAAATGTCAGCGAAGCCGAACTCAAAGATCGATAACCGGTCTAGCTCGGTGTCCGTGGGCGTACACAGTCCGGAACTTATAGCCGGAGACAAGTCCGAAGTTCCGTTAAAGCGAATATTGCAGGGCGTTGAGTCTGTGTGCGGCTCCAAAGCCGCAGACTCTGCGGCCTCGGATGGCACAATCTGCTTTGGCTCTAAGGCCGTTGCAGCAGCAGGAACCATCTCCTGGGTGTGATCCGATGACAGATTTAAGTCACGTTCATCGGGGTGAGGGGGAGCGATCGCCGCGGGCTCAAATCCCTTGAAGACCAGGTCTCCACGGATATCCGCAATGTAGTTCAAGCTTCCGAATCTGACCTGATGGCCAGGGGCGTAGCTGTCGATCTGCTCTAGATGGCCAAACGAGTTGGCCCGCAGTACGAAGCCGCCGAATATGAAGGTCCGTCCGGGGAGGAAGGTTTCTCCCTGGACAACATCATTACTGACGATCCAAGGGGCCATCGAGCCCTTTGCCGACGGCAAAGTGGAACTCTCAATGAAAGCACCAATGTCAGTGTCAAAACCGGCGGATCTCGGGTAGGGGGTCCCGAACTGTGCGTCTAGGATCGATGGTAACAGGAGACGGGGGACACGATGTTTACCCAGGTTCGGGCCCTCTCTATGTAGGTAATACCCTACTTCCTGCTTGATTGATCTTGATGAATATCAGTGTTACAAGAGTTGATCTACCACGAGATCGTAATGGCTAAACCCTAGAAGTCTAGCCTATGTGAATATGGTAATGAATGTATATCCTATCCGGACAATGCTCTCCAGTTTATATAGACACTGGAGAGATCTAGGGTTACATGGAGTCGGTTACATCAGAAGGAATCTTCACAGCTGGTCGCCTAGCTTGCCTTCCACGCCAAGGAAAGTCCAATCCAGACACGGGTATAGTCTTCGGCCTTTGTATCTTCACAGCCCATCAGTCTGGCCCAATGAATAACAGGCCAGACGCCCGAGGACCCCTTAGTCCAGGACTCCCTCACCTGCCACCCTCCACTTCGGTCGACCATTCTCGCGCTCTTGGCGGAGGCAGGGGCGAAGTAGGGTTTAAGCCCCTCATTTACCTCCTTGCCACCGCGACTACGACCAATTTCTGACCCACGGGGATAGCCCTTGGGTACGGGAAAAGGCGAGCACGATGGTTTAGCAATATAAACATGGTTTCATATGTCCCAGTTCTATACGGAAAGGCATAACAGGGGATGAAAAGCTTATCTGAATCCACAGTCCGCGGCAATCTTGGCTTGTCGTGGTTGGACCCTTGTATCTTTATCCCCCGGCAGCCTCGTCTTGCCGGGGCCGGACCACTGGTTCGTTCTCCTTTTCCCAAGCGGCTCAGCAGAAGTACCCTGCGAACCAAAGAGAAAGGAAAGACGCAAACTCGACCTCTAGGCTAGGGGTTAGTCGCCGCTAAGCACTATCAACCCTAACCGAGGGAGAGACTCAACCTAGCATGCATGATATAACTTAGGGCGCCAACGCTTCGTTTATTTATGCTCAGGGTCTGCGCCTGGCTTTGTACAGAGGGTTACATGCCTTGCCGGCAAAGTTTGTACAAGGTGGCTTGCCGAGGCCCGGCAAGCCACGCCTCATGGGTAAAACTTGCGAAGATGCTTTCGATGTTCCAGGAGTTGCTCACTTTGGGACAGCATCTTCGATCTCCAGCGGACTGCACCGGGCACGGTGACTCAGATTACCCGATAAGGGCCTTCCCATTTCGGCGTCAACTTGTTGGAATTCTTGGCCGACTGAGTGCGCCAAAGAACAAGGTTGCCTTCCTCAAAGCTTCGGGCATGGACCTTGCGGCTATGGTAGCGGTGAAAAGCTTGCTGGTAGCATGCTGCTCTCACAGCCGCCCGAAGACGATCTTCCTCAAGGAGCATCGCGTCATCTTGCCGCAACGGCTCTTGCTCAAGCTCATCATAAGCGAGCACTCAAGGTGACCCGTATATGAGTTCCGTGGGGAGAACTGCTTCCACCTCATATACTAGGGAAAAGGGTGTCTGGCCGGTGGCTCAATTTGGCGTTGTCCTTATCGACCAAAGAACCGCCGGTAACTCATTAATCCAGCGCCTTCCGCTCTTGTGCAGCTTGTCAAAAGTCTTTGTTCCCAGGCCTCGCAACACTTCAGCATTTGCCCTCTCCGCTTGGCCGTTGCTCCGGGGGTGTGCCACGGAAGCAAAACAGACCTTGCTGCCGATGTCTTGAATGTATTGCAAGAAGGTGTGGCTTGTGAACTGCGTGCCGTTATCGGTGATGACTCTGTTTGGCACACCAAAAGCAGACTAGTCCCTTGAAGAACTTGACGGCCGACTGTGTTGTCACCTTCCTCACGGTTCCACCTCCGGTCACTTTGTGAACTTGTCGATTACACGCATACAAGTACTCAAAGCCCCGAGATAGCGCTGGGAAGGGGCCCAAGATGTCGAGCCCCTGCATCGAAAATGGCGAGAGAGAGGGATTGTTTGAAGGGCTTGAGCTGGTTGATGAAGCTTCTTTGAATGGAACTGGCACGCTTCACACTTGGTTACTAGTGCCGTTGCATCCTGGGGGCGGTGGGCCAGATGAAGCCTTGCTGGAACGCCTAGCCGGCAAGGGCCCTTGACCCTATGTGGGAGCCACATATGCCTCCATGTATCTCTGCCAATAGCTCCAGTCCTTCCTCCCGGGGGATGCACTTCAATTTCACACCGTTCGGCCTTCTTCTGTACAGGACGTCATCGACGAACTGGTACAGGGCAGACCGACGGGCTACTCTTTCTGCTTCTTCCTGCTCCTCAGGAAGTTCCCCTGTCTGGAGGAAATGGACGGTATGTTGTGCCCATGCTAGAGCCTGGGGCTCGACGACAAGGACCAAAGGCATCTCTTCCGCTATGGGGACAGCCGTTTCTCGGCGGGCTCAGGATCCGCGACAACACCCTTGTCGGCAGACCCCTGGGGTTCAGTAGGAAAGTACTTGCCGGGGCCTGACTTCCTCCGCTTGTTCTTCTCTGTTGATGGCTCGACGGATGGTTGAGTTAACCGAAGCAAAAAGGTACCTGGTTCCACAGGTAGCTTGAATGCAGCGTGCTTTGACAGGTAGTCAGCAATGTCGTTCTCCGCTCGGGGAACGTGCTCCGCTTGTATACCGTCGAAGCGCTCCTCCAGTTTCCTCACCTCATCTACATAGGCCTCCATCAACAGACTCTGATAATCCTTGTTAACTTGTCTGATGACAAGCTGTGAATCACCCCTGACGATGAGCTTTTTCACCCTGAGGTCCGCCGCGATCCTGAGACTGGCAAGCAGCCCCTCGTATTCAGCAGTGTTGTTTGTGGACATCTCCCTGGGAAAGTGCATCTGGATCACATACTTGAGGTGCTCTCCGGTGGGTGCGACAAGCAGCACACCGGCACCGGCGCCTTGCAGCGAGAAAGCCCCATCAAAATACATGATCCAGTCGTGACTTGCTTCCTTGCCGGGGAGAGCGGTCTCCTGAATTTCTTCGTTGGGTGTTGAGGTCCATTCTGCAATGAACTCCGCCAAGACTTTGCTCTGGATCGTCGAGGTACTTTCAAACTTCAACCCAAAGCTCGACAACTCCAAGGCCCATTCCACAATCCTTCCGGTCGCATTTGGGTTGTGCAGTATCCGTTGCAACGGGAGGTGGGTGACGACGGTGATCTCGTGGGCTTGGAAGTAATGACGCCGCTTCCTCGAGGCCATAAGGAGGCCGAAGAGGAATTTCTGCACACTGGAGTACCTCGACCTAGCCCCCTGCAAGAGGGAGCTGACAAAGTAAACCGGGTGCTGCATCATCTTCTTCTTCTACACGGCTTCACTTGACTGTGCGGGCACCGCCCCGATGGTGTAAGACTCTGCTGGGGGCCTTGCCTCGCCGGCACCAGGCCCTGCTGGGGGAATCTCTGGCTTGCCATCCGCTGGTCCTGCCGCCCCCACTGCCTCCTCGTTGACCTCCCTCTGGGCCACCAGTGCGGTGCTGACCACTTGATTCGTTGCCGCTAGATACAGCAACAACGGCTCTTGTGGTTTAGGCGCAACTAGTATTGGCGTGGAGGAAAGGTACTTCTTCAGATCCGGCAACGCCGCCTCGGCTTCTGGGGTCCACTCCATTGGGCTTGCTTTCTTCAAGATTTTGAAAAAAGGAAGGGCGCGCTCGGCAGACTTGGAGATGAATCGGCTCATGGCGGCAACACAGCCAGTGAGCCGACGCACATCCTTGATCCGCTTGGGTGCCTCAATCTGCTCGATAGCCTTCATCTTGTCTGGGTTTGCCTCAATCTCGCGCTGCGACACAAAGAACCCGAGAAGCTTGCCGGACGGAACGCTGAAGACACACTTCTCAGGGTTCAGCTTGAGGTTGATCTTCCGCGGGTTGGCGAACGTCTCTTCCAGGTTTTGTACAAGAGTGGCCCTGTCCTTGGTTTTGACCACTATGCCATCCATGTATGCTTCCATATTTCTATGGAGCTGGGGTTCAAAACCAATTTGGACCGCTCTTGTGAACGTCGAGCCAGCACTCTTCAACCCGAAAGGCATCCGTAAAAAGCAATACGTACCACACGGGGTGATGAATGTTGTCTTCTCTTCATCTTCTCTTGTCATGAAGATCTGGTGGTAGCCCGAGTGGGCGTCGAGAAATGACAACAGATTACACCCGGCCGTGGAGTCAACAATCTGGTCGATGCGCGGCAACGGGAAGAGGTCTTTGGGACAAGCCTTGTTGATATGTGTGTAGTCAATACACATCCTCCACCTCCCATTTGACTTGCGCACCACCACCGGATTGGCCAACCACGTCGGATGGAGCACTCCTCTCACCAAACCTGACGCTTCCAACTTCCTGATCTCTTCTGTGATGAACTCCTACCTTTCCAGAGCCTGCTTCCTGACGTTCTGCTTGACGGGCCGCGCATGAGGACAGACAACTAGGTGGTGCTCAATCACCTCCCTAGGAACACCGGGGATGTCGGATGCTTGCCATGCAAACACGTCGACATTCGCCCGTGGAAGGTGACGAGCGTGCCTTCCTATTTGCTGTCGAGGGTGGAGCTTATAGTAAAAGCTCCTCCTGTGCCATCCTCCCTAGCGGACACCTTCTTGGTCTACGGTGGCTCGGCCCTCGATTTCTTGCTCTTGCCGGTGGAGCTCTCTTGCACGTCCTCGACGGTAGCACAACACTCCGAGGAGGTGCGCTTGCTGGAGTGGGTGCGAGAGGTCTTGCCGGTATTCTTCTTCCCTCCCGGGGCTTCAGCGGCAGGAGCAAGTGCCCTGGCGACAGCTGCTGCAACTACTTCCCGGTAGAGTAGGTCGGCGCAGATCAGCGCGTCCTTCTTGTCGGAGGGGATGGTGATGATGTTCATCGGTCCAGGCATCTTCAGCGTGTTGTAGGCGTAGTGCAACGCCGCCATGAACTTGGCCAGTGCTGGGCGGCCGAGGATCCCGTTGTAGGGCAAGGGGATCTCAGCTACGTGGAAGAAAATCCTCTCCGTCCTGTAGTTCAACTCGCCTCCAAACATCACAGGCAGTGTGACCTTCCCCTTTGGCTGGCTCCTTCCTGGGTTGACCCCTTGAAACGTTCCCGTTTCCTCGAGGTCTCCATCAGGAATTTGTTGCCTTTTGATCACAACAGTCGAGATCAAGTTCAGACTGGCCCCACCGTCAACCAGCATCTTGTTCACCTTGAGGTTGCGTATTGTTGGTGAGACCAACAACAGCAAACACCCGACCGCAGTTGTGCGGTCGGGGTGATCCTCGGCGTCAAAGATGAGGGGCGTGCTGGACCACTTCAGCAGCTTCTGAGAGTCGAACGAGGGCTCCGCTGCCGTAATCTCACGTGCCCACTGTTTGAGCTGGCGGTGAGAAGTATGCAGCGAGGCGCCACTGTCGACGCACATGGCCTCTGTAGCCTTCTGGAACTCTTGCTCGCCGGACTCGTCATCCTCGTCATGATCATCATCTTCTTGCTTTTTGTCACGGCCCCGAGCGGGCCTCTCTTGTTGGTTGTCCTTGCCGCGGCGGCCTCCTTGGCCGCCACGCTTCTTGCCGGATCCCTCGGCACCATCCCGGTCCTTCTCCTTGTCCCGCCTCTCGTACTCAACTTTTTTCTTCTCAGCAAGTAGCTCGACTTGTCGGCAGTTCTGGAGGTCGTGGCCCTTGGTGCGGTGGATCTTGCAGTATTGCTTGCCGGAGCTTCCTGGCTTGTCAGCAGCCGCCAAGGCCCGGCAGGCGGCGCACCCGGCAATCTCCTTGCCGAGGTCGTCTGCCTTGGCCTTCTTGGCGGTGCCGGTGCTGTCGGATCCCTCGACAGCAAGCACGGTCTTGCCCTTGTGTTTCCTGTTGCGACGCCAGCCCTTCTTCATTGGGGCGGCGGTGTCTTCATCAGTAGAGTCGGTTTCCGCGCCGGCGTCTTCACCGGGGTACTTCCTTCCCTCCTCAGCCCGGGCGCATCTATCGGCCAGAACATAAAGTTCGGCCACATCCTTAACCCTGTTCATCGCCATCTCTTCATGCATCTTGCGATTGCGCATGTTCTGATGGAACGCGCTAATCATGGTGGCAGGGTGAACATCGGGGATGTTGTACTGCACCCGGCTGAACCTCTGATATACTTGCGCAAGGTTTCTCCATCCTTCTGGGGAATGATATGCAAATCACTCGCCTGGCCGTGAGCTTGGTGGCCTCCAGTGAAGGCACCAACGAACTCATGACACAGGTCCGACCAAGAAGAAATGGAATCCACCGGCAAGTGCATCAACCAAGACATGACGTTGGGCTTCAGCGCCAACGGGAAGTAATTGGCGAGCACCTTGTCGTCGCAGGCTCCAGCAGCTTGCATCGCGATGGTGTAGATGCTGAGGAACTCTGGCGGATGGGTCTTGCCAGTGTACTTCTCGCTGAAGTCGGGCTTGAACGTGCGGTGGGATGGCCATTGGAACTGCCGCAGCTCACGGGTAAAGGCTAGGCAGCCCACCTCGTAAGGTAGGCCGCCGGAGCCCCCGGTGCTGGGTGGTCCATAGCAGGTCCCGCCCACTTGTCCAACTGGTGGCGTGTATCATGCCAGCGCTTGAGAGTGGTTCGAGCATCTTCATGAGCCTGCTCTCGAAGAACTTGGCACTGTTCACGGTGCGTCCGTGGGTCGGACGACGCTATGGAAATATTATCACAAGCGTCATCGCGACGGACCAACACCCGCGGTGGCTGGCGTGGAGGAGGAGAGTGCACCATGGCCGCAGCACCCTCGGCCTCTCCACCGCTGGCATGCGGTGGTTCGATGGAGCGCCAGCCCAAGGCCCCGCCGATCGCGGATCATCTTTATTGGTGACAGCGACGAGGCTCCGGATGGTGGCTCTCCACTCGTCGAGCTTCTCCGCAGCAGGAGGGAAGTCGAGGAGAAGCTGCGCGCGCGCGCCAAAGCTTCCGCTGGCGTGGGTGGCGGTGATAGCTGCATGGACCGTGGCGCACTTCGACCTCTAACTACGTTAGAAGGAGCTCTACCACGGCCCAGCAGTTGCGCGCCATTTTCACCAGCACTTCGGCGAGCATGCCGGACTCCTTTGTCCCGTGGACGGTGCACAGGGCTCCTCCCACGGCGGTGTCCGGTCTCGGCCTTGGCCGGCTGCTCGTCAGCGCACCACGAAGAGCGCTGTATGCCAAGGCGTGGGCATCTTGGAGGCTGTTGCGCCGCCCGTGGGCGGCACAACGACACTCCTGGAGGGCCCCGCGCCACCTGCGGAGGCCTAGCTCCGTCTTTGGATTTGGTGGCTTATGCCCATCGCTCGCGCATTTAACGATGCTGCCGCTGTTCGATCGCCAGAGCGATGCTGGTGCTCGTGAACCGCGTCTGGCCGGGTCTGTCGACCGCCCGCTGGCCGCCTCAAGATGCAGGCCGTTCGGCTCCCGACGAGCCGACCGCCGCGATCGTGTTCTTCTTGGGAGCCATGGCGATGAAGAACTGCTAGGCTAACTACTAGACCAGATTCTCACAATTTGCGCCCCCTACCTGGCGCGCCAAAGATGTCGGTGAGAAACGACACCTATGGGATCACAAGAATCCCTACTAGGTTGTCGGGGTGCAGGGTTGTGAGAAGAGCAGGATTAGCAGTCAACACAAGGATCGTTTACCCAGGTTCGGGCCGCGAGGACGCATAATACCCTAGTCCTGCTTTGGTGGCTGTATTTGAGAGAGTTCTTGAGCTCTCGAACTTGCTATGGTGGCTGTGTGGTCCAAAAGAGCCGAATCCCCCTCTAGTACGCCGTGAGCCTCCTTTTATAGTCGAAAGGGGCTGCCACAATGGCACACAGGATGTGGAAAGGCATACAGTATTGCGAGCTTATCGCCAGTATTACAGGACAAGACACATTTAATGCGCCGCTGAGGTGTCCCCTAGCTTTATCGGGACGGGAGCGAGGCCCGTCCCGTCTGTCGCTGCTCCTCCTTGCTTTGACACGCGCCCTGGCCTGCGATGCGTGCGGCCCCATGTAGGCAGGCAGGCAGCTGAGGTGGCGCGGTGGTAGGGTCTTCACGAAGATCTGCATGCTGCCACGCAGGCGCTCGCTGGGTTGGCCTGGGAGCTGCATGTTGCCACGCAGGTGCCTGCCCAGCTGGTTGGGCTGGCAGCTGCATGCGAGCGGCGGCGGAGACTTGGCTGGTGCGGGTCTGGCAGTGGCCCTGCTAGCATCCTCGGCAAGGGCCTCGCCGGGGGGCCCGGCAAGGGTCTTGCCGTGGCGCGCAGTCATCCGCGGCAAGGATCTTGCCGGTGGTCTTGTGGGTTTCCTCGGCAAGGATCTCGCCGAGGGTCGCCATCTTCTAGTCCTCATCTGATCTCATGTACTTATGATCTTGACGAAGATCTGCATGTCACTTACAAAGGTGCCTCCCGAGCCTGGGTTCCAACACAGCTATTGGTGATGCTTGGAACCCCTAGGCTCAAGGGTGGCTCGCTCTGTGGGTACTGGGCAAGTTGCCCCGACAAGGCTCTTGCCGGGGCCGCGGAGGCCGCCCCTGCAAGGATCTTGCCGGGGGAGTCCACCTCGCCCCTTTGCTCTCAGTGCTCCTGGTCCTGGCGTTATCGTGGTTGTCTTGGGCTTCGGCTTCTCTCTGGGTCCCCTCCTTTGCCCCTCAAGCTTCGTGTGGCATGGCGTGGCTCGACCGCCTGCACAAGTAAAGGGGTCAAAAGGAGAGCCCCTACTTTTGTACACCGACAGCGGTCCTCTACGTTTCCTTTCGGTGGATTTGAGTCGTAGGAAAGCCATACTATTAAGAGGGGTCCGTGTTGAAAAGGTTTTGGTGGAATCATCACGTACACGTCTGTTTCTGTCTGCACCACCTTTCCTTTGGTTCTTTGGAGCATCCTCCGTCCCTCCGTGTCTCTACAAAATGAAGGACTCCAAGTGTTGCTAAACTGGGGAATGCGGTAGTACTGCTCTTCGGAGCGGTAGTACCGGCCTCGGGCGTGGTAGTACCGCCCCTTGGGCGTGGTAGTACCGTGGCCTCAGGCCAGGCACAGCTGCTCGAGCGGAAGTAGGGGAGGATGTAATTTTTTACATCCACGCCTGTAGTACCGCGGCCTCGTGCCGTCGGCTCAAGACCTGAGCGGATGTAGGGGCGGAAGTAATTTTTTTACATCCGTGCCCTACGCGGTAGTACCGCTCCAGGCTTGCGGTAGTACCGTGTCGGATTTTTGCATAGATCGAAACTCAGCGGAAGTAGCCATGGATGTATTTTTATAGGTCCATGCCTTCCCAGTCTAGACTAACCCTGCCTTGCGGTAGTATGCCAAGGGGGAGCTAGATGTACCGCGCCGTCGTTCTACCGCCTAATCGCTTCAACGCAACGTGGCTGGTTTAGCTCCCGACGCTTGTAATAGTAGTATCAGAGCCTTGCGGTAGTACCGTGGGCCCTTACGGTAGTACCGCTTGTCTGGTGCGGTAGTACCGCTCGTCGTAGGCTGAGTTAGTGGATAACGGTTGGATTTGTTCTATCACAATATAAGGGGAGTCTTCTTCTCTGAGTTGACTACCTCTTCCACTCCTAAGCTCCATTGTTGCTCTAAGCTCCATTTTCGCCCGATCTCTCTCCCTAGCCAATCAAACTTGTTGATTTTCTAGGGATTGGTTGAGGAGGCCACGATCTACACTTCCACCAAGAGAAATTTCATTTCCCCCACTAATCCCTTGCGGATCTTGTTACTCTTGGGTGTTTGAGCACCCTAGATGGTTGAGGTCACCATGGAGCCATATTCCATTGTGGTGAAGCTTTGTGGTGTCGTTGGGAGCCTCTAGTTAAGTTGTGGAGATTGCCCCAACCTTGTTTGTAAAGGTCCGGTCGCATCCTTCAAGGGCACCAATAGTGGAATCACGGCATCTCGCATTGTGTGAGGGCGTGAGGAGAATACGGTGGTCCTAGTGGCTTCTTGGGGAGCATTGTGCCTCCACACCACTCCAACGGAGACGTACTTCCCCTCAAAAGGAAGGAACTTCGGAAACACATCCTCGTCTTCACCGTTTCCACTCTTGGTTATCTCATACCTCTACTTGTGCAAGCTTATATTTGTGTTGCATCTCGTGCTTGCTTGTGTACTTGTTGTTGTTGCATCATATATGTTGCTCACCTAGTTGCATATCTAGACAACCTACTTTGATGCAAAGTTTAAATTGGTAAAGGAAAGTTAAAAATTGTTAGTTGCCTATTCACCCCCCCTCTAGTCAACTATATCGATCCTTTCATAGGTTACCGCTCTTTCTTACGGTTAGGGTATCAAAATGGTGAAGTGGTCAATGTCGAGTCCTTGTCGAAGGTGAGCGGTGGCATTGTCGATGTCGAACTGTTCCTAGTTATCCGAAACACCCTAGAAAACGGAAAAACCGCCAACTCAAAATCTCAAAGGAAAATGTCAAATGGTGGTAGCATAATGGGTAGGTGGTTCTGAAGTTAGCAATATGGAAGTGGTGGTGGTGGTTGATGATGAAGCGACCGTCCCTAAGTAGCCGAAACACTTTAGGAGACTCAATCAACACTCAAGCAACCACGAATGCTATATGAATAAAAAATGGGTTAGGTTGCAGAAAGCTAAGGTGGTTTTGCGGATGATATGGTGGATGGCCTAGGCAAAGATGCCAAAATGCCAAAATTTTGATGGAGTCAAATTGTGGTGTAACCTATCCAGATGGATGGTGGATGTCAATAGCTACTCAACGAGCTAAAGAACGTCAAAATTGGACTCCGGGAGTGAAAGTTATGGCCGAAATGGTGTTAATGTTATGCCGATTCGGGGGGTGGGGGGTGCGGGCACCCGGGGGTGGGAGGTGCGGTTGACCGGGGTGAGCAGGGGCAAACAGCCCAGGGGTGTAGGCACCCGGGGGTTGAGGTGCGGGTACCCGATGGTGTCGGATTTTGGACGAAATTGTGGAAAATGCAAGATTTTGGTGGATTTCGTGGTGGGAAAGGTGGGGATGGAAGGGGGAAGGCTAGATCCACTTGATACCAAGCAAATCCATGTATCAAATCCAAGAAAACCTCATCAAACCAACAAATCACAAAAAAAATTGGGGCTATTTTTGGTGGGGAATTTTCGAAATTGGGGAAGAACACAACAAAATTAGGCTAGAGAACAAGAAGGAGGGCTCCAATTTCGTGAGAAACCATGGCTCATGATACCAATATGTTGTAGGGTGGAACCCCAGATGGAGATCTTTCATGAATTGGAGGGGAAATCCCCATGAACACGAAGAACACAAGAGAGGGAAAAAACTCCAATTAACTAGATCCAATCACACATATGCTAGATCCAAGAACACACAAGAGGTCACAATGATCCAAGGACAACAAAAGAAAGATACAAGGTAACTAGTTCATCCCAATCCTATGAGGAGAGAGGTCTTGATGATCCTATGTTGGGGATCCTTCCCTCGATGGGGGGCTTGAATCCACTAGGGATCTTCTCCATAGGAGGTCTTGATCTCCATGGGAGAGGTCTCTCCTCTCTCAAGAGGAGGTACAAGGAGCAAAACTCACTAAATCATGTCATATCCTTCGCTATCCCTCTAATGAACTTGGTGGGGGTACTTATAGTCTAGGGCCAAAATAGGAGGGGGGAGAGGGTTACAAGGGAAAATACCCCAACTTGCACTAAGGCTTCGCGGAGGGGTCCGGGCACCCAGGGCAAAGGGGTCCGGGCACCCGGACCGGTCAGGGGCTGGCACCAAGGGAAGGCCGGGCACCCGTGGGCGATGGACCGGGCACCCGGGCTGGACAGGCGGGCGGCTAGAGGGGGCCGGGGCACCCGGGGTTGAGGGCCCGGGCACTCGGGGCGGCGGCTGGCGGCTGGTGCAGGGGCCGATGACGGTGTCCTGGACTAGGGGGTACTCACCACGTCGTCTCCCGATCAGTTAGATTGGGCCGAGGACCCCATGGCCGCATACTCATGGGCCAGTTCGGACGACCCCTGCCGCATACAAGGAAGACTCCACAAGACTTGGCGCCCAAGACAAGGACTCTCCTAAACCCTAGGCCTCCGGTGTCTTAAACCGAGGCCAGGCTAGTCAATAGACAATCTCATATTCATTACTACAATCTCGTGGTAGATACATGTACTCTGTACTACACCCATATGAATACAATCAAAAGCAGCATGTAGGGTATTATCTCATCAAGAGAGCCCAAAGCTGGGTAAAACCCCGTGTCCATGTTACCATCGCTCCAAGACGCCTAGCTTAGGACCCCAACTACGAGATATGCCGGATATTGAACCGACATTGGTGCTTTTCATTGAGAGTATGCTAGGCGATCGTTGCGGATCGATGGGATGATCTGGTGATATTTTTCTAATCAAATCTATTTTGCACAAGTTAATTTTTATGAGAATTGTCTCTGGTTTGCAAGCTTCGTCCGCAGATTAGGTCGAGATCAAGGTCTAAAAAATCGGCGACCAACGACGCGCTCCTACACGACGTTTAGCGCCCTACTCCGGTCCTTTGATCGACATACGGGGGCGTTTAATGGATTGTCAAACTAGCCCTGACGGCGCATGCAGTTCTCGATCGCGGAGCCAAGGACAAATCCATCACGGGCAGCGATCATCAAGGGAGATCCTTTCCCTTATTCTCGTTCTTTTTCCTTATTTAATTCAGCCTGCCGTCGATTGTCCACTAGCAGTTTTTTATTTTTGTTAAGGTTTGCATAGTTCTAACGCAATCATGTACTCGTTTTGCAACCGATCTTCACTTCTCGATGACTACTACGCCAACTAGTGCTACTACTACCAGGATCAGGCGCTAGTACTGGTTTAGCTAGCTACATAACACCACCACTTCACGTGGAGTACATGGCGAAGTTTACTTTTCCCTCAAATTGCTATGTGCACTAAGAGGCGATCAACAAGAAGCGTGGATCCCTTTCCTTTTACTATGTTCTAGGGATTGTTGCACGTAGATTATTTTTTTTGTTGGTTTGTACTATTTTTTGCAGAGATACTTCACCGATGCTTGTAAATGCTTTTTTTCGTGTGCATCGATCTGGCCAGCCGACGTACGCGTTAGAACCTTCATCAAACCGACCTCCGCATTCAGATCGGCAGTTCCGTATATTGGTCGGCCCGACGTAGTCTTGACGCACTCCGGCAAGGACGTCCCTCATCCATAATCACCTCGTCTGCTATCAGCTTTGACGTCATCGGATAAGTCGACAGGTGCTGAGGGAGTCCTAGATTAGGGGGTGTCCGGATAGCCGAACTATCACCATTGGCCGGACTCCTGGACTATGAAGATACAAGATTGAAGACTTCGTCCCGTGTCCGGATGGGACTTTCCTTGGCGTGGAAGGCAAGCTTGGCAATACGGATATGTAGATCTCCTACCATTGTAACCGACTCTGTGTAACCCTAACCCTATCCGGTGTCTATATAAACCGGAGGGTTTTAGTCCGTGGGGATCTAACAATAATCATCCCATAGGCTAGCTTCTAGGGTTTAGCCTCTCGATCTCGTGGTAGATCCACTCTTGTACTACCCATATCATCAATATAAATCACGCAGGAGTAGGGTCTTACCTCCCTCGAGAGGGCCCGAACCTGGGCAAAAACATCGTGTCCCTTGTCTCCTATTACCATCCGCCTAGACGCGCGTTCGGGACCCCCTACCCGAGATCCGCCGATTTTGACACCAACATTGGTGCGTTCATTGAGAGTTCCTCGTACGTCAGCTGTCGAAGGATGCCTCATCCCGTATTTAAAGACGGCACCGTTGCTAAAGGAGCTTTGGCCACCGGCCAAACTCTCCGGCTAGGCGGTTTTCTCATGACCGCCTGTTCGGCCACCGCGCCGACGATGACTTCTCGGGTCATCGAGAGCAATCTTCACGTTAACTCGGAACTCGCCAAGCAGTTAGATCTGATGGAGCTCTCTTCCTTGAACGAGCTCTTGGATCCCATCGCCGCCCTGGGAGTCGCTACAGACTACGATCAGATTGGGCCTAAAACCGATCTGAGAGAGATCAACTCTCCCCAGGTTACCCACCACGTTGCTGTGGTAGAGGAACAATACGGCGACTCTTTCCCTACCTTAAGGACCAGCTATGTCCGGATTCCTGACCCCTCCATGCCGGATTCCCGCGGAGGGAAGGACACCACTCAAGCCCTGAACTTAAAGTCAGGCAGCGGGCTAGATTCATTGGACAACCTCCAAGAACCCAAGTTTCCAAGTTCGGCAACTTCTTGGCCCCTGAATCTTAGATCGTGACGGGTTCGAATTTAATTCCACCCGCCCACCCAAACATAAGCGATCTATCCCAAATCCGGCAAGAGCCGGTGAAACAAAGACATCATTACTGGGCCAGATTCCTCCTGGTTATGGACAGGATAAAGGATTGCCGCGAAGAGGACGCAATTTCAATCTTCTGCAATAATTGCACGGACAAGGGAATCCTAAACGCCATAAGTCGTCGTGAAATTACACGCTTCGCTGACTTGGCGTCCATAGTACGAAAGTACTGTGCGATGGAGAGCGCCTGGAAAACCGAAATCAAATTTTGGGATAATCCGGCCCCGAATACGGCCCTAGTCCGAAATAAAAGGGTGCATTATCACCAGGCACCTGGGTTACATACCAAAAAGCAAAAACCCCCCAAAAGGCATGGAACCGTCTTGGAGGGATGGCTCAATGGACCTCGCAAAATTCATAGCACGTAGGGCGCCACTCCAACTCATAGCCTTAGAGCATGTTGGATACTACTGACGGTGGCCAAAAGTGGCGAAGAGCTTTTAGCTCGAGCACCAGCCCAGCAATACCAAGAGACGGTATTAACGGTCTTGAGACTTTCGCATCAAATAATATGCGGAAGCGAACACTCCGCAGCCTTGCGAAGTCTACCAGATAGCAACAATAAATCCATGGAGGACACGGCTATTACCTTTAACGCCAAAGTGACAAACCTAAATTCGAACAGCCCGAGCACCAACCGCATTGGTCCTTAGTCCAATAGTGGACTTTCGCCTTACCAAGGTACTCATGGACAACGGGCAATGGATTAAACCTCATCTACGAGGAAACCCTTCAAAAATGGAAATAGACTGGAGCCGCATTGAGCAAGCAACACAACCTTTAGAGGAATAATCCCGGTCGGGAAGCATGTTGTACAGAAAGATCACACTAGATGTGGTGTTTGCACGCCCGGACAATTATAGGTCCGAGGAGGTCACATTCCAAGTGGCCCCTGCTCAGCAAAGCGGATACCACACTCTATTAGGGCGAGAGGCATTCACAATTTTTCAAGCTAAACCCCATTACGGGTACATGAAGCTCAAAATGCCCGACCCAACGGAATTATCACTCTCGCTAGTGACAGGACATAGCGCTCACACCAAAATAAAACAGCCGCACTTGCCCTTGAGGCACTATCCAAAACCGTCAGCGGCAGAGTAACTCATCACTGCGCTCCCACGGTGGACAGGGACGATGTGATACTCGATAAGAGATCCAAGTCCACCTCTTTTAAACCGGCAGACGAAATAGTCAAATTCCAAGTCCATCCAACAGACCCTACAAAAACGGCCTCCATCGGGGCACAATTGAACCTTGATGTGGACGCCAGACACGAGAATTCCTACGCTAAAATCGGGACATTTTGCTGGCACCCTTCGGACATGCCAGAATCCCACGCTGGCCGGCAGAAAGCACGCCTTAAATATCCTAAAAGGATTCAAGCCAGTCAAACAAGCTCTTGGCGTTTCTCCGGACCCAAGAGATGTGCCATGGGAGAGGAGCTAGCCAAACTTTTGGAGGCAGTATTCATCAGAGATATTAAACATCCGGACTGGCTAGCAAACCTGGTAATAGTACCAAAGAAGGACAAATCCTGGTGCCTATGTGTCGATTTTAAGGACCTTAACAAGGCTTAACCAAAGGATCCCTTCCCCACCCCCGCATCGATCAAATTATCGATGCTACCGCAGGACACGATTCATTGTGTTTCCTCGACGCATACTCCGGCTACCACCAAATTAAGATGGCAGAGCCAGACCAAGCCACAACGGCATTCATCACTCCATACGGCCCATTCTGCTTCAACACAATGCCCTTTGGGCTCAAAAACGCCGACGCAACATATCAACGCATGATTCAGACATGTCTGGCAAACTAGATCGACAAAACAGTGGAGGCATACGTAGACGATGTGGTCGACAAATCCAAGCATCTCGAAACCCTAGTCGACGACTTGAGGCTCGCATTCGATAATCTCTGAACATATGACATCAAGCTCAACCCGGAAAAATGTGTTTTTGGCGTACCAGCCGTAAAGCTCTTGGGCTTCATTGTATCCGGTAGGGGAATTGAAGCAAACCCAGCCAAGATCCGAGCTCTGTCACAATTGGATATCCCCAAAGACCTCAAACAAATACAAAAATTGACTGGATGCGTGGCGGCTCTAAGCCGCTTTATCTCCCGCTTAGGAGAAAAGGCATTACCGCTTTATCGCCTCCTCCGGCGCACCGAACACTTCGAGTGGACGAATGCTGCCACGGCCGGACTCGAAGAAATCAAAGCCATATTGGCAACAAATCTGGTCCTGGCCGCGCCCAACTTGGGCGAACCAATGCTATTATACATCGCATCAACCCATCAAGTTGTAAGCGCGGTGCTCGTTGTCGAACAAGAAACGGACGGACACAAGTTCCCTCTCCGAAAACCAGTTTACTACGTGTCCACTGTCCTAACTCCATGCAAGTCACGGTACCCGCATTATCAAAAGATAGCATACGCGGTGTTCATGGCATCCCGGAAGCTGCGACACTACTTCCAAGAGTGTTTGATAACAAGAGCCTCAAGTACCTCTTAATGACATTATAAACAACCGCGACGCAACGGGCCGGATTGCTAAGTGGGCCATTGAGCTCCTCCCGTTTGAAATAACCTACAAGCCATGGCGAGCTATTATGTCGCAAGTTTTAGCTGACTTCATCGTTGAATGGACTAAAGCCGAACTCCCTAAAGAGTACGGCGCATATTCCAACTGGATCATGCACTTTGATGGCTCCAAAATGTTGGCGGCACAGGGGCTGGCGTCGTTACAGCGTCCCCAACCGGAGATACAGTCCAATACGTACTTCAAATAATGTACACGAACTCCAACAACGCAGCCGAATACGAGGCCCTTCTACATGGTCTCCGGATGGCAGTCTCCATGGGCATTCAACGCCTAGAGGTGTGCGGGGATTCGAACCTCGCGATATCCCAAACAAATGGGGACTTTGATGCCAAGGATCCGAAAATGGCAGCTTATCGCAATGCCGTCCTAAAAATGTCAGCTCGGTTTGAGGGGCTTGAATTTCAACATATAGCCCGGGATAACAACCAGGCAGCGTGAGCGTGTTAGCACGCATTGGCGCCATAAAGCGCGATGCCGTCCCCAATATCTTCCTAGAGAGGCTTTCAAGCCATCCGTACTATGGGAGGGAGAGTCCGAAATAACAACCCGGACCCAACCACACTGCCCCACACCGAACATTCCGACATAGTTGGTGGTCCCGCCAACGAAATAACACCGTCAGCCCACGAAATTATGGCAGTCATCGCCCCGTGGACAGAACCATTCCTAGCCTACCTAACTAGGCAGGAACTTCCCGAGGACCAAAACGAGGCCCGCTGCATAGTGCGGCGGTCTAAAGCCTATAAGGTCCATGAGGGAGAGCTTTATAAGAAAAGCACAACGGAGTCCTTCAAAGGTGTATCTCCGAAGAGGAAGGGTGGAATCTCCTGGCTGAAATTCATGCCGGACTCGGTGGGCACCATGCCGCAGCCCGGGCCCTTGTAGGCAAGGCCTTCCGTACATGATTTTATTGGCCGACGTCCCGGGCAGATGCTCAGGACTTAGTCCAACGATGCGTCAGTTGCCAGCTCTTTGCTAATCAAAGCCACATGCCACCCACCTCCCTCAAAACTATACCCACCACCTGGTCCTTCACAGTCTGGGGGCTTGACATGGTTGGACCCCTTAAAGGAGGAACCCACAAGAAAAAATACCTATGGGTCATGGTGGATAAATTCACCAAATGGATAGAGGCCAAGCCTGTAAAAACGGCCAAATCCGGACCGGTGATAGATTTCATATCAGGGGTAGTACACCGTTACGGCGTCCCCCATAGCATCATCACTGATAATGGCACGAACTTCATGGCCGACGAGGTTAAACTCTGGTGCAAAACATGGGCATCAAGCTCGACTACGCTTCAGTCTATCACCCCCAAACTAACGGTCAAGTCGAGCGAGCAAACGGTCTAATCATGAGCGGCATTAAACCCAGACTAGTGCGGTCCCTAAAGGAATCTAACACGCACTGGGTAGAGGAGCTCGACTCCGTACTCTGGGGGCTGCGGACCACGCCGAATCGCACTACCGGATTCACACCATTTTTTATGGTATACGGTGCAGAGGCAGTTTTGCCCTGCGACATAATTCATGACTCACCTCGCGTGCACATGTACGAAGAAAGAGAAGCCGATCTAGATCGGCAGGACAGCTTGGACGCCTTGGAGGAGGAGCGTGACGTGGCAAAAGCTCGTTCCGCATTATATCAACAACAGGCTCGAAGATATCAAAACAGGGAAGTACGGGCCAAAGCTTACAACGTTGGCAAACTAGTTCTACGCCTGCAGGACAAGAAAAAGGACAAACTCAAGCCCAAATGGGAGGGTCCCTTCATCATCGACAAAGTCCTGACCGGCGGAGCGTACCGTCTGTGAAATGCATCGGATAACCGACCCGAGCCGAACCCATGGAACGCAGCCCGTCTCCGAAGATTCTACGCCTAGCGCCGGATTCTGAGTTCGTCTCCTTCCTCCATCTATATTTTACATTTTAAGCTGTCTTTTATTTCTCTCCTTCTCCCTCCCTTTTGCCGAAGCCGTTAAAGGCTCGTTTGCGCATTGTTCGACACACTTGACGCGCTATCCGCGCTCATTATACCTGGGGGCTTCTTTAACAGAAGCTTATTTATACGGGCTTTATGCCCAACACATGTGTCACACTTCCGCATGTACCTTTTATTCACCATTATATGCATCGATATGACTTAAGTTTTGGCCAAGCTGGGTTGCCTGGCTCATGTGCTTACCCCTACGTTCCCGATTGTTCGGCTAGGTGGTAAAGGGAGCACCTCTGCGATTGTTACCGCCGGGTCAGCAGGACGTGTACCTCAGACTGGGTGAAGCCGAAAGATAGCGTTCTTAAGGGAATATTCGATCGGTGAACTAAAAGACAATTTTTTATTTTTTATTTATCTGCCCCCAGATGCTTTTCTGCTTTTTTTCGATCAGGACATGCACTTTAGGGCATGCCTCCCGAGGAAAGGAACCCTAACGGAACTATTCTCCCCTGGAACATGTTTCTTACTAACCATGTAATATAACATAACTAGTTGGGCACTTATGCGATAAAGCACTCATGACCCCTATGCCTGGTCTCCACGCATGCCCCGGTTTTTACATAACCGCGAGGGTATTCGGACACACTCCGGACTATTGGGTCCCGAGGTTGAATCGAAAAGGTCCACTACGACAAACGATCTACAATCCAGCTAGAAGGCATTTTACATGTCATTTTAAATTACATAGTCAAATTGACTGATTGTATTCCTTTTCAATGCCGTCTAATAGGCTGTCTAGTTTACAGTCCTGCTGGGAATACTTAGCGGCCAACTCTACTTGGCCGTACACTAAGCTCACAGGATCTCCTTCCGTCGGGCCCCACAGGTCCAACCTCGGCCATGTTGTTTGGGTCCGCCGTTATGTCTCAGCGTCTTCACCATGGCCCGGGCCTCCTGGCGCCTTGAAGACATGCCGATATCTTCCATAGTCGAAGCGCCGCCCGTGCTCCTGAAGCTTCTCTCGCAAGCTCTCCAAGGCCTTGGTAGGGAGATAGATGGCCACAAGGCACTGGGCGACACCTTTCATCACCTGCCGAACTTCGTTCGTGCGGCTGAAATAACTTCGGGAAGAAGGTCACCCGTGAACCGGGCATTTCCTCTTCAGACGACCGTGAGCATACCTACGAGACATAACTCCGTTAATTGACTTCCTCGCCGAACTCTTTTTCAAAGTTCGCTCAAGCACTTACTATAAATGCCGCGGCGAAGTCGCCGATTCTCCTTCACGAGTCGACAGTTGGGCACGAACATCCTTTAGTTCCTCACCCAGCTGGGTGTTGGCATCTTGGAGATTATTTTTCTCTTGCCTCACCCTTGTAAGCACATTCTCGCCAGCCTTCAACCGGCGCAAGAGCTGTTGCTTGTTCGGATCTAGTCCGGCGCCATCTGCAATATTATTGTCAGATTTACACACACGCCGCACTTCACAAACTACTTATCTTTCGAAGAATATATTACCGGAGGGGGTCTTTGTGGCTCCCCACATGGCGGCTAGTGCGACCTCAAGTTGGGCCTTGCATTCTTCAAGCTCTGAGACAGTCGGGTATTCTTTTCAGTAAGATCCTGCATAACAAATGATCCTTAAATCAGTTATTCTAACTATTTTAAGTCTCGGGGGCTACTGGCATATATAACTGTCAAAATTTCCTCACCCGCATGTCCTTTACATACTGCTCCATGGCTCTGGCTAGACCATTTTGAGCGGCACGGAGGTGCGCATCTCCCGAATTGAAGGCATTCAAGGCCTCTTGGGAGAAACATGCGTCACGAAGAACTGTCCGGCGGCGCCTGAAATTCATGGCGCTCTCCACCTCGGAGTTGGTGGCGGACAATATGTCGGCATCCTCTGTCGGAGGAGCATCCGACGCACGCCTCGTGCTCGCCTCCGCTTCTGGACCCGGCTTTGGAGCTTGGCTGGCGGAGGTTCGATTGGCAATCTCTCCGGACTCGGTCCGTGGCGCTCTTTCCCGAAAAGAGCACCGGCGTTAATCGCCTTCCGTGAATCAATCACAGGAATATGGTGGCCAGCGCCATACCGTTGCGGCGGAGTTTCGATCCGGACCGCACTTCTTTTTTCTTCAGAGGCCGTGCTGCCTTGTTGGCTAGCCGCCCTTGAGCTCGGCCTCCTGCCTCGAAGGCACCCTGCTAAACACCATTGGTATCACGGTGATAAAAATAAGCACAGATGGGTCATTATCGAGTATTGGGACCTCGGTCTCGATTACTGTGAAAGTGGAAGTATTCGGGTAATCGGCCGTAATGGCAACCAAGGCATTATCGATGCTCGATTGGTGATATACCCCATTAATCAGCTCCACCAATATGTCCGGATCCTCTTGGGAGGCGGATCGAGGAGCCTTTTCGGATCCTCGGGTTGTGGAGGCAGGCTGTTTATGTCTTTTACGGCCTGGCGCAGTTCCTGCGTCAAAATCACAAAATGAGATACCTAACCATGGGAATACGGATCGGGTGTGCAAAAAGAAAAGTCCGCTTACCCAGCTTCGAGGATTGTTCATAGAAAATCCGTTCAATGGACTGACGCGGAGAAAATCTTCCTCTTCTCCCTTGTACATCACGGACAAGATCTTCACCAGATCGGCGACCGATCCCGGCCCCTTGCGGCCATGACGGGTAGCATCGTCCTCCCCGTTGAAATCCCACATGGGGTGGCCCCTATCTTTGGGCGGCGCACCCCCGCATAATACATGTGGCCATGACACCGATCATGGTCGGTCCGACATGAGCCAACAATCTTATTCGGCTCATCGGTAAAGGACGTCCTGTCGTCTTCCCTCCGGGGCTCCATGAGCGCCAACTCAGGCGTTTCTTCAAAGGAGCATTGCTGAACTCCGGGAGACCGATCCGAACAGGATCCGGCAGCGGGACGTCTTCTATATAAAACCATTCAGAAGGCCAGTCTTCGGACGCCTTGTTCGGGGTTCCGGATAGATATCCGGTCCCGGCGATACGCCATAGCTCGGCTCTGCCGACTTGATATATTGACCCCTCATGAGAACGGGGTACAAGGCAGAATAATCTCTTCCACCACGCAAAATGAGACTCGATGCCCAAGAACAGTTCGCAAAGGGCCACGAAGCCCGCGATGTGCAAAATGGAGGCAGGCGTAAGGTGGTGCAACTGGAGGCCGTAGAACTCCAAGAGCCCCGAGAAAGCGGATGAATTGGAAATCCGAGTCCTCTTACTAGATAAGAGACAAAGCATACCCGCTCTCCTTTGGAGGGATCGGGGACACTCTCCGCTTGCTTTCCGCCCTTATAGGTGGCGAGTCTGGCTCGAACCGGAACCATGAAGGCTGGGGGAAGAAACCCCTTGGTTTGGAGTATCACTAGCTTGCTATGCGGGACTGAACATCTCTCCCAATTTCCAGGCTGAGGGCTGGGAGCGCGAGAGGAGGAGACGCGTCGACTGTCCATGATGGAATGGATTTTTGTCGGAGGCGCTCCGATGAAAGCTTCATGAGGAGGATGGTGTGACTCAGATCTAGATCCTCGTCCCTTTTATAGACAGCTCATTTAGCAGCTAGGGGATAAGTGTAAAATACCACGGCTTTTCGCATTCATTCAAACACGTGGAAGATGGCCATTATTGGGCGTGGAAGCCAAGGAGCGCAGCATTTATCGAAGCCGGACACTATTAAACAAGTATATGGAATTTGGAGAAGAACCCGCCTCGCAATGCGAAGACAAACTTTGCGCCCGGACTCACCGTCATTGAAGCCTGGTTCGGGGCTCTTGAGGGAGTCCTGGATTAGGGGTGTCCGGATAGCGAACTATCACCATTGGCGGACTCTGGACTATGAAGATACAAGATTGAAGACTTCGTCCCGTGTCCGGATGGGACTTTCCTTGGCGTGGAAGGCAAGCTTGGCGATACGGATATGTAGATCTCCTACCATTGTAACCGACTACGTGTAACCCTAACCCTATCCGGTGTCTATATAAACCGGAGGGTTTTAGTCCGTGGGGCCGAACAATAATCATCCCATAGGCTAGC
Organism: Aegilops bicornis; assembly: GCA_021605145.1. Classification (NCBI taxonomy): domain Eukaryota; kingdom Viridiplantae; phylum Streptophyta; class Magnoliopsida; order Poales; family Poaceae; genus Aegilops; species Aegilops bicornis. Next base: position 507,290,341 of record CM038672.1, read on the forward strand.
TTCTAGGGTTTAGCCTCTCTGATCTCGTGGTAGATCCACTCTTGTACTACCCATATCATCAATATTAATCAAGCAGGAGTAGGGTTTTACCTCCATAACCTGGGTAAAAACATCGTGTCCCTTGTCTCATGTTACCATCCGCCTAGACGCATAGTTCGGGACCCCCTACCCGAGATCCGCCGGTTTTGACACCGACAGGTGCAATTGTTCTAGTTATTCACATTGTGCATATTAATAATATTTCAAAGAATATTTTTTGCTCATCGACGATTGTTCGTACTGCAGGTTTTGCAGTCTGGTCTACCTTGAGGTCGTCGTCTTAGGGCGATCCGATATGCCATCGTTGTCCTGCACTCATCCTTCCGTAACCCGGGCAACCCTGCGAATTTCGATTTTGTCACCTCGTCACGCTGACGCCCCGCGGCACATCGGCCTCGCGCCATGCCAAATCTCCTTTAATAATTTATTTTACATAAAAAATTGTAAAGAAATTTTCATTTCTTTATTTTGTTATTATTATCTGTCTTGTGCTACTTCTTGCACGTAGACGGTATCATGGCAGGCCGAAGTCATCGTCCCTCTTGCGTCGACCAAGTTGTGACGTCGCCTCAGCGCACGTCCTTGTGCTAGCATCTCCGCGACAACTCTGTCAGGACGAACTTGGTGTTCAGGCCATATTTCTTTAATTATTTGTTGGGTTCTACGGTAGGGTGCGTCGACTGCAAATTAAAATTTTCCTACACACAGAACATCCAGGAACATGCTACGGGAGATGGATCACAGTTCGTTACCACTAGACGCACAGTGCCGTGCAGCGGAAGAAGAGTTGGGGCAGCGCGTCCGCGTGGATCGTCTCCTCCTCGTTCAATCTCCCTCGAACAGCCGGTCGTCCGATCCCACGTACGAGTTCGCCGGAGCGGCGCAAGTGCACCGCCTCTAACGGTATCCGCACGTGCAGGAGGAACACCGTGCGGCGTGCTAGGTCCGATCACACAGTCGGTGGCGAGTGGAGGTGGCTATTCGCAACACATGCAAACCATAGTCGCAACCGAAGCAATCAACCACATGGTGTGCCGCACCTCCACTTTATATAGGCGTCCGTCGCAAGCTCAACACTTGGGCCTCGCACGGACCCTAAAGCCCAAAGTCTACTCGGTCACGTTCCTAGTCCAGTTCGGATCACATCCGACCAGTGTCCTACGAACCGACCTCGTAGGTTCCTTCCCTTAAGAGCGCGACCCCTTAGGTTCAAGTCAGTTGGTCACAGTTCGGATCACCTCCGACCTGCACGGTTGGTAGCGGCCTCTAGCAACGCGTACCGACCACCAAGCAGACTATGAAGATGGTTAGGCGAACCTGTACAACGTGTCACACTTCTATTCCCTTTGCCACACGATATATGTTGTCGGGCTCAAGGCGAGACTGTTATCCTTGTGCTAGCCCGGCCTCTTTCTCGTTCCAGTGATACCGACCACAATCCGGATTATCTCATAATCCTTGTCGCATGGCCATGCTTATCCTGGTCGGATCACACGAGGGGCCCAGAGTATATCTCTCCTGATCGGAGGGGCAAATCCCATCTTGCTCGACCATGTCTCGCAGCATGGGACTAGACAAACCCGAAACCTACCTTTGTAACTACCCAGTAACGGAGTAGCGTTTGGTTGGTTGAAAGCAAGTCTGTCACCATCTCGAGTACATGCGTCAGCTCATTTCTTAGGACATAGAATGTATGTTGTACTAGAGACTCACAGATGACATATCGCTGCGTCTCATAGTTGGGTCTATCCGACTCGTACCTAATCTGGACTCGGATCCAACTAAGTCGAATCCAACCAGGCCTTTCCAAGTCCATATTATCCGGTTAGCATCCAATGCTCCATGGCTAGTGAGACCAAGCCATCGACCGTGTCATATGCCCGGTCTAGTCGGTCTTGGCGTCCACACAGCCCCTTTCTCGAGTAGGGACCTTTTAGGACAGTCATCATACAATGCATAGTCCCACAAACAAGTCACATACTTGCTGATACACATCATTGATAATGTCCAAGGACTATCTTTATTCATAAACACATAGGAAATATCATCATACATGATTGCCTCTAGGGCATATCTCCAACATTATTTACTTTACTTAAATTCATTAAGTAGAGGATTATATATATATATATATATAACAATATATTATTATCTCTGGCTTGCATTATTTTATCTGTCCAGGCAATTGACTTAGACCGGGCTGCACTGTCACCTCGGCGTGCCGACGTCCGCAACCTAATTGTGTCATCGCCTTGGCGCGCCGCCCTGTGTTGGCAACCCCGCGTCGCTGCTTCATCAACCTACTCGGACGGAGACTCCGGCATCACCCCGCCGACCTGCTTCGTCACCTCGGCTAAACTGGGAGCTTCAACTCTCCACAGCGGTCGTGCTGTGTCACCACTTCGGAGTGACCAGCTCTCCGCTCGGCCACCTCGGGGCCAGATTGGGGGGCTGGAACCCTGTCCCGCATCAAGCTCGGACCGCGTCATCAATGCCGAACACATTAACCAGCTAAGTCGCTTTCATACTCAAAGTTTTAAATTTTAAATTTGTGTTCGGTTCAAACAAGCATTAAACTTTTTTTGGCAAAAAATTGTTTGTGAAAACCTCCTTATCAAAACTTCGTTTGTGACACACAAATTCAAATACTCCGTTTATTTGGGTGCTTCCTTTATGAAGCCTTTCCTCTTGAAAATGATTATACTTGTACGGCTTCGTTACTTGTTCGTGTATTACGCCACAATATGCACCATGTTGACTTAAGCGATTTGCAAGCTAGGTTGCCTTTCTCCTGTGTTTACCCCTACGTTCCCGATTGTTCGGCAAGGGAGTAAAGGGAGCACCTCTGCGATTGTCACGATCAGGTCATCCAAGCCGGACCTCAGACTGGGTGAAGCCGAAAGCTAGCGCTCTTATTGTTTTCAATTATGGTCGGCACACAACGGAACTCATGAGTACAAAAAATCTATTGCACAAGTCTCATAGTAACAATGAGCACCGAAGAAAGGTATCGGTGGGTGAGGGAGTCCTAGACTAGGGGGTGTCCGGATAGCCGAACTATCATCACGGCCGGACTCCAAGACTATGAAGATACAAGATTGAAGACTTCGTCCCGTGTCCGGATGGGACTTTCCTTGGCGTGGAAGGCAAGCTTGGCGTTATGGATATGTAGATCTCCTACCATTGTAACCGAGTCTGTGTAACCCTAACCTATCCGTGTCTATATAAACCGGAGGGTTTTAGTCCGTGGGACGAACAACAATCAGACCATAGGCTAGCTTCTAGGGTTTAGCCTCCTTGATCTCGTGGTAGATCTACTCTTGTACTACCCATATCATCAATATTAATCAAGCGGGGTAGGGTATTACCTCCATCGAGAGGGCCCAACCTGGGTAAAACATCGTGTCCCTTGTCTCCCTGTTACCATCCGCCTAGACGCACGATTGGGACCCCTACCGAGATCCGCCGGTTTTGACACCGACATTGGTGCTTTCATTGAGAGTTCCTCCGTGTCGTCACCGATAGGCCCGATGGCTCCTTCGATCATCAACAACGACGCGTCCGTGGTGAGACTTTTCTCCCGGACAGATCTTCAGATTCGGCGGCTTTGCATCGCATGCCAATTAAGCAGCCATCTGGAGCAGATCGAAGCTACACCCCACGGCCATCGGTCAGATTTGGAAGTTTGAACTGCGGCCGATATCCGTGGAGACTTGATCTTCGACGGATTCGAGCCGCAGCCAAAGCGTGCCGCCTTTGTCTCGATGGGCATGATCTAGCTCTGCTGACGGCGGTGCCACGGAGGCCGCACCGACATCCGCTCCGACCCTTAAACCGGGGCGGATTCCCCGATCGAGGACGAGTTGTTGGACACCGCCTCGGGGCTATGATCTCTGGCGATTGAGCCGGACTCCATCCCTGTCGCTTTGCGAAGACTCGACTCGTGGTGCGGACTCCTCTTCGGACTCCGAACCCTCCGCGTCCCTGCCAATCGAATCCGATTGGGCGCCGGTCATGGAGTTCACTGCCGCGGACATGTTTCAACACTCGCCCTTTGGCGACATCCTGAATTCACTAAAGTCTCTCTCTTTATCCGGAGAGCCCTGCCCGGACTACGGACAGGAAGGTTGGGATGTGGACGCCGAAGAACGCCCACCCACCACCCACTTTGTAGCCACTGTCGACGATTTAACCGACATGCTCGACTTCGACTCCGAAGACATCGACGGTATGGACGACGATGCCGGAGGCGACCAAGACCCAGCACCTATAGGGCACTGGAAGGCCACCTCGTCATACGACATATACATGGTGGATATCCCAAAAGATGGGAACGACGATCGAATAATGGAGGATGACACCTCCAAAACGCAATCGAAGCGCCGACGTCAGCGGCGCCGCTCTAAATCCCGCCACAGCAAAAACGGTGATTCCGGCACGGGAGATAATAACACCCGGACGATCGAAGACAACCCCTCCGGCAGACTCGGTAGCGGAAGAGGGAGAAGCAAGTCCGCCTGACGGTGTGGCGTAAAGAGAGGTCGAGGCGATAATTATGCGCCTCCCTCAGAAGACGAGGCAAGCCTCGTCGACGACGTATTTGTCGTGCCCGAGGATCCCGCAGAACAGGACCTTTTCTTACGCTGGCTTTTGGCCACGACAAGCAGCCTCAAGAAAAGCAAGAACAGCTTAGAGCTGACCAAGACCTGCTAGGCAGCGGATGGACTGAAGTCCTTGCAGCGAAGAGTATGAACTCGAGCGCCCTCCAAAAGCTACCCCAATCGCAGGCCGTTGCCTCGATCAGAGGAGGAAGCACCCAAGTCACCAGCGCACGACATGGCAGGCCGGCCACCCCGTGGTCGCGACAGAGAAGCATCTCGGCCCTCCGCTCAAGCCACACCCCGACGCCAATCAAAAAGTACCAAGGCACGGGAAAACGCACCGGACTTGCGAGATATATTGGAGGACAAGGCAAAATATACAAGATCGATCTACGGATCGCGTGGGCGCCCAACGACACGGGATGATTACCGTCGCGCCGGATACAGCAAACCTGGCCGGGCCGAACACAGTAGACAAAGCTCATATGAGCTACGTCGTGATATAGCCCAATACAGAGGCGCCGCACACCCACTATGCTTCACAGATGAAGTAATGGATCATAAAATCCCCGAGGGCTTCAAACCCGTAAACATCGAATCATACGATGGTACCACAGATCCTGCGGTCTGGATCGAGGACTATCTCCTCCATATCCACATGGCCCGCGGTGATGATCTACATGCCATCAAATACCTCCCACTGAAGCTTAAAGGACCAGCTCGGCATTGGCTCAATAGCTTGCCAGCATAATCAATTGGTTGTTGGGAGGACACGGAAGCGCATTCCTTGATAACTTCCAGGCACATATGTGCGACCAGCGACGCCGATGACCTTAGCCACATAATTCAGCAGCGGAAGAATCGGCGGAACAATTGCAGACACGGTTCCTAAGAAAGAAAAATCAAATCGTTGACTGTCCGGATGCAGATGCCCTTGCAGCCTTCAAACATAACATCCGCGAAGAATGGCTTGCCCGACACCTAGGACAGGAAAAGCCGAAATCCATGGCAGCCCTCACAACACTCATGACCCGCTTTTGTGCGGGAGAGGACAGCTGGCTAGCTCGAAGCAACAACTTGGCCAAACACCACGATAGTTCGGATACCAAGGACAACAATGGCAGGTCGGCGTCGCAACAAGAACAAAGCGCCCGCATTAACGGGCGATAATGCGGAAGATCTGACCGTCAATGCCGGATTCGAGGCTCTAAACCCGGTCGGTGGAAGAAGCCATTCAAAAGAAATACCCGGGGCCCGTCCAAATTGGACCGAATACTTTCGATCGCTTGTGCGGATACATGGCACCCCGAAAAACCAGCCAATCACACCAACAGGATTGTTGGGTGTTCAAGCAAGCGAGCAAGTTAAGTGCGAACTCAGTGACAAGGGGTTGCATAGCGATGACGAGGAAGAGCCCCGGCAGCCGAACAATAGAGGACAGAAAGGTTTTCCCACACAAGTGCGGACGGTGAACATGATATACGCAACCCACATACCCAAAAGGGAGCGGAAGCGTGCACTAAGGGACGTATATGCGATGGAGCCAGTCGCCCCAAAGTTCAACCCATGGTCTTCCAGCCCGATCACCTTCGATCGAAGGGACAACCCCACTAGCATTCGTCACGGCGGGTTCACCGCATTGGTTCTTGACCCAATCATTGACGGGTTTCACCTCACAAGAGTCCTGATGGACGGCGGCAAAGAGCTGAACCTGCTTTATCGAGGATACGGTCGCCAAAATGGGCATAGACCCTCCAGATTAAACCTACAAAGACGACCTTTAAAGGCGTCATACCGGGTGTAGAGGCCAGTTGTACGGGCTCAGTTACACTCGAAGTGGTCTTCGATCCCCGGATAACTTCCGAAGCGAAGAGTTAATCTTCGACATCATCCTGTTCCGCAGGGGCTCTCATGCACTGCTCAGACGAACCGCATTTGCAAAATTCAATGCGGTGCCGCACTACGCATACCTCAAGCTCAAAATGCCAGGCCCTCGAGGAGTAATCACGGTCAATGGAAACACCGAACGCTCTCTCGAGCGGAGGAGCACACGGCTGACCCTTCATGGCGGAGGTACAATGCAGCCTCTCACAGCAATTCTCGAGTCCGGCCACTGTCAAGCACGCCCGGGGTAACCTACAACAAGACCGTCTGGCACGATTCAAGCACGCGTAGCAATCCGGCCCCAACCCCAGCCCTCGCGAAATTGTGAAGCTCGTATTACGCGTACATAATTACGCTCTGGAGATACCATGGGCATATGGGGATGGGAAAGACCACGGCACACCAAGAATGCGGCTCGACCGCACCAGGGGCTCCCGATTGTGTCATTCCTTTTCCTTTTCCTTTTTCTTCCTTTTCTTACTTTCGGGACTCCATATTTTAAGTCCTGTCCGGCACTAGAATCGCAGAACTCATGATGCAACAGCCCAGAAGCGAAAGCCACGTCAAGTGTTCGGTGGTCTCTATTACGAGCATTATACCTGTTTTACATACCATCCCGCAGCTTATCCTGGAAGGGGACATGTTAGATAGTCCCATCCCTTGCTTATCGCACTATTTGTATCGCTCGCTTTCATTGCAGTACCTTTTTGAATAAACAATACATAGCTTTTGCTTATTATTGCACTACTTCCTTTATCTATACATATGTTCATTTCATGACATGTTGCAACCGTACACTTTGGCACGGCCAATACACCAAGGGCTTAAGTACCCCAAAATTATGGTGTGATAAGTCCAAACACTTTCACAAGTGCGGCACCCCGAACTTATAGCATTATATGAATCGGCTCCGAATCATGTCTTGGGTCAATAGTTGGGTTTGCCCGGCTCCCGTGTTTTGGTACCTTACGTTCCGTTATATCGGCTAAGGTAGCACGGGAGAACCATCTGCGATTGTGCCCCAGTTGAGCTGGGTCGAGCACCTCGATGGAGAAAGCTAAACTGACCGTCATGATAGGGCAAGAGCGATCAGCTGTTCGAGAGGTTTTCGGGTCCCTAAAGACTTATGCCACTTAGGCGAGGAACCGGAGTTGTCCGCCAAGGCGTGGATAGCGCCCGAACTCTGTCTTCCGAATACTAGGGGCTTCGGCGAAATTTAAAATTATAGAATTCTATGGCTAAGTGAGAGTGTTCAAGCATTATAAGTCCGGTTGCCTGGTTCGTTGCGTTGAGCGCCTCCCTAGATGGACCCAAGAATGGGAACAAGAGTGCTCAAGTTTATCCCGAACACCCCACTTTTCGTGGCATGGGGGCTGAAGCCAACGACTTGCCATCTCTCAAATTTGATAAGCGGCCGCCTGAAGGTAATATTTTAAATTAACAAGCATTGCTTAGCGCATATGAACAAGTTTTCAGCGTGCGGGATAACAAATGCGAGTCTATTCAAAATTACATCTTTGGAGCACTCATCCGCTATTCGGCAGGCACCCTTGAAGGCCCTCATAGTACATTTCGGGCGTGCGATGCTCCTTGCCCTTGATTGGCCCGTCCGTCACAAGCTTCTCCGCATCCGGCTTGCCCGGTGCACTTTAGCACGGGCAAGGGCCAACCGGACACCTTCAATGCAGACGGAGCGCTTGATGACTTCAATCCGTGGACAGGCGTCCACCAGTCGCTGCACTAAGCCGAAGTAGCTCCCAGGCATGGCTTCCAATGGCCACAACCGCGCTATAAAGCCCTTCATGGCCTGTTCGGCGACCTTGTGGAGCTCGACCAGCTGCTTCAGCTGGTCGCTCAGGGGCACCGGATGTCCGGTCTCAGCATACTGAGACCAGAACACATTTTCCGTCGAGCTCCCCTCCTTGGCGCGGTAGAATGCGGCAGCATCAGATACACTACGGGGCAAATCTGCGAATGCTCCTGGAGAGCTCCGAATCTGGGTAAGTAATAGGTAATTCACTTTCACATGCTTGCTTTGCATAAAGAATGCCTTACCCGCCGCTATCTTCTTTAACGACTCAATCTCTTGGAGGGCTTTTTGGGCCTCGGCCTTAGCAGCTTTGGCACTCTCAAGAGCCGAGGCGAGCTCGGACTCTCGAGTCTTCGAGTCACGCTCCAAACTCTCGTGTTTTTCCATGAGAGCTTGGAGCTCTTGCCGTACCTTGGCCAGCTGCGCATCCCCCTTCTCTCGCTTAGTGCGTTCCGCAGCCGCTTTGTTTTCGGCCACGGACACCGCTTCCTTCAGGGTCGCCACCTCGTTCGTGGCCCCTGCAGTACCCATGTTATTCCTGTAATTTTTTGCAACCGAAACCTTTCTATAAGGTATTTCTTTAAATAAGGTACTACTTACCTTCCTTGTCGTCGAGCTGCTTCTTGGCTTGGCCGAGCTCGTTCTCGGACCGCTCGAGGCTCTGCTTCAATGCATTGGCCTCCGCAGTCAGTGCGGTAGAGGTTAGCAGCGCAGCCTGCATTCCCATATTGACATACTTATGTTAGACTCCTGTGTATATCTTTTTAGATCCTTAGGCCGACTTTTATTTCCAAACACCAAACTAAGCATCAGGGGCTACTGTCTATGCGGTAATATTTTTACATATTCTAAACTTACCTCAAAGCCTGTTAGAAGGCTGGTACAGGCTTCGGTCAGCCCGCTCTTGGCGGACTAAACTGTACGGATCACTGCACTCATAACAGTGCGGTGCTCCTCCTCGATGGAGGCGCTGTTAAGCGCCTCCAGTAAGCTATCCGGTGCCTCCGGTTGGACGGAGGACACCGGCGTCTTACCCTTCTTACGAAGGGACCGCTTGCCGGACTCCGGAACCGCTGAAGGTTCCGGCATGGAGTCCGGACAAGGGTCGGGCTTAGAGCCCCTGGGGGTCTTGCCCCCCACACGCCTAGAGTCCGGGAGGTTGCCTTGTGGCGCCTCCTGCGCCACCTCCTCTTGACAAAGCCCCCCTTGGGGCCCCACCGCGGCGGCGTCCGCAGCGTGAGGTGAGGACGCGGTCGGAAGTGAAGTACTCTCCATTTCCGACGAACTCTGGGACCCGCTCGACGAAATGGCGAACTCGCCCTTGGGCGGGCTGCATGATTGTTCGGCATTAGAGATCACTATCCAATGATAAAGAAGCCATAGGTATCCGGACACTTACGATCTCGCCAGGGGCTTGGCCCTTGTTGGCCAATCCTCCACGTCGTCGTCGACGTTGGTGGAGAAGTCCGGAGGAAGGGCTCTTCCCTTCTTGGACCCTCCGGCCTCCCCAGTTGGGACGGCCTTCCTTTTCCTCTCCTCCCCCGCTAGGGGAGAAGCTTCTTTTTCCTCCTCCTCATCCTCAGGAGAAGATTCTGCTTCAGAATACAAGACTGGCGCCGGAGCTCCTTGAGTTCCGTGGCCTCCTTTCTGGCCTTCTTCTCCGGCACCACATGGGGTACCGGAGCCAGCAGCCCCGTCAATCGGGCGTCCCCTGGGTCTTCTGGCAAAGGAGCCGGACAGTTAATCTGTCCGGACGTCTTCAGCCAGTCCTGTCAAAGATTAGGGAGTTTTTAGATCCCACATAGAGTCATTCTATGAAAGAGTTCCATAAAGGGTAAAATAACTTACCTCGCCCGGCTTGACACACGCGAAATGTATCCGCGATCTTTGTTAGCAGATCACGGGGCTTGGTAGCCCTTGAACAGCCGGCTCAAGGTTCGGTGTTGTGCCGGATCGAACTCCCACAAATTAAAGGCCCGTTGTTGGCATGGGAGAATCCGGCGGATGAGCATCACCTGGATTACGTCGACAAGCCTGAGATTCTTGTCCACCAGGTTTCGGACGCATGTTTGGAGTCCGGATAGCTCTTCCGAATTCCCCCACGTCAGGCCCGTCTCTTTCCATGACGAGAGCCGTGTGGGGAAGCCAGATCTGAATTTGGGGGCCGCCACCCATTCGTGATGTAGAACCACCCCGATTGCCAGCCCTTTATTGTCTCCACAAAGGCGCCCTCGAGCCAAAGGACTTTGGCCATCTTGCGGACCATGGCACCTCCGCACTCCGCTCGACGGCCGCCCACTACCTTGACTGACATTGAAGATCTTCAGCCATAGGCGAAGTGGGGCTGGCTGAATCTTGAGAGGAAGGCCTACGCACCTGACGATAAACGCCGAGATGTTGAGGATAAAATTCGGGGCCAGTCGTGGAAGTCCAGGCCGTAGTAGAACATGAGCCCCGGACAAATGGGTGAAGTGGAAAACCTAGTCCATGGAGGAAGTGGGGGAGAAACACCACCCTCTCATGGGGCACAGGGGTTGGAATGAGCTGCCCAGCGTCGTGCAGCTTTGTGGCGATGTCGCCGGACAAATATCCGGCCTCCCGCAGTCATGTGATGTGCCCCTCCGTGGCGGAGGAGGCCGTCCACCTGCCTCCCGCTCGACATGGTTGGAGAAGGTTGAGGTGGGATGTCTTGCGGACTTATTTGGAGCTCGAGTCTTGGCGGAAATGTATGAGCAAAGGAGGAAGAAGGCGAGGTGAAAAGGTGGATCCTTATTCCCTTACATGGACGGATGAAGCTATGCGTCCCCCACCAGCCTGGTAAAACTCGCTTATCTCCCAAGCGCCGTAATCAATGGCGCGGATGGGTTACCCACGTCCGTATTGATGAGAATCCCGGAATAAGGGGGCATGATCTATGCTTTGATAAGACGTGCCAGGGAAACCGCCTCGCCAAACGCGCTAAGGTGGAACGATAAAAAACGATTCATATAAAGGCCTAGTCGGGGTGTGATGTCACGCCGTGGAATACGTCAGCAGATCTGTGCAAAAATTATTCTCTCTACGTGTTATGTGGAACTTGTTTTGCAGAACCGGACACTATCCTGGTGTTCAAAACCTTCTATGAAGTATTTGGAGGAGAAACCCACCTTGCAATGCTGAAGACAATATGCGCGCCCGGACTAAATCGTCATTGAAGCCTGGTTCGAGGGGCTCTTGAGGGAGTCTGGACTAGGGGTGTCCGGATAGCCAAACTATCATCACGGCGGACTCCAAGACTATGAAGATACAAGATTGAAGACTTCGTCCCGTGTCCGGATGGGACTTTCCTTGGCGTGGAAGGCAAGCTTGGCGATACGGATATGTAGATCTCCTACCATTGTAACCGACTACGTGTAACCCTAACCTATCCGGTGTCTATATAAACCGGAGGGTTTTAGTCCGTGGGACGAACAACAATCGAGACCATAGGCTAGCTTCTAGGGTTTAGCCTCCTTGATCTCGTGGTAGATCTACTCTTGTACTACCCATATCATCAATATTAATCAAGCAGGAGTAGGGTATTACCTCCATCGAGAGGGCCCTAACCTGGGTAAAAACATCGTGTCCCTTGTCTCCTGTTACCATCCGCCCAGACGCACAGTTCGGGACCCCCTACCCGAGATCCGCCGGTTTTGACACCGACAGTGGGGGTACTATTTTCTTCGAAGATGCTTCTTACACCTTGTCATTAATATAGCATAAGTTCCCTGAGCACGCTTTGTCTGTTACAGCCTTATGGCCTGATTGCCTGATTATCGGAAACACCGTCGATATTCTCGACAGGTGGAGTACATAACACTTTTTGGCCCTTGACCGAAGAGGGAGAAGCCGACAGTCGGTTAAGACATGTATAAAGTTCGGGTGAACACAGTTATGATATAAGTAGTTTGGTACATACAATCATTATACATAAAATTCTTTTACCCAAGTCACTTGGGGGCTCTTAAATTTGCATGAGCTGTTTTACAATAAATTTTTCTTCTCAGTCGCTGCAAAGTCTTTTTCTATAACTCCATTTTCGACGCAAGTGTGTGGTCAATAGCCGGGTAGCCTGATTTCTCTCTCAAGCCATTCGAGTTTTAGTTCACTAAACTGGCCTTACAGAAACACCCCGCCTTCGGGATAGGGAGGTTGAAGCAGAAGGCTGACCCGCTTGAAGTCTTGTGATAGGATGCGTCATGTTAAAAGCATGACATAAGCACTTCTTTCTCTAAGACCAATTTTTTGGATTGGCACCGAACACTTGATCCAGTTCGGACGACAAGTTTTTCCTAAGTTTTTTGGTTTTCCAAGCCTATGGCACTTTTAAACTATTTGTGTGTTTCGCGCATAAGTCTCGCAGTGCAAAGCGGACACCTTTAGAGATTCAGCAAAAATTCTCGGATATTACTATATATGCATCAGTTTCGAATTGTGTCTTCGGTCAATAGTTGGGTTGCCCAGTTCCTGTGCTTGCCTCCTATGTTCTGCTTTGTTCGGCTAAGTGTGCAAAGGGATAACCACTGCGATTGTGCCTCCAGCTCACATGGTTAAGCACCGCAGTGGAGAAAGCCGAAAACTGACTGTCACAATAAGCGTAAACTGGCCAGCGGTCCGATGACTATATTAAATAACGGGCCATTCATAACATTGGCCGAAGTGTTTACGGCTTGACCTCGGCTGTCGCCGAACACTAATCGGGGGGCTGCTTGCTGGCCTCCCAACTTTAAGCTCCTATGACTAAGTGAAAGTTATAAAGCCCGCATATCTGATTGCCTTGTTTCCGCCAACACAACCGCCTTCAGGCACCGAGACGTCGGCTAAGGGTTGTTTTGTTATTTCGGAAACACCCTGCGTAGCATCTACAAGGGGGTAGAAGCCGATGATGGGTCACTTACAGATTATAAACGGTCGCAAGGAAGTGAAAATTTGGGTTCATTTAGACCACAGAGTTTGGAAGCTTTCCCCGAACTAAATCCTCAGTATTTTCCTCCCACGTTGATCGGAGTTGAGGTTTCATGATCATGCTTAGCATGACAACCCAAAGAAAGGAACCGATAACGGGACTATTTTCTTTGGACGATGTTTCTTATGTTAAACAATAATATAACATGTCTCTCTGCGTACCTTTGTTTATAAAACCGTATGGCCGGATTGTCTTGTTTTCCGTACATCTTTGCCCTCATAAAGGCTTTATAAAGTATGACAAACACTCCTCGGCTGCTGGCGAGGAGGTTGAAGTCGATGGTCGGTCAACAAAGTTTTGTACAATGCGGATCCGAGCATTAATGATGTAAAGTACTTGGATACATAGAGTCATTACACATAATTTGTGATTTTACTATGGATATCGATCCTTAATTCAGCCTTCCGTGCCTGCATTAAGGCTCGGGGCTACTAGGCTTCGGGCTTATTATTTACAAATATTAAAAGGGCACATTGATCCCCTGATCTGGTGTTGGCACCCGACCAGTGTCTTGGGGGCTACTGCATTGGCAATCCAATGCAGAAAATTTAAAGCGCAATATAGTTTTCGAGGAGATTATTATCCTCAGGTAGGTCGGCCGCACCCAACCTGAGTCTCGAGGACTTTGCACACCGCGTTTCTATTCCTAAGTACACTGCCAAGCTGGGAATTGATCCTCAGGCTGATTTTATGAATCGACCTGAGTCTCAGGGGCTACTAGGGTCAGCGGTTTGTTTTTTCCTTCAGGTGCATCCCGAATATTAGGCCAACACGCACCTTGAGGGCTACTGGCTATACATCTCGACAGAGATTACATTGCACAATTCGGAATTAAATTCATAAAAATTAGTCAATGGTCGAGGTGGTGCACCACCTCAGATACAGTCCGGCGTTGGTGCTCGACTACAATAGACACCCCGGAAGCAGTCCGGCATAAAGCTCGGACGCCAGTGGCTGGCTCCGTAGAGGGCATTTCCGGCATTAATATTGGCTAAACTCCTTCAACTTTTTTGAACCAAGGTGATCTATGACTCCTCGGATACAGTCCGACGTTGGAGTTTGGACATAGTCCGGCGTTGGAGCTCGGATACATTCCAACGTTGGAGCTCGGAGGCAGTCCGACGTTGGTGCTCGGCTGCTAAAGATACCTCGAATGCAGTCCGGCGTTGGAGCTCGGATGCAAGAGGACGTTGCCACTCGGGAACAACTTCAAACCAGAGGTGGGCGTGAAAATAACAAGGTAGTGATAAAGGACGGAAACTTAAAGGGGCTCCTCGGATACCCGACGTGTAAACTCTTCGGATGCACTTTGGCGATCCTCAAGATCGAAGATGGGAAGATTTGTTGAACCAGTTTTCAAGACCGACGACCAAAGATGAAGAACAGTTTGGAAGAATCGACGAGCGTCCCCAACTTGAAGACCGGTTCGAGGCTCTTGGCGGTGTCTTGGACTAGGGGTACTCACCACATCGCCGTCTCGATCAGTTAGATTGGGCCGAGGACCCCATGGCCGCATACTCATGGGCCAGTTCAGACGACCCCTGCCGCATACAAGGAAGACTCCACAAGACTTGGCGCCCAAGACAAGGTCTCTCCTAAACCCTAGGCCTCCGGTGTCTTATATAAACCGAGGCCAGGCTAGTCAATAGACAATATCATATTCATTACTACAATCTCGTGGTAGATACATGTACTCTGTATTACACCCATATGAATACAATCAAAAGCAGCACGTAGGGTATTATCTCATCAAGAGAGCCCGAAGCTGGGTAAAACCCAGTGTCCATGTTACCATCGCTCCAAGACGCCTAGCTTAGGACCCCTACTACGAGATACGCCGGATATTGAACCGACACCTCCACGAGGCCTGATGCATGTTACACGAACAAAACTGGAGATCAGCTGTAGGTCACCCCTGGACACCGCCATCGCCTGCAGAAGGTGCTCCTCCCCGGGTAACGACGTCTTCACCCGCACCACCAGCTGCAGGATCGGCGGCATCACCGGACAAGGGTGCGGAGGCAAAGCCGCGGAACCTCTTCAGCAGGGCCTCCACCTGACCTTGCATGGCTGCAGCGGCGGCTTCGCAGTGATCTTTAGCCACAGGCTCCAGCAGCTCGTCAAGACGAGCGCTGGGGTCACGAAGGTGTAGGTGGCTGAAGACACGAGTCAATGCAGCTGAAGATAGGACGCGAGCTTCTGCCTCTGCCATGGCACCAATACCCTCCACAACTTCCTCAAGTGCCTTCACCAAGGAAGGAAGCAGCAGGGCGGGGCCGTCCTCGTCGGTGGTCAGCGGCCTCTCCAAGCCGTGCTCGTAGAGCGTCTTCAGTGCCTTGCGAGACCTCTCCTCAAGATCTGCAAAGGCCATGCGGTCTTCGGCCAGGACCCGCGCCTTGGCGTCAAGATCGGCCTCCCTCGACTTCACCTTCCGCTCCAGCTCCTCCAGCCAGCTGCGCTCGGCGGCCTGCGTCTTCCCCCAACTCCTCCAGCTCAGCATCACGGTTCTTGACGGCGTCCTCCCGGGCCTTCATCTCCTCCTCCTTCACCCGAGCGGCAGCGTGGCTTCTTGACATGCTGGTCGCGCAGGTTCTTCAACTCGTCCTCCAGCTCTTCGCAGTGGTCGCGGGCGGCCTTAGCGTCCTTCAGCGCCACCTCACGATCGACTTCAGCATTGGCGGCGCTTTGCTTTCCTTCTCAGAAGACGCCGCGGCCTGGCTCAGCGTCGTGCGAACTGCCAAGTCGGAGTGAAGCCAGCCAGAGGCCAGCTCCAGGCGCCCGACCACCAGGCGCGGGTCCGCGCTCAAGAGATCTGCCTTACCGGGTCATCTCCGAAAAACACGCTCGGGGCAAGCGGCGAAGCGAAGAACATGGGAGTGGAGGTGCAGCAGTGGAAGGAGGCGACGTCGTCACCAAGGCCTGGGAGACTACAGGTTCCAGAGTAGTCGGGACCTCTTCAGCCGGGCCAGACGCCGGCACCTCAGGAGCCAGAGGGGCCATGGGGGCAGACTCCCCATGGCGATGCTCTTCTTGGCCTCGCGAGGGTGACCAGGTTGGGGAAGTGCGAGTGCTGCTGCCTCCCTTCTCCACGGAAGGAGGTGCGGCTGCCATACCCTCCTTCCTTTTCTTCGCCGAAGGCGTAGGCCTGGTCAACCAAGGGTGAACGTCAGGAAATAACAAGCACAAGCGGAGACGCCCGCGTCCAATCAACCGCCACACGTCGACCAAGGCCGCAGGCTTTTGGGGCCTGCGGCGCTCCGCGCTTGACCTTTGGCTTCGCCTCGAAGCCAAGCCCGAGCGCGCCTTGGGCCCGGGGGCTACTGTCGGCGTTCTGGGAACGGGGGTCCCCAGACTTGCCTGCCTGCGGCCCACGACGTGGCTATGCTAGCAGGCCGTACGACCCATCATCATCAACAAGGCATTCAAGACCTTCGCGAGGGGCCAAGCCTCGCGAAGCGGACGATGCAAGACCTCCTCCGGAGTGGCCTAGCCAGGCAGGCTCGCGAGGGGCGGAGATATCAAGGCGGGGCAAACCTCGCGAGGCTCTCGTGACGCGAGCCATGACGATCAAGACCAGACGGGTGCCAGCGTGCAGCGTCCTTGTTTCCTCTTTGGTGCTAAGGAGGCAAGCGCAGGTGCGGATTACCGAGGCGTCAGGCAAAGGTTTCCATATCGGTGCAACAAGACCAAGACCAGCAGGACAACAAGACGGAGGTCACCATGGAGCCCAAGACGGCGTCATCACCAGAGCCTTTTGCAGGCGATGACCACTTTTGTCAGGATAGCTTGTACTAGCTGTCCCCTTTCAATTTGCCCACCGTTGTTGGCTCCCTTCCCGCTCAATATTTGGGGAGAGGACCAGGGCCTATATAAGTAGAACTAGCCAGCATAGTAGGGAAAAACGAGATCTCATCTGATCGAGTCCGCTCCACACAAGTTAGACAAGCACAAGAACGCCTCAACCTCAGGAGGTTGTTCTTCCCTTTATACGGTTCATCATCATCCCAAGAGGCAATCCACCACCACACACTGGAGTAGGGTATTACACCACAACGGTGGCTCGAACCAGTATAAATCTCGTGTCTTCTGCATTGTGAGTTCGTCGTGTTCGTCCGCGAGATCTTAGCGAGCTAGGGCGTGGATCGGTAGGGGGAAAGAACTTCGTGCGCACCCCAGAGTTCGAACCTTAAGGGTTTTGCCAGAACACCACATCCGACAAGTGTATTATATTTATGAAGTCTTGACTCCGTCCAAGCAGAGATATCCACATTATCAGAAGCTTGTCTATGGAATTTACATGACCACAAAGAAAGTTGCACACTACTTTTCAGACCACTCGGTTTCAGTCGTCAGTGACGCTCCATTATCGGAAATTCTGAACAATAGGGATGCAACTGGTCGAGTGGCAAAATGGGCGATTGAACTCCTTCCGTTGGATATCAAGTTTGAGGCAAAGAAAGCTATCAAGTCCCAAGCAATAGCAGATTTCCTCGCCGAGTGGATTGAACAGCAGCAACCGACTCAGATTCAGTCGGAACATTGGACTATGTTCTTTGATGGGTCCAAGATGTTGAATGGCTCTAGTGCTGGTGTAGTTCTGGTATCTCCCAGAGGTGACAAGCTCAACTATGTTCTCCAGATTCACTTTGATTCTTCCAACAATGAAGCCGAATATGAGGCACCTCTGTATGGGTTGCGTATGGCCAATTCACTCGGCGTCCAACGCCTGATGGTTTACGGCGACTCAGATTTAGTGGTCAATCAATTGATGAAGGAGTGGGATATCAGGAGCCCAGCTATGACTAGTTATTGCAATGCAGTAAGAAAGTTGGAAAAGAAGTTTGAGGGGTTAGAGCTCCACCACATGCCCCAAATTTAGAATCAAGCAGCAGATGACCTGGCGAAGTTAGGTTCCACTCGGAAGCCTATACCCAGCAATGTGTTCTTGGAGCATCTCCATTCCCTGTCAGTCCAAGAGGATCCTTTCACAGAAGAGCCCCCGCAACCGAAAAGTTCTACTGATCCGACTGAGATTGAAGTCCCGGCCGTAGTCGACCTAATCATGGAAGTTTTGGTAACTACTCCCGACTGGATGGTGCCATACATTGCATACGTGCTCAGGAAGGAGCTTCCGGGGGATGAAGATGAGGCCCGTCAGACTGTCCGTCGATCCAAAGCCTTCACGGTGATAGGTGATCAACTTTACAGAGAAAGTGTCACCGGGTCGCTTAGCGATGTATCACACCAGAGGAAGGTCGAATGATTCTAAATGATATCCACTCGGGGACCTGTGGTCACCATGCGTCCTCTCGGACCATCATAGCCAAAGCATACCAAGCGGGATTCTACTGGCCACATGCAAATGAGATGGCAAAAGATATAATCGACAATTGCGAAGGCTGCCAGTTCTACTCAAACATGTCACACAAGCCTGCATCTGCCTTGAAGACTATTCCACTCGTCTAGCCGTTTGCTGTTTGGGGGTTGGATATGGTTGGACCCTTCAAGACCGGCAGAAGTGGTTTCACTCATTTTCTTGTGGCAGTCGACAAATTCACTAAATGGATCAAAGCCAAGCCTATCAAGAATCTTGATTCAAGCACTGCCATCAGTTTCATCAGAGAGCTGATATTCAGATATGGAGTCCCTCACAGCATTATCATAGATAATGGCTCCAACTTTTATTCTGATGAGTTCAGAGCATTCTGCGCTTCCCAAGGCACTCGGGTCGACTACGCATCTGTTGCGCACCCACGGTCGAATGGGCAGGCAGAAAGGGCGAATGGCTTGATCCTTCAAGGGGTGAAACCCCGACTAATGCGCGATCTCAAGCATGCCGCTGGAGCTTGGGTGACTAAATTGCCATCTATCTTATGGGGCCTGAGAACAACTTCGAATCGGTCGACTGACCGAACCCCTTTCTTCAAGGTGTATGGCGCTGAACCTGTACTTCGAAGCGACATACTGCACAACGCTCCCCGAGTGGAATTTTTCTCAGAAGCTGAAGCTGAGCAGGCACGCCAAGACGCAGTAGATCTCTTGGAGGAAGAACGTGAAATGGCTCTAATCTGGTCGACCATCTACCAACAAGACTTGTGTCGTTTCCATGCCCGCAATGTCAGGGGTCGACCATTCCAAGACGGAGACCTTGTGCTCCGGGTGCATCAGAAACGACCTCACAAGCTCGCTCCGGCCTGGGAAGGTCCCTTCATCATCACCAAAGTGCTCCACAATGGAGCATATCACCTCTACAACATAGCCAAGAAAGAAGACGAGCCACGCTCGTGGAATGCGGAGTTGCTCCGCCATTTTTATACCTGAACACTCGGATCGACGAGTTGTAATAAGAATCCTTGAGTTTGCTTATCAAAGACAAGATTTTTGTAGTATCTTAATTATTGTTATCCCATAAACACATGTGTCTCAAACCCCCCAGTGGGTGGCTTAGCCGCGAACATAATTCGCCTAAGTTTCAAAACACTCCTAGTGGAGAGCTATCCTCCCAATCGGGGGATTAGCCGCGAACCTGATTCGCCTAAAAACACTCCGAGTGGAGAGCAATCCTCCCACTCGGGGGCTTAGCCGCGACCCCGTACTTGCCTAAGTTTCAAAAACACTCCGAGTGGAGAGATTTCCTCCCACTCAGGGGCTTAGCCGTGAACCCATACTCGCCTAAGTTTCAAAAACACTCCGAGTGGAGAGCAATCCTCCCACTCGGGGGCTTAGCCGCGAACCTGATTCGCCTAAGTTTCAAAACACTCCGAGTGGAGAGCAATCCTCCCACTCGGGGGCTTAGCCGTGAACCCGTACTCGCCTAAGTTACAAAAACACCCCGAGTGGAGAGCAATCCTCCCACTCGGGGGCTTAGCACGAACCTGATTCGCCTAAGTTTCAAAAACACTCCGAGTGGAGAGCAATCCTCCCACTAGGGGGCTTAGCCGCGACCCTGTACTCGCCTGAGTTTCAAAAACACTCAGAGTGGAGAGCGATCCTCCCACTCAGGGGCATAGCCGCGACCCTGTACTCGCCTAAGTTTCAAAAGCACTCTGAGTGGAGAGCAATCCTCCCACTCGGGGGCTTAGCCGCGACCCCGTACTCACCTAAGTTTAAAAAATACTCCGAGTGGAGAGAAATCCTCCCACTCGGGGGCTTAGTCGCGAACCTGATTCGCCTAAGTTTCAAAACACACTAAGTGGAGAGCAATCCTCCCACTCGGTGGCTTACCGCGAACCTGACTTGTCTAAGTTTCAAAACACTCCGAGTGGAGAGCAATCCTCCCACTCAAGGGCTTAGCCGCGAAACTGTACTCACCTAAGTTTCAAAAACACTCTGAGTGGAGAGCAATCCTCCTACTCGGGGGCTTAGCCGCGACACCGTATTCGCCTAAATTTCAAAAACACTCCGAGTGGAGAGCAATCCTCCCACTGGGGGGTCAGCCACGACCCCGTACTCGCCTAAGTTTCAAAAACACTCCGAGTGGAGAGCAATCCTCCCACTCGGGGGCTTGGCTGCGAACCTGATTCGCCTAAGTTTCAAAACATTCCGAGTGGAGAGCAATCCTCCCACTCGGGGGCTTAGCCGCGAACCTGATTCGCCTAAAAACACTCCGAGTGGAGAGCAATCCTCCCACCCGGGGGCTTAGCCGCGAACCTGATTCGCCTAAGTTTCAAAACACTCCGAGTGGAGAGCAATCCTCCCACTCGGGGGCTTAGCCGCGAACCCGTACTCGCCTAAGTTTCAAAAACACCCCAAGTGGAGAGCAATCCTCCCACTCGGCAGCTTAGTGCGAACCTGATTCTCCTAACTTTCAAAAACACTCCGAGTGGAGAGCAATCCTCCCACTCGGGGGCTTAGCCGCGACCCTATACTCACCTAAGTTTCAAAATACTCCAAGCGGAGAGAAATCCTCTCACTCGGGGGCTTAGCCGCGACCCCGTACTCGCCTAAGTTTCAAAAACACTCTGAGTGGTGAGCAATCCTCCCACTCGGGGGCTTAGCCGCGAAACTTTACTCACCTAAGTTTCAAAAACACTCTGAGTGGAGAGCAATCCTCCCACTCTGGGGCTTGGCTGCGAACCTGATTCGCCTAAGTTTCAAAACATTTCGAGTGGAGAGCAATCCTCCCACTAAGGGGCTTAGCCGCGAACCTGATTCGCCTAAAAACACTCCGGGTGGAGAGCAATCCTCCCACTCGGGGGCTTAGCCGCGACCCCGTACTCGCCTAAGTTTCAAAAACACACCGAGTGGTGAGAAATCCTCCCACTCAGGGGCTTAGCCGCGACCCCGTACTCGCCTACGTTTCAAAAACACTCCGAGTGGAGAGCAATCCTCCCAATAGGGGGCTTAGCCGCGAACCTGATTCGCCTAAGTTTCAAAACACTCCGAGTGGAGAGCAATCCTCCCACTCGGGGGCTTAGTCGTGAACCCTACTCGCCTAAGTTTCAAAAACACCCCTGAGTGGAGAGCAATCCTCCCACTTGGGGGGCTTAGCACGAACCTGATCCGCCTAAGTTTCAAAAACACTCTGAGTGGAGACCAATCCTCCCACTCGGGGGCTTAGCCACGACCCTGTACTTGACTAAGTTTCAAAAACACTCCGAGTGGAGAGCAATCCTCCCACTCGGGGGCTTAGCCGCGACCCCGTACTCGCCTAACTTTCAAAAACACTCTGAGTGGAGAGCAATCCTCCCACTCGGGGGCTTAGCCGCGACCCCGTACTCACCTAAGTTTCAAAAATACTCCGAGTGGAGAGCAATCCTCCCACTCGGGGGCTTAGCCGCGAACATAATTCACCTAAGTTTCAAAACACTCTGAGTGGAGAGCAATCCTCCCACACAGTGGCTTAGCCGCGAACCTGATTCATCTAACTTTGAAAACTCTCCGAGTGGAGACCAATCGTCCCCAGCAGGGGGCTTAGCCGCGAACCCGTACTCACCTAAGTTTCAAAAACACTCTGAGTGGAGAGCAATCCTCCCACTAGGGGGCTTAGCCGCGACGCCGTACTCGCCTAAGTTTCAAAAACACTCCGAGTGGAGAGCAACCCTCCCACCAGGGGGCTTAGCCGCGACCCCATACTCGCCTAAGTTTCAAAAACACTCAGAGTGGAGAGCAATCCTCCCACTCGGGGACTTGGCTGCGAACCTGATTCGCCTAAGTTACAAAACACTCCGAGTGGAGAGCAATCCTCCCACTCGGGGGCTTAGCCGCGAACCTGATTCGCCTAAAAACACTCCGAGTGGAGAGCAATCCTCCCACTCGGGGCTTAGCCGCGACCCCGTACTCGCCTAAGTTTCAAAAACACTCCGAGTGAAGAGCAATCCTCCCACTCAGGGGCTTAGCCGCGACCCCATACTCGCCTACGTTTCAAAAACACTCCGAGTGGAGAGCAATCCTCCCACTCGGGGGCTTAGCCGCGAACCTGATTCGCCCAAGTTTCAAAACACTCCTAGTGGAGAGCAATCCTCCCACTCGGGGCCTTAGCCGCGAACCCGTACTCGCCTAAGTTTCAAAAACACCCTGAGTGGAGAGCAATCCTCCCACTCGGTGGCTTAGCGCGAACCTGATTCGCCTAAGTTTCAAAATACTACGAGTGGAGAGCAATCCTCCCACTCGGGGGCTTAGCCGCTACCCTGTACTCGCCTAAGTTTCAAAACGCTCCGAGTGGAGAGCAATCCTCTCACTCGGGGGCTTAGCCGCGACCCCGTACTCGCCTAAGTTTCAAAAACACTCTGAGTGGAGAGAAATCCTCTCTCTCGGGGGCTTAGCCGCGACCCTGTACTCACCTAAGTTTCAAAAATACTCCGAGTGGAGAGCAATCCTCCCACTTGGGGGCTTAGCTCTTGAACCTGATTCTCCCATGTTTCAAAACAATATGAGTGGAGCAATCCTCCCACTTTCGGTGGCTTAGCCAAGAACCTGATTCGTCTAAGTTTCAAAACACTCCGAGTGGAGAGCAATCCTCCCACTCATGGGCTTAGCCATGAACCGTACTCACCTAAGTTTCAAAACACTCTGAGTGGAGCGCAATCCTCCCACTCGGGGGCTTAGCCGAGACCCTGTACTCGCCTAAGTTTCAAAAACACTCCGAGTGGAGAGCAATCCTCCCACTCAGGGGCTTAGCCGTGACCCCGTACTCGCCTAAGTTTCAAAAACACTCCCAGTGGAGAGCAAACCTCACACTCGGGGGCTTGGCTGGAAACCTCATTCGCCTAAGTTTCAAAACACTCCGATTGGAGAGAAATCCTCCCACTTGGGGGCTCAGCTGCGAACCTGTACTCGCCTAAGTTTCAAAAACACCCCGAGTGGAGAGCAATCCTCCCACTCGAGGGCTTAGCGGCGAACCTGATTCGCCTAAGTTTAAAAAACACTCCGAGTGGAGATCAATCCTCCCACTCGGGAGCTTAGCCGCGACCCCGTACTCGCCTAAGTTTTAAAAACACTCGAGTGGAGGAATCCTCCCACTCGGGGCTTAGCATCGACCCGTGCTCGCCTAAGTTTCAAAAATACTCCGAGTGGAGAGCAATCCTCCCACTCGAGGGCTTAGTCGCGAACCTGATTCGCCTAAGTTTCAAAACACTCCGAGTGGAGAGCAATCCTCCCACTCGGGGGCTTAGCCGCGAACCTGATTCGCCTAAAAACTCTCCAAGTGCAGAGCAATCCTCCCACTCGGGGGCTTAGCCGCGACCCCATACTCGCCTAAGTTTCAAAAACACTCCGAGTGAAGAGCAATCCTCCCACTCAGGGGCTTAGCCGCGACCCCGTACTCGCCTACGTTTCAAAAACACTCCGAGTGGAGAGCAATCCTCCCACTCGGGGGCTTAGCCGCGAACCTGATTCGCCTAAGTTTCAAAACACTCCAAGTGGAGAGCAATCCTCCCACTCGGGGCCTTAGCCGCGAACCCGTACTCGCCTAAGTTTCAAAAACACCCTGAGTGGAGAGCAATCCCCCCACTCGGTGGCTTAGCGCGAACCTGATTCGCCTAAGTTTCAAAAACACTACGAGTGGAGAGCAATCCTCCCACTCGGGGGCTTAGCCGCTACTGTGCCTGCCTAAGTTTCAAAGCGCTCCAGTGGAGAGCAATCCTCTCACTGGGGGCTTAGCTGTGACCCGTACTCGCCTAAATTTCAAAAACACTCTGAGTGGAGAGAAATCCTCTCTCTCGGGGGCTTAGCCGCGACCCTGTACTCACCTAAGTTTCAAAAATACTCCGAGTGGAGAGCAATCCTCCCACTTGGGGGCTTAGCTGCGAACCTGATTCTCCCATGTTTCAAAACAATATGAGTGGAGAGCAATCCTCCCACTCGGTGGCTTAGCCAAGAACCTGATTCGTCTAAGTTTCAAAACACTCCGAGTGGAGAGCAATCCTCCCACTCATGGGCTTAGCCGCGAAACCGTACTCACCTAAGTTTCAAAAACACTCTGAGTGGAGGGCAATCCTCCCACTCGGGGGCTTAGCCGAGACCCTGTACTCGCCTAAGTTTCAAAAACACTCCGAGTGGAGAGCAATCCTCCCACTCGGGGGCTTAGCCGCGACCCCGTACTCGCCTAAGTTTCAAAAACACTCCCAGTGGAGAGCAAACCTCACACTTGGGGGCTTGGCTGCGAACCTCATTCGCCTAAGTTTCAAAACACTCCGATTGGAGAGAAATCCTCCCACTCGGGGGCTTAGCTGCGAACCTATACTCGCCTAAGTTTCAAAAACACCCCGAGTGGAGAGCAATCCTCCCACTCGAGGGCTTAGCGGCGAACCTGATTCGCCTAAGTTTAAAAAACACTCCGAGTGGAGATCAATCCTCCCACTCGGGAGCTTAGCCGCGACCCCGTACTCGCCTAAGTTTTAAAAACACTCTGAGTGGAGAGGAATCCTCCCACTCGGGGGCTTAGCATCGACCCCGTACTCGCCTAAGTTTCAAAAACACTCTGAGTGGAGAGCAATCCTCCCACTCAGGGGCTTAGCCGCGACCTCGTACTCGCCTAAGTTTCAAAAATACTCCGAGTGGAGAGCAATCCTCCCACTCGGGGCTTAGCCGCGAACCTGATTCACCTAAGTTTCAAAACACTCTGAGTGGAGAGCAATCTTCTGACTCGGGGGCTTAGCATGAACCTGATTCGCCTAAGTTTCAAAACACTCCGAGTGGAGAGCAATGCTTCCACTTTCGGGGCTTAACCATGAACCCGTACTACCTAAGTTTCAAAAACACACCGAGTTGAGAGCAATCCTCCTACTCGGGGGCTTAGCGCGTACCCGATTCTCCTAAATTTCAAAAGAACTCAGAGTGGAGAGAAACCGTCACACTCGGGGGCTTAGCCCGCGACCCGTGCTAGCTTTGAGTTTCAAAACACTCCGAGTGGAGAGCAATCCTCCCACTTTCGGGGGCTTAGCCGTGACCCGTGCTCGCCTAAGTTTCAAAAACACTCTGAGTGGAGAGCAATCCTCCCACTCGGGGGCTTAGCCGCGACCCCGTACTCACCTAAGTTTCAAAAATACTCCGAGTGGAGAGCAATCCTCCCACTCGGGGGCTGAGCCGCGAACCTGATTCGCCTAAGTTTCAAAACACTCTGAGTGGAGAGCAATCCTCCAACTCGGTGGGTTAGCCGCGAACTTGGTTCGTCTAAGTTCCAAAACACTCCGAGTGGAGAGCAATCCTCCCACTCAGTGGCTTAGCCGCGAAACCGTACTCACCTAAGTTTAAAAAACACTCTGAGTGGAGAGAAATGCTCCCACTCGAGGGCTTAGGCACGACCCCGTACTCGCCTAAGTTTCAGAAACACTCCGAGTGGAGAGAAATCCTCCCACTGGGGGGCTTAGCCGCGACCCCGTACTCGCCTAAGTTTCAAAAACACTCAGAGTGGAGGGCAATCCTCCCACTCGGGGGCTTGGCTGCGAACCTCATTCGCCTAAGTTACAAAACACCCAGAGTGGAGAGCAATCCTCCCACTCGGCGGCTTAGCGGTGAACCTGATTCGCCTAAGTTTAAAAAACACTCCGAGTGGAGAGCAATCCTCCAACTCGGGAACTTAGCCGCGACCCCGTACTCGCCTAAGTTTCAAAAACACGCTGAGTGGAGAGCAATCCTCCCACTTGAGGGCTTAGCCGCGACCCCGTACTCGCCTAAATTTGAAAAACACTCCGGGTGGAGAGCAATCCTCCCACTGGGGGGCTCAGCCGCGACCCCGTACTCGCCTAAGTTTCAAAAACACTCCGAGTGGAGAGCAATCCTCCCACTCAGGGGCAGCTGCTTGAACTTGATTCGCCTAAGTTTCAAAACATTCAGTGAAGAGAAATCCTCCCACTCGGGGCATAGCCATGAACTTTGATTCGCCTAAAAACACTTCGAGTGGAGAGCAATCCTCCCACGCGGGGGCTTAGCCGCGACCCCGTACTCGCCTAAGTTTCAAAAACACTCCGAGATGAGAGAAATCCTCCCACTCAAGGGCTTAGCCACGACCCTGTACTCGCCTACGTTTTAAAAACACTCCGAGTGGAGAGCAATCCTCCCACTTGGGGGCTTAGCCGCGAACCTGGTTCGCCTAAGTTTCAAAACACTCCGAGTGGAGAGCAATCCTCCCACTCTGGGGCTTAGTCACGAACCCGTACTCGCCTAAGTTTCAAAAACACCCCTGAGTGGAGAGCAATCCTCCCACGTGGGGGCTTAGCGCGAACCTGATCCGCCTAAGTTTCAAAAACACTCCGAGTGGAGACCAATCCTCCCACTCGGGGGCCTAGCCACGACCCTGTACTTGACTAAGTTTCAAAAACACTCCGAGTGGAGAGCAATCCTCCCACTCGGGGGCTTAGCCCTTGACCCGTACTGCCTAACTTTCAAAACACTCTGAGTGGAGAGCAATCCTCCCACTCGGGGGCTTAGCCGCGACCCCGTACTCACCTAAATTTCAAAAATACTCCGAGTGGAGAGCAATCCTCCCACTCAGGGGCTTAGCCACGAAACCGTACTCACCTAAGTTTAAAAAACACTCTGAGTGGAGAGAAATGCTCCCACTCGAGGGCTTAGGCACGACCCGTGCTACGCCTAAGTTTGAGAAACACTGCAGTGGAGAAATCCTCCCAGCAGGGGGCTTAGCCGCGACCCGTACTCGCCTAAGTTTCAAAAACACTCAGAGTGGAGGGCAATCCTCCCACTCGGGGGCTTGGCTGCGAACCTCATTCGCCTAAGTTACAAAACACCAAGAGTGGAGAGCAATCCTCCCACTCGGCGGCTTAGCGGTGAACCTGATTCGCCTAAGTTTAAAAAACACTCCGAGTGGAGAGCAATCCTCCAGCTCGGGAACTTAGCCGCGACCCCGTACTCGCCTAAGTTTCAAAAACACTCTGAGTGGAGAGCAATCCTCCCACTTGAGGGCTTAGCCGCGACCCCGTACTCGCCTAAATTTGAAAAACACTCCGGGTGGAGAGCAATCCTCCCAGAGGCTCGGCTCAGCTTGACCCGTGCTACGCCTAAGTTTCAAAAACACTCCGAGTGGAGAGCAATCCTCCCACTCAGGGGCTTGGCTGCGAACTTGATTCGCCTAAGTTTCAAAACATTCCGAGTGAAGAGAAATCCTCCCACTCGGGGGCATAGGCGCGAACCTGATTCGCCTAAAAACACTCCGAGTGGAGAGCAATCCTCCCACGCGGGGGCTTAGCCGCGAGCCCGTACTCGCCTAAGTTTCAAAAACACTCCGAGATGAGAGAAATCCTCCCACTACAGGGCGTAGCCACGACCACATGCTACGCCTCGTTTAAAAACACTCCGAGTGGAGAGCAATCCTCCCACTTGGGGGCTTAGCCGCGAACCTGGTTCGCCTAAGTTTCAAAACACTCCGAGTGGAGAGCAATCCTCCCACTCGGGGGCTTAGTCGCGAACCCGTACTCGCCTAAGTTTCAAAAACACCCCTTAGTGGAGAGTAATCCTCCCACTTGGGGGCTTAGCGCGAACCTGATCCGCCTAAGTTTCAAAAACACTCCGAGTGGAGACCAATCCTCCCACTCGGGGCCTAGCCACGACCACATGCTTGACTAAGTTTCAAAACACTCCAGTGGAGAGCAATCCTCCCACTCGGGGCTTAGCTGTGACCCGTACTCGCCTAACTTTCAAAAACACTCTGAGTGGAGAGCAATCCTCCCACTCGGGGGCTTAGCCGCGACCCCGTACTCACCTAAATTTCAAAAATACTCCGAGTGGAGAGCAATCCTCCCACTCAGGGGCTTAGCCGCGAACATAATTCACCTAAGTTTCAAAACACTCTGAGTGGAGAGCAATCCTCCCACACAGTGGCTTAGCCGCGAACCTGATTCATCTAACTTTCAAAACTCTCCGAGTGGAGAGCAATCCTCCCACTGAGGGGCTTAGCCGTGAACCCGTACTCACCTAAGTTTCAAAAACACTCTGAGTGGAGAGCAATCCTCCCACTAGGGGGCTTAGCCGCAACGCCGTACTCGCCTAAGTTTCAAAAACACTCCGAGTGGAGAGAAACCCTCCCACCAGGGGGCTTAGCCACGACCCCATACTCGCCTAAGTTTCAAAAACACTCAGAGTGGAGAGCAATCCTCCCACTCGGGGGCTTAGCCGCGAACCTGATTCGCCTAAAAACACTCCGAGTGGAGAGCAATCCTCCCACTCGGGGCTTAGCTTCATGACCCGTGCTACGCCTAAGTTTCAAAACACTCCAGTGAAGAGCAATCCTCCCACTCGGGGGCTTAGCCTTGAGCCCGTGCATAGCCTACATTTCAAAACACTCCAGTGGAGAGCAATCCTCCCACTCGGGGCTTAGCCATGAACCTGATTAGCCTAAGTTTCAAAACACTCCAAGTGGAGAGCAATCCTCCCACTCGGGGCCTTAGCCATGAACCCGTACTCGCCTAAGTTTCAAAACACCCAGTGGAGAGCAATCCTCCCACTTTCGGTGGCTTAGCGAACCTGATTCGCCTAAGTTTCAAAAACACTACGAGTGGAGAGCAATCCTCCCACTCGGGGGCTTAGCCGCGACCCTGTACTCGCCTAAGTTTCAAAAACACTCCGAGTGGAGAGCAATCCTCTCACTCGGGGGCTTAGCCGCGACCCCGTACTCGCCTAAGTTTCAAAAACACTCTGAGTGGAGAGCAATCCTCTCTCTCGGGGGCTTAGCCGCGACCCCGTACTCACCTAAGTTTCAAAAATACTCCGAGTGGAGAGCAATCCTCCCACTTGGGGGCTTAGCTGCGAACCTGATTCTCCCATGTTTCAAAACAATATGAGTGGAGAGCAATCCTCCCACTCGGTGGCTTAGCCACGAACCTGATTCGTCTAAGTTTCAAAACACTCCGAGTGGAGAGCAATCCTCCCACTCATGGGCTTAGCCGCGACCCCGTACTCGCCTAAGTTTCAAAAACACTCACAGTGGAGAGCAAACCTCCCACTCGGGGCTTAGCCGAGACCACAGCTCGCCTAAGTTTCAAAAACACTCCAGTGGAGCAATCCTCCCACTGGGCTTAACCAGCGACCCGTGCTACGCCTAAGTTTCAAAAACACTCCCGGTGGAAAGCAAACCTCACACTCGGGGCTTGGCTGCGAACCTCATTAGCCTAAGTTTCAAAACACTCCGATTGGAGAAATCCTCCCACTTTCGGGGGCTTAGCTGCGAACCTGCTGACGCTAAGTTTCAAAAACACCCAGTGGAGAGCAATCCTCCCACTTGAGGGCTTAGCGGCGAACCTGATTCGCCTAAGTTTAAAAAACACTCCGAGTGGAGATCAATCCTCCCACTCGGGAGCTTAGCCGCGACCCCGTACTCGCCTAAGTTTTAAAAACACTCTGAGTGGAGAGGAATCCTCCCACTCGGGGGCTTAGCATCGACCCCGTACTCGCCTAAGTTTCAAAAACACTCTGAGTGGAGAGCAATCCTCCCACTCAGGGGCTTAGCAGCGACCTCGTACTCGCCTAAGTTTCAAAAATACTCCGAGTGGAGAGCAATCCTCCCTCTCGGGGCTTAGCCAGAACTTTGATTCACCTAAGTTTCAAAACACTCTGAGTCGAGAGCAATCTTCCGACTCGGGGGCTTAGCCCATGAACCTGATTCGCCTAAGTTTCAAAACACTCCGAGTGGAGAGCAATGCTTCCACTCGGGGGCTTAGCCGCGAACCCGTACTCGCCTAAGTTTCAAAAACACCCCGAGTTGAGAGCAATCCTCCCACTCGGGGGCTTAGCGCGAACCCGATTCGCCTAAATTTCAAAAGCACTCCGAGTGGAGAGCAACCCTCCCACTCGGGGGCTTAGCCGCGACACCGTACTCGCCTGAGTTTCAAAAACACTCCGAGTGGAGAGCAATCCTCCCACTCGGGGGCTTAGCCGCGACACCGTACTCTCCTAAGTTTCAAAAACACTCTGAGTGGAGAGCAATCCTCCCACTAGGGGCTTAGCATAGCGCCATACTACGCCTAAGTTTCAAAAACACTCAGGAGTGGAGAGCAACCCTCCACCCAGGGGGCTTAGCCGCGACCCCATACTCGCCTAAGTTTCAAAAACACTCGGAGTGGAGAGCAATCCTCCCACTCGGGGACTTGGCAGCGAACCTGATTCGCCTAAGTTACAAAACACTCCGAGTGGAGAGCAATCCTCCCACTCGGGGCTTAGCCACACGAACCTGATTAGCCTAAAAACACTCCAGTGGAGAGCAATCCTCCCACTCGGGGCTTAGCCATGACCCGTACTCGCCTAAGTTTCAAAAACACTCCGAGTGAAGAGCAATCCTCCCACTCAGGGGCTTAGCAGCGATCCCGTGCTAGCCTCGTTTCAAAAACACTCAGAGTGGAGAGCAATCCTCCCACTTTCGGGGCTTAGCCGCGAACCTGATTCGCCTAAGTTTCAAAACACTCCAAGTGGAGAGCAATCCTCCCACTCGGGGCCTTAGCCGCGAACCCGTACTCGCCTAAGTTTCAAAAACACCCAGAGTGGAGAGCAATCCTCCCACACGGTGGCTTAGCGCGAACCTGATTCGCCTAAGTTTCAAAAACACTACGAGTGGAGAGAAATCCTCCCACTCGGGGGCTTAGCCGTGACCCTGTACTCGCCTAAGTTTCAAAAACACTCCGAGTGGAGAGCAATCCTCTCACTTTCGGGGGCTTAGCCATGACCCGTGCTCGACTAAGTTTCAAAACACTCTGAGTGGAGAGCAATCCTCTCTCGGGGCTTAGCCGCGACCCGTACTCACCTAAGTTTCAAAAATACTCCAGTGGAGAGCAATCCTCCCACTTGGGGGCTTAGCTGCGAACCTGATTCTCCCATGTTTCAAAACAATATGAGTGGAGAGCAATCCTCCCACTCGGTGGCTTAGCCACGAACCTGATTAAATCTAAGTTTCAAAACACTCCAGTGGAGAGCAATCCTCCCACTCATGGGCTTAGCATGAGCCGTACTCACCTAAGTTTCAAGAACACTGCAGGTGGAGCGCAATCCTCCCACTCGGGGGCTTAGCCGAGACCCTGTACTCGCCTAAGTTTCAAAAACACTCCGAGTGGAGAGCAATCCTCCCACTCGGGGGCTTAGCCGCGACCCCGTACTCGCCTAAGTTTCAAAAACACTCCCAGTGGAAAGCAAACCTCACACTCGGGGGCTTGGCTGCGAACCTCATTCGCCTAAGTTTCAAAACACTCCGATTGGAGAGAAATCCTCCCACTCGGGGGCTTAGCTGCGAACCTGTACTCGGCTAAGTTTCAAAAACACCCCGAGTGGAGAGTAATCCTCCCACTCGAGGGCTTAGCGGCGAACCTGATTCGCCTAAGTTTAAAAAACATTCCGAGTGGAGATCAATCCTCCCACTCGGGAGCTTAGCATGACCCGTGCTACGCCTAAGTTTTAAAAACACTCTGAGTGGAGAGGAATCCTCCCACTCGGGGGCTTAGCATCGACCCCGTACTCGCCTAAGTTTCAAAAACACTCTGAGTGGAGAGCAATCCTCCCACTCAGGGGCTTAGCCGCGACATCGTACTCGCCTAAGTTTCAAAAATACTCCGAGTGGAGAGCAATCCTCCCTCTCGGGGCTTAGCCGCGAACCTGATTCACCTAAGTTTCAAAACACTCTGAGTGGAGAGCAATCTTCCGACTCGGGGGCTTAGCCGCGAACCTGATTCGCCTAAGTTTCAAAACACTCCGAGTGGAGAGCAATGCTTCCACTCGGGGGCTTAGCCGCGAACCCGTACTCGCCTAAGTTTCAAAAACACCCCGAGTTGAGAGCAATCCTCCCACTCGGGGACTTAGCGCGAACCCGATTCGCCTAAATTTCAAAAGCACTCCAAGTGGAGAACAACCCTCCCACTCAGGGGCTTAGTCGCGACCCCGTACTCGCCTGAGTTTGAAAAACACTCCGAGTTGAGAGCAATCCTCCCACTCGGGGGCTTAGCCGCGACCCCGTACTCGCCTAAGTTTCAAAAACACTCTGAGTGGAGAGCAATCCTCCCACTCGGGGGCTTAGCCGCGACCCCGTACTCACCTAAGTTTCAAAAATACTCCGAGTGGAGAGCAATCCTCCCACTCGGGGGCTGAGCTTGAACCTGATTAGCCTAAGTTTCAAAACACTCTGAGTGGAGAGCAATCCTCCCGCTCGGTGGCTTAAGCCATAAACACAGTTCGTCCTAAGTTTCAAAACACTCAAGTGGAGAGCAATCCTCCCACTCGGGGCTTAGCCATGAACCGTACTCACCTAAGTTTAAAAACACTCTGAGTGGAGAAATGCTCCCTTTCGAGGGCTTAAGCGCGACCCGTACTCGCCTAAGTTTGAAACACTCCGAGTGGAGAGCAATCCTCCCACTGGGGGGCTTAGCCGCGACCCCGTACTCGCCTAAGTTTCAAAAACACTCAGAGTGGAGGGCAATCCTCCCACTCGGGGCCTTGGCTGCGAACCTCATTCACCTAAGTTTCAAAACACCCAGAGTGGAGAGCAATCCTCCCACTCGAGGGCTTAGCGGTGAACCTGATTCGCCTAAGTTTCAAAAACACTCCGAGTGGAGAGCAATCCTCCAACTCGGGAACTTAGCCGCGACCCCGTACTCGCCTAAGTTTCAAAAACATTCTGAGTGGAGAGCAATCCTCCCACTTGAGGGCTTAGCCGCGACCCCGTACTCGCCTAAATTTGAAAAACACTCCGAGTGAAGAGCAATCCTCCCAGCTTTGGGGCTCGGCGCGACCCGTGCTACGCCTCGTTTCAAAACACTCCAGTGGAGAGCAATCCTCCCACTCGGGGCTTGGCAGCTGCGAACTTGATTAGCCTAAGTTTCAAAACATTCCAGTGAAGAGAAATCCTCCCACTCGGGGGCTTAGCCATGAACTGATTCGCCTAAAACACTCACAGTGGAGAGCAATCCTCCCACTTGAGGCTTAGCCTTGAGCCCGTGCTACTCGCCTAAGTTTCAAAACACTCCGAGATGAGAGAAATCCTCCCACTCTGAGGGCTTAGCCACGACCCTGTGCTAGCCTACGTTCAAAAACACTCCGGTGGAGAGCAATCCTCCCACTTGGGGGCTTTACCCATGAACTGGTTAGCCTAAGTTTCAAAACACTCCGAGTGGAGAGCAATCCTCCCACTCACGGGGCTTGATCACGAACCCGTACTACGCCTAAGTTTCAAAAACACTTACAGGTGGAGAGCAATCCTCCCACGTGGGGGCTTAGCGCGAACCTGATCCACCTAAGTTTCAAAAACACTCCGAGTGGAGACCAATCCTCCCACTCGGGGGCTTAGCCACGACCCTGTACTTGACTAAGTTTCAAAAACACTCAGAGTGGAGAGCAATACTCCCACTCGGGGGCTTAGCCGCGACCACATGCTCACCTAACTTTCAAAACACTCTGGTGGAGAGCAATCCTCCCACTCGGGGGCTTAGCAGCGACCCGTACTCACCTAAGTTTCAAAAATACTCCAGTGGAGAGCAATCCTCCCACTCGGGGCTTAGCGAACATAATTCACCTAAGTTTCAAAACACTCAGTGGAGAGCAATCCTCCCACCACGGTGGCTTAGCCCATGAACACAGATTCATCTAACTTTGAAAACTCTCAGTGGAGAGCAATCCTCCCAGCAGGGGCTTAGCCGTGAACCCGTACTCACCTAAGTTTCAAAAACACTCACGAGTGAAGAGCAATCCTCCCACTAGGGGCTTAGCATAGCGCCGTGCTCGCCTAAGTTTCAAGAACACTCCGGTGGAGCAACCCTCCCACCGAGGGCTTAGCCGCGACCCCATACTCGCCTAAGTTTCAAAAACACTCAGAGTGGAGAACAATCCTCCCACTCGGGGACTTGGCTGCGAACCTGATTCGCCTAAGTTACAAAACACTCTGAGTGGAGAGCAATCCTCCCACTCGTGGGCTTAGCCCTTGAACACGATTCGCCTAAAACACTCAGTGGAGAGCAATCCTCCCACTCGGGGCTTAGCACGACCACATGCTCGCCTAAGTTTCAAAAACACTCCGAGTGAAGAGCAATCCTCCCACTCAGGGGCTTAGCCGCGAGCCCGTACTCGCCTACATTTCAAAAACACTCCGAGTGGAGAGCAATCCTCCCACTCGGGGGCTTAGCCGCGAACCTGATTCGCCTAAGTTTCAAAACACTCCAAGTGGAGAGCAATCCTCCCACTCGGGGCCTTAGCGCGCGAACCCGTACTCGCCTAAGTTTCAAAAACACCCTGAGTGGAGAGCAATCCTCCCACTCGGTGGCTTAGCGCGAACCTGATTCGCCTAAGTTTCAAAAACACTACGAGTGGAGAGCAATCCTCCCACTCGGGGGCTTAGCTGCGACCCTGTACTCGCCTAAGTTTCAAAAACACTCCGAGTGGAGAGCAATCCTCTCACTCGGGGGCTTAGCTTGGCGACCACAGCACTGCGCCTAAGTTTCAAAAACACTCCTAGTGGAGAGCAATCCTCTCACTCGGGGGCTTAGCCGCGACCCCGTACTCACCTAAGTTTCAAAAATACTCCGAGTGGAGAGCAATCCTCCCACTTGGGGGCTTAGCCGCGAACCTGATTCTCCCAAGTTTCAAAACAATATGGGTGCAGAGCAATCCTCCCACTCGGTGGCTTAGCCACGAACCTGGTTCGTCTAAGTTTCTAAACACTCCGAGTGGAGAGCAATCCTCCCACTCAGGGGCTTAGCCGCGAAATCGTACTCACCTAAGTTTCAAAAACACTCTGAGTGGAGGGCAATTCTCCCACTCGGGGGCTTAGCCGAGACCCTCTACTCGCCTAAGTTTCAAAAACACTCCGAGTGGAGAGCAATCCTCCCACTCGGGGGCTGAGCCGCGACCCCGTACTCGCCTAAGTTTCAAAAACACTCCAAGTGGAGGGCAATCCTCACACTCGGGGGCTTGGCTGCGAACCTCATTCGCCTAAGTTTCAAAACACTCCGATTGGAGAGAAATCCTCCCACTCGGGGGCTTAGCCGCGACCCCGTAATCACCTAACTTTCAAGAACACTCTGAGTGGAGAGCAATCCTCCCACTCGGGGGCTTAGCCGCGACCTCGTACT
The DNA here is from genome assembly GCA_021605145.1 of Aegilops bicornis. Taxonomy (NCBI): domain Eukaryota; kingdom Viridiplantae; phylum Streptophyta; class Magnoliopsida; order Poales; family Poaceae; genus Aegilops; species Aegilops bicornis. The sequence continues at coordinate 507,326,149 of CM038672.1, forward strand.
CTCCTAAGTTTCAAAAATACTCCGAGTGGAGAGCAATCCTCCCACTCGGGGCTTAGCCGCGAACCTGATTCACCTAAGTTTCAAAACACTCACAGGTGGAGAGCAATCTTCTGACTCGGGGGCTTAGCCATGAACCTGATTCGCCTAAGTTTCAAAACACTCGAATGGAGCAATGCTTCCACTCGGGGCTTAGCCATGAACCGTACTACCTAAGTTTCAAAAACACCCCGAGTTGAGAGCAATCCTCCTACTCGGGGCTTAAGCGCCGTGCAGATTCGCCTAAATTTCAAAAAGCACTCCGAGTGGAGAGCAACCCTCCCACTCGGGGGCTTAGCCCATGAACCCGTACTACTTTGAGTTTCAAAACACTCCGAGTTGAGAGCAATCCTCCCACTCGGGGGCTTAGCCGCGACCCCGTACTCGCCTAAGTTTCAAAAACACTCTGAGTGGAGAGCAATCCTCCCACTCGGGGGCTTAGCCGCGACCCCGTACTCACCTAAGTTCCAAAAATACTCCGAGTGGAGAGTAATCCTCCCACTCGAGGGCTTAGCCGCGAACCTGATTCGCCTAAGTTTCAAAACACTCTTAGTGGAGAGCAATCCTCCCACTCGGTGGCTTAGCCGCGAACCTGGTTCGTGTAAGTTTCGAAACACTCCGAGTTGAGAGCAATCCTCCCACTCAGGGGCTTAGCCGCGAAACCGTACTCACCTAATTTTAAAAAACACTCTGACTGGAGAGAAATGCTCCCACTCGAGGGCTTAGGCGCGACCCCGTACTCGCCTAAGTTTCAGAAACACTCCGAGTGGAGAGCAATCCTCCCTCCCAGCAGGGGGCTTAAGCCGCGACCCGTGCTCGCCTAAGTTTCAAAAAGCAGTCAGTGGAGGGCAATCCTCCCACTCGGGGGCTTGGCTGCGAACCTCATTCGCCTAAGTTTCAAAACACCCAGAGTGGAGAGCAATCCTCCCACTCGAGGGCTTAGCGGTGAACCTGATTCGCCTAAGTTTCAAAAACACCCAGAGTGGAGAGCAATCCTCCAACTCGGGAACTTAGCCGCGACCCCGTACTCGCCTAAGTTTCAAAAACACTCTGAGTGGAGATTAATCCTCCCACTCGAGGGCTTAGCCGCGACCCCATACTCGCCTAAATTTCAAAAACACTCCGAGTGGAGAGCAATCTTCGCACTGGGGGGCTCAGCCGCGACCCCGTACTCGGCTAAGTTTCAAAAACACTCCGAGTGGAGAGCAATCCTCCCACTCAGGGGCTTGGCTGCGAACTTAATTTGCCTAAGTTTCAAAACATTCCGAGCAAAGAGAAATCCTCCCACTCGGGGGCTTAGCCGCGAACCTGATTCGCCTAAAAACACTCCGAGTGGAGAGCAATCCTCCCACTCGGGGGCTTAGCCACGACCCCGTACTCGCCTAAGTTTCAAAAACACCCCGACATGAGAGAAATCCTCCCACTCAAGGGCTTAGCCACGACCCTGTAGTCGCCTAAGTTTCAAAAACACTCCGAGTGGAGAGCAATTCTCCCACTTGGGGGCTTAGCCGTGAACCTGATTCGCCTAAGTTTCAAAACACTCCGAGTGGAGAGCAATCCTCCCACTCGGGGGCTTAGTCGCGAACCCGTACTCGCCTAAGTTTCAAAAACACTCCCGAGTGGAGAGCAATCCTCCCACTCGGGGGCTTAGCGCGAACCTGATTCGCCAAAGTTTCAAAAACACTCCGAGTGGAGACCAATCCTCCCACTCGGGGGCTTAGCCACGACCCTGTACTTGCCTAAGTTTCAAAAACACTCCGAGTGGAGAGCAATCCTCCCACTCTGGGGCTTAGACGCGTCAACGTCATCGCCTAAGTTTAAAAAATACTCTGAGTGGAGAGCAATCCTCCCACTCAGGGGCTTAGCCGCGACCCCATACTCACCTAAGTTTCAAAAATACTCCGAGTGGAGAGCAATCCTCCCACTCGGGGGCTTAGCCGCGAACCTAATTCGCCTAATTTTCAAAACAATCTGAATGGAGAGCAATCCTCCCACTCGGTGGCTTAGCCACGAACCTGATTCATCTAACTTTCAAAACTCTCTAATTGGAGAGCAATCCTCCCACTAGGGGGCTTAGCCGCGACCCCGTACTCGCCTAAGTTTCAAAAACACTCCGAGTGGAGAGCAATCCTCCCACTAGGGGGCTTAGCCGCGACCCCGTACTCGCCCAAGTTTCGAAAACACTCCGAGTGGAGAGCAATCCTCCCACTTGGTGACATGGCTGCGAACCTGATTCGCCTAAGTTTCATAAACACTCCGAGTGGAGAGCAATCCTCCAACTCGGGAGCTTAGCCGCGACCCCGTACTCGCCTAAGTTTCAAAAACACTCTGAGTGGACAGCAATCCTCCCACTCGAGGGCTTAGCCCCGACCCCGTACTCGCCTAAATTTCAAAAACACTCCGAGTGGAGAGCAATCCTCCCACTGGGGGGCTCAGCCGCGACCCCGTACTCGCCTAAGTTTCAAAAACACTCCGAGTGGAGAGCAATCCTCCCACTCAGGGGCTTGGCTGCGAACTTGATTCGCCTAAGTTTCAAAACATCCCGAGTGAATAGCAATCCTCCCACTCGGGGGCTTAGCCACGAACCTGATTCGCCTAAAAACACTCCGAGTGGATAGCAATCCACCCACTCGGTGGCTTAGCCGCGACCCCATACTCGCGTAAGTTTCAAAAACACTTCGAGATGAGAGAAATCCTCCCACTCAGGGGCTTAGCCGCGACCCTGTACTCGCCTACGTTTCAAAAACACTCCGAGTGGAGAGCAATCCTCCCACTCGGGGGCTTAGCCGCGAACCTGATTCGCCTAAGTTTCAAAACACTCCGAGTGAAGAGCAATCCTCCCACTCGGGGGCTTAGTCGCGAACCCGTACTCGCCTAAGTTTCAAAAACACCCCCGGGTGGAGAGCAATCCTCCCACTCGGGGGCTTAGCGCGAACCTGATTCGCCAAAGTTTCAAAAACACTCCGAGTGGAGACCAATCCACCCACTCGGGGGCTTAGCCACGACCCTGTACTTGCCTAAGTTTGAAAAACACTCCGAGTGGAGAGCAATCCTCCCACTCGGGGGCTTAGCGCGAACCTGATTCGCCAAAGTTTCAAAAACACTCCGAGTGGAGACCAATCCACCCACTCGGGGGCTTAGCCACGACCCTGTACTTGCCTAAGTTTGAAAAACACTCCGAGTGGAGAGCAATCCTCCCACTCGGGGGCTTAGCCGCGACCCCGTACTCGCCTAAGTTTAAAAAACACTCTGAGTGGAGAGCAATCCTCCCACTCAGGGGCTTATCCGCGACCCCGTACTCACCTAAGTTTCAAAAATACTCCAAGTGGAGAGCAATCCTCCCACTCGGGGGCTTAGCCGCGAACCTAATTCGCCTAACTTTCAAAACACTCTGAGTGGAGAGCAATCCTCCCACTCGGTGGCTTAGCCGCGAACCTAATTCATATAACTTTCAAAACTCTCTGATTGGAGAGCAATCCTCCCACTAGGGGGCTTAGCCGCGACCCCGTACTCGCCTAAGTTTCAAAAACACTCAGAGTGGAGAGCAATCCTCCCACTAGGGGGCTTAGCCGCGACCCCGTACTCGCCTAGGTTTCAAAAACACTCCGAGTGGAGAGCAATCCTCCCACTCGGGGACATGGCTGCGAACCTGATTCGCCTAAGTTTCAAAACACTCCGAGTGGAGAGCAATCCTCCCACTCGGGGGCTTAGCCGCGAACCTGATTCGCCTAAAAACACTCCAAGTGTAGAGCAATCCTCTCACTCTTAGCCGCGACCCCGTACTCGCCTAAGTTTCAAAAACACTCCGAGTGAAGCAATCCTCCCACTCAGGTACTCGCCTACGTTTCAAAAACACTCCGAGTGGAGAGCAATCCTCCCACTCGAGGGCTTAGCCGCGAACCCGTACTCGCCTAAGTTTCGAAAACACTCCGAGTGGAGAGCAATCCTCCCACTCGGGGGCTTATCCGCGACCCCGTACTCGCCTAAGTTTCAAAAACACTCCAAGTGGAGAGCAATCCTCACACTCGGGGGCTTGGCTGCGAACCTCATTCGCCTAAGTTTCAAAACACTCCGAGTGCAGAGCAATCCTCCCACTCGGGGGCTTAGCTGCGAACCTGTACTCGCCTAAGTTTCAAAAATACTCCGAGTGGAGAGCTATCCTCCCACTCGGGGGCTTAGGCGCGAACCTGATTCGCCTAAGTTTCAAAACACTCTGAGTGGAGAGCAATCCTCCGACTCGAGGGCTTAGCCGCGAACCTGATTCACCTAAGTTTCGAAACACTTCGAGTGGAGAGCAATGCTCCCACTCGGGGGCTTAGCCGCAAACCCGTACTCGCCTAAGTTTCAAAAACACCCCAAGTGGAGAGCAATCCTCCCACTCGGGGGCTTAGCATGAACCTGATTCGCCTAAGTTTCAAAAGCACTCCGAGTGGAGAGCAACCCCTCGTACTCGCCTGAGTTTCAAAAACACTCCGAGTGGAGAGCAATCCTCCCACTCGGGGGCTTAGCCGCGACCCCGTACTCACCTAAGTTTCAAAAACACTCTGAGTTGAGAGCAATCCTCCCACTCGGGGGCTTAGCCGCGACCCCGTACTCACCTAAGTTACAAAAATACTCCGATTGGAGAGCAATCCTCCCACTCGGGGGCTTAGCCGCGAACCTGATTCGCCTAAGTTTCAAAACACTCTGAGTGGAGAGCAATCCTCCCACTCGGTGGCTTAGCCACGAACCTGATTCGTCTAAGTTTCAAAACACTCCGAGTGGAGAGCAATCCTCCCACTCTGGGGCTTAGCCGCGAAACCGTACTCACCTAAGTTTCAAATACACTATGAGTGGAGAGCAATCCTCCCACTCGGGGGCTTAGGCGCGACCCCGTACTCGCCTAAGTTTCAAAAACACTCCGAGTGGAGAGCAATCCTCCCACTGGGGGGCTTAGCTGCGAACCCAATTCGCCGAAGTTTAAAAAACAGTCCGAGTGGAGAGCAATCCTCCCACTCGGGGGCTTGGCTGCGAACCTCATTTGCCTAAGTTTCAAAACACTCCCAGTGGAGACAAATCCTCCCACTCGGGGGCTTAGCCGCAAACCCGTACTCGCCTAAGTTTCAAAAACACGCCGAGTGGAGAGCAATCCTCCAACTCGGGAGCTTAGCCGCGACCCCGTACTCGCCTAAGTTTCAAAAACACTCTGAGTGCAGAGCAATACTCCCACTCGGGGGATTAGCAGCGACCAGTCTTGGCCTAAATTTCAAAAACACTCAGTGGAAGCAATACTCCCCTTTGGGGGGCTCAGCCGACCCGTACTGCCTAAGTTTAAAAAACACTCCAGTGGAGAACAATCCTCCCACTCGGGGGCTTGGATCTGAACCTGATTAGCCTAAGTTTCAAAACACTCCGAGTGGAGAGCAATCCTCCCACTCGGGGGCTTAGCCGCGAACCTGATTCGCATAAAAACACTCCGAGTTGAGAGCAATCCTCCCACTCGGGGGCTTAGCTGCGAACCTCATTCGCCTGAGTTTCAAAAACACTCAGAGTGGAGGGCAATCCTCCCACTCGGGGGCTTGGCTGCGAACCTCATTCGCCTAAGTTTCAAAACACCCAGAGTGGAGAGCAATCCTCCCACTCGAGGGCTTAGCGGTGAACCTGATTCGCCTAAGTTTCAAAAACACTCCGAGTGGAGAGCAATCCTACCACTCGGGGAGCCTTAGCCGACCCGTGCTACGCCTAAGTGTCAGAAATACTCTGAGTGGAGAGCAATCCTCCCACTCGGGGGCTTAGCCGCGACCCAGTACTCGCCTAATTTTCAAAAACACTTTGAGTGGAGAGCAATCCTCCCACTCGGGGGCTTAGCCGCGACACCGTACTCGCCTAAGTTTCAAAAACACTCCGAGTGGAGAGCAATCCTCCCACTCGGGGGCTTAGCCGCGACCGCGTACTCACCTAAATTTCAAAAATACTCCGAGTGGAGAGCAATCCTCCCACTCAGGGGCTTAGCCGCGAACATAATTCACCTAAGTTTAAAAACACTCTGAGTGGAGAGCAATCCTCTCACTCGGGGGCTTAGCCGCGACCCTAATTCATCTAACTTTCAAAACTCTCTGATTGGAGAGACTTCCTCCCAGTAGGGGGCTTAGCCGCGACCCCGTACTCGCCTAAGTTTCAAAAACACTCCGAGTGGAGAGCAATCCTCCCACTAGGGGGCTTAGCCGCGACCCCGTACACGCCTAGGTTGCAAAACACTCCAGTGGAGAGCAATCCTCCCTCTCGGGGACAGGGCTGCGAACCTGATTCGCCTAAGTTTCAAAACACTCCGAGTGGAGAGTAATCCTCCCACTCGGGGGCTTAGCCGTGAACCTGATTCGCCTAAAAACACCCCAAGTGGAGAGCAATCCTCTCACTCTTAGCCGCGACCCCGTACTCGCCTAAGTTTCAAAAACACTCCGAGTGAAGAGCAATCCTCCCACTCAGGTACTCGCCTACGTTTCAAAAACACTCCGAGTGGAGAGCAATCCTCCACCGCGAACCTGATTCGCCTAAGTTTCAAAACACTCCGAGTGGAGAGCAATCCTCCCACTCGACTGCTTAGCCGCGAACCCGTACTCGCCTAAGTTTCCAAAACACTCCGAGTGGAGAGCAATCCTCCCACTCGGGGGCTTATCCGCGACCCGTGCTACGCCTAAGTTTCAAAACACTCCAGAGTGGAGAGCAATCCTCACACTCACGGGGCAGGCTGCGAACCTCATTAGCCTAAGTTTCAAAACACTCCGAGTCTTGAGCAATCCTCCCACTTTCGGGGGCTTAGGCTGCCGAACACATGCTAGCCTAAGTTTCAAAAAATACTCCGAGTGGAGAGCTATCCTCCCACTCGGGGGCTTAGGCGCGAACCTGTTCGCCTAAGTTTCAAAACACTCTGAGTGGAGAGCAATCCTCCGACTCGAGGGCTTAGCAGCGAACCTGATTCACCTAAGTTTCAAAACACTTCGAGTGGAGAGCAATGCTCCCACTCGGGGGCTTAGCCGCAAACCCGTACTCGCCTAAGTTTCAAAAACACCCCAAGTGGAGAGCAATCCTCCCACTTTCGGGGCTTAGCCTTGAACCTGATTCGCCTAAGTTTCAAAAGCACTCCGAGTGGAGAGCAACCCCCCGTACTCGCCTGAGTTTCAAAAACACTCCGAGTGGAGAGCAATCCTCCCACTCGGGGACTTGGCCGCGACCCCGTACTCACCTAAGTTTAAAAAACACTCTGAGTTGAGAGCAATCCTCCCACTCGGGGGCTTAGCCGCGACCCCGTACTCACCTAAGTTACAAAAATACTCCGATTGGAGAGCAATCCTCCCACTCGGGGGCTTAGCCGCGAACCTGATTCGCCTAAGTTTCAAAACACTCTGAGTGGAGAGCAATCCTCCCACTCGGTGGCTTAGCCACGAACCTGATTCGTCTAAGTTTCAAAACACTCCGAGTGGAGAGCAATCCTCCCACTCAGGGGCTTAGCCGCGAAACCGTACTCACCTAAGTTTCAAAAACACTATGAGTGGAGAGCAATCCTCCCACTCGGGGGCTTAGGCGCGACCCCGTACTCGCCTAAGTTTCAAAAACACTCCGAGTGGAGAGCAAACCTCCCACTGGGGGCTTAGCCGCGACCCCGTACTCGCCTAAGTTTAAAAAACAGTCCGAGTGGAGAGCAATCCTCCCACTCGGGGGCTTGGCTGCGAACCTCATTTGCCTAAGGTTCAAAACACTCCCAGTGGAGACAAATCCTCCCACTCGGGGCTTAGCGCAAACCCGTACTCGCCTAAGTTTCAAAAACACTCCGAGTGGAGAGCAATCCTCCAACTCGGGAGCTTAGCCGCGACCCTGTACTCGCCTAAGTTTCAAAAACACTCTGAGTGCAGAGCAATCCTCCCACTCGGGGGCTTAGCCGCGACCCAGTACTCGCCTAAATTTCAAAAACACTCCGAGTGGAGAGCAATCCTCCCACTGGGGGGCTCAGCCGCGACCCCGTACTCGCCTAAGTTTAAAAAACACTCCGAGTGGAGAACAATCCTCCCACTCAGGGGCTTGGCTGCGAACCTGATTCGCCTAAGTTTCAAAACATTCCGAGTGGAGAGCAATCCTCCCACTCGGGGGCTTAGCCGCGAACCTGATTCGCATAAAAACACTCCGAGTTGAGAGCAATCCTCCCACTCGGGGGCTTAGCCGCGGCCCCGTACTCGCCTAAGTTTCAAATACACTCCGAGTGGAGAGAAATCCTCCCACTCAGGGGCTTAGCCGCGACCCCGTACTCGCCTACGTTTCAAAAACACTCCGAGTGGGGAGCCATCCTCCCACTCGGGGGCTTAGCCGCGAACCCGATTCGCCTAAGTTTCAACACACTCCGAGTGGATTGCAATCCTCCCACTCGGGGGCTTAGTCGCGAACCCGTACTCTCCTAAGTTTCAAAAACACCCCCGAGTGGAGAGCAATCCCCCAACTCGGGGGCTTAGCGCGAACCTGATTCGCCAAAGTTTCAAAAACACTCCGAGTGGAGACCAATCCTCCCAATCGGGCGCTTAGCCACGACCCTGTACTTGCCTAAGTTTCAAAAACACTCCGAGTGGAGAGCAATCCTCCCACTCGGGGGCTTAGCCGCGAACCCGTACTGACCTAAGTTTCAAAAATACTCCGAGTGGAGAGAATTCCTCCCACTCGGGGGCTTAGCCGCGAACCCGATTCATCTAACTTTCAAAACTCTCCGATTGGAGAGCAATCCTCCGACTAGGGGGCTTAGCCGCGACCCCGTACTCGCCTAAGTTTCAAAAACACTCCGAGTGAAGAGCAATCCTCCCACTAGGGGGCTTAGTCGCGACCCCGTACTCGCCTAAGTTTCAGAAACACTCCAAGTGGAGAGCAATCCTCCCACTCGGGGACTTGGATGCGAACCTGATTCTCCTAAGTTTCAAAACACTCCGAGTGGAGAGCAATCCTCCCACTCGGGGGCTTCAGCGTGCACTGATTAAGCCTAAGTTTCAAAAACACTCCAGTGGAAGCAATCCTCCCACTTTCGGGGGCTTAACAGCGACCACTGTACTCGCCTAAGTTTCAAAAACACTCCGAGTGGAGAGCAATCCTCCCACTCGGGGGCTTAGACGTGCACCCGTACTCGCCTAAGTTTCAAAACCACTCTGAGTGGAGAGCAATCCTCCCACTCGGGGGCTTAGACGCGACCCCGTACTCACCTAAGTTTCAAAAATACTCCAGTGGAAGCAATCCTCCCACTCGGGGCTTAACCATGAACCTGATTAGCCTAAGTTTCAAAACTCTCACAGGTGGAGAGCAATCCTCCCACTTTCGGTGGCTTAACCCTTGAACCTCATTCGTCTAAGTTTCAAAACACTCCGAGTGGAGAGCAATCCTCCCACTCAGGGGCTTAGCTGCGAAACCGTACTCACCTAAGTTTCAAAAACACTCTGAGTGGAGAGCAATCCTCCCACTCGGGGGCTTAGCCGCGACCCCGTACTCGCCTAAGTTTCAAAAACACTCCGAGTGGAGATCAATCCTCCCACTCGGGGGCTTAGCCACAACCCCGTACTCGCCTAAGTTTCAAAAACACTCCGAATGGAGAGCAATCCTCACACTCGGGGGCTTGCCTGCGAACCTCATTCGCCTAAGTTTCAAGACACTCTGAGTGGAGAGCAATCCTCCCACTTTCGGGGCTTAGCCCATGAACCTGTGCTAGCCTAAGTTTCAAAAACACCCAGTGGAAACAATGCTCCCACTCGGTGCTTAGCGAACCTGATTCGCCTAAGTTTCAAAAACACTCCGAGTGGAAAGAAGTCCTCCCACTTAGGGGCTTATCTGCGCAACCGTACTCACCTAAGTTTCAAAAACACTCTGAGTGGAAAGCAATCCTCCCACTCGGGGGCTTAGCCGCGACCCTGAACTCGCCTAAGTTTCAAAAACACTCCGAGTGGAGAGAAATCCTCCCACTCGGGGGCTTAGCCGCGACCCCGTACTCGCCTAAGTTTCAAAAACACCCCGAGTGGAGAGCAATGCTCCCACTCGAGGGCTTAGCAGCGAACTTGATTCGCCTAAGTTTCAAAAACACTCCGAGTGGAGAGCAATCCTACCACTCGGGAGCTTAGCCGCGACCCCGTACTCGCCTAAGTGTCAGAAATACTCACGAGTGGAAGCAATCCTCCCACTTTCGGGGCTTAACCCATGACCCGATGCTCGCCTAATTTTCAAAAACACTTTGAGTGGAGAGCAATCCTCCCACTCGGGGGCTCAGCCGCGACCCCGTACTCGTCTAAGTTTCAAAAATACTCCGAGTGGAGAGCAATCCTCCCACTCGAGGGCTTAGCCGCGAACCTGATTCGCCTAAGTTTCAAAACACTCTGAGTGGAGAGCAATCCTCCGACTCGGGGGCTTAGCCACGAACCTGATTCGCCTAAGTTTCAAAACACTCCGAGTGGAGAGCAATGCTCCCACTTTCGGGGCTTAACCGTGAACCCGTGCTAGCCTAAGTTTCAAAAACTCCCCAGTGGAGAAATCCTCCCACTCGGGGCTTAAGCGTGCACCAGATTCACCTAAGTTTCAAAAACACTCCGAGTGGAGAGCAACCCTCCCACTCAGGGGCTTAGCCGCGCCCCCGTACTCGCTTGAGTTTCAAAAACACTCCGAGTAGAGAGCAATCCTCGCACTCGGGGGCTTAGCCGCGACCCCGTACTCCCCTAAGTTTCAAAAAAACTCGGAGTGGAGAGCAAGCCTCCCACTCGGGGCTTAACCCATGAACCTGATTAGCCTAAGTTTCAAAACACTCACGAGTGGAGAGCAATCCTCCCACTTTCGGTGGCTTAACCCATAAACCTGATTAAATCTAAGTTTCAAAACACTCGGGTGGAAGCAATCCTCCCACTCGAGGGCTTAGCTCTTGAACCGTACTCACCTAAGTTTCAAAAACACTCTGAGTGGAGAGCAATCCTCCCACTCGATGGCTTAGCCGCGACCCCGTACTCGCCTAAGTTTCAAAAACACTCCGAGTGGAGAGCAATCCTCCCAGTCGGGGGCTTGGCTGTGAACCTCATTCGCCTAAGTTTCAAAACACTCCGAGAGGAGAGCAATCCTCCGACTCGAGGGCTTAGCCGCGAACCTGATTCGCCTAAGTTTCAAAACTCTCTGAGTCTAGAGCAATCCTCCCACTCGGTGGCTCAGTCGCGAACCTGATTTGTCTAAGTTCCAAAACACTCCGAGTGGAGAGCAATCCTCCCACTCAGGGGCTTAGCTGTGAAACCGTACTCACCTAAGTTTCAAAAACACTCTGAGTGGGGAGCAATCCTCCCACTCGGGGGCTTAGCCGCGACCTTGTACTCGCCTAAGTTTCAAAAACACTTCGAGTGGAGAGCAATCCTCCCACTCGGGGGCTTAGCCACAACCCCGTACTCGCCTAAGTTTCAAAAACACTCCGAATGGAGAGCAATCCTCACACTCACAGGCAGCTTGGCTGCAGACCTCATTTGCCTAAGTTTCAAAACACTCCAGTGGAGAGCAATCCTCCCACTTTCGGGGCTTAACCCTTGAACACTGTACTCGCCTAAGGTTCAAAAACACCCCGAGTGGAGAGCAATGCTCCCACTCGAGGGCTTAGTGGCGAACCTGATTCGCCTAAGTTTCAAAAACACTCCGAGTGGAGAGAAATCCTCCCACTCAGGGGCTTAGCTGCGCAACCATACTCACCTAAGTTTCAAAAACACTCTTAGTGGAGAACAATCCTCCCACTTGGGGGCTTAGGCGCGACCCCGGACTCGCCTAAGTTTCAAAAACACCCCGAGTGGAGAGCAATGCTCCCACTCGAGGGCTTAGCGGCGAACCTGATTCGCCTAAGTTTCAAAACACTCTAAGTGGAGAGCAATCCTACCACTCGGGAGCTTAGCCGCGAACCTGATTCGCCTAAGTTTCAAAACACTCTGAGTGGAGAGCAATGCTCCCACTCGGGGGCTTAGCCGCGAACCCGTACTCGCCTAAGTTTCAAAAACACCCCGAGTGGAGAGAAATCCTCCCACTCGGGGGCTTAGCGCGAACCTGATTCACCTAAGTTTCAAAAACACTCCGAGTGGAGAGCAACCCTCCCACTCGGGGGCTTAGCCGCGACCCCGTACTCGCCTGAGTTTCAAAAACACTCCGAGTGGAGAGCAATCCTCCCACTCGGGGGCTTACCCACGACCCCGTACTCGCCTAAATTTCAAAAACACTCTGAGTGGAGAGCAATCCTCCCACTCGGGGGCTTAGCCGCGACCCCGTACTCACCTATGTTTCAAAAATACTCCGATTGGAGAGCGATCCTCCCACTCGGGGGCTTAGCCGCGAACCTGATTCGCCTAAGTTTCAAAACACTCTGAGTGGAGAGCAATCCTCCCACTCGGTGGCTTAGCATAAACCTGATTAATCTAAGTGTCAAAACACTCCGGGTGGAGAGCAATCCTCCCACTCAGGGGCTTAGCTGCGAAACCGTACTCACCTAAGTTTCAAAAACACTCTGAGTGGAGAGCAACCCTCCCACTCGATGGCTTATCCGCGACCCCGTACTCGCCTAAGTTTCAAAAAGACTCCGAGTTGAGAGCAATCCTCCCAGTCGGGGGCTTAGCTGTGAACCTCATTCGCCTAAGTTTCAAAACACTCCGAGTGGAGAGCAATCCTCCCACTCGGGGGCTTAGCCACGAACTCGTACTCGCCTAAGTTTCAAAAACACCCCGAGTGGAGAGCAACCCTCCCACTCGAGGGCTTAGCGGCGAACCTGATTCGCCTAAGTTTTAAAAACACTCCGAGTGGAGAGGAATCCTCCAACTCGGGAGCTTAGCCGCGACCCCGTACTCGCCTAATTTTCAGAAACACTCTGAGTGGAGAGCAATCCTCCCACTCGGGGGCTTAGTCGCGAACCTGATTCGCCTAAGTTTCAAAAACTACTCCGAGTGGAGAGCAATCCTCCCGCTCAGGGGCTTAGCTGCGACCCCGTACTCGCCTAAGTTTCAAAAACACTCCAAGCGGAGAGCAATCCTCCCACTCGGGGGGTTACATGAACCTGATTAGCCTAAGTTTCAAAAACACTCAGGGTGAGCAATCCTCCCACTCGGGGGCTTAACCCAGCGACCACTGTGCTCGCCTAAGTTTCAAAAGCACTCCGAGTGGAGAGCAATCTTCCCACTCGGGGGCTTAGCCGCGACCCCCTACTCGCCTAAGTTTCAAAAACACTCTGAGTGGAGAGTAATCCTCCCATTAGGGGCTTAGCCGCGACCCCGTACTCGCCTAAGTTTCAAAAATACTCCGAGTGGAGAGCAATCCTCCCACTCAGGGGTTTAGCCGCGAACCCGTACTCACCTAAATTTCAAAAACACTCTGAGTGGAGAGCAATCCTCCCACTCGGGGGCTTAGCCGCGACCCCGTACTCGCCTAAGTTTCAAAAACACTCCGAGTGGAGAGCAATCCTCCTACTAGGGGGCTTAGCCGCGACCCCGTAATCGCCTAAGTTTCAAAAACACTCCGAGTGGAGAGCAATCCTCCCACTCGGGGACTTGGCCGCGAACCTGATTCGCCTACGTTTCCAAACACTCCGAGTGGAGAGCAATCCTCCCACTCGGGGGCTTAGCCGCGAACCTGATTCGTCCAAAAACACTCCGAGTGGAGAGCTATCCTCCCACTCGGGGGCTTAGCCACGACACCGTACTCGCATAAGTTTCAAAAACACTCCGAGTGGAGAGCAATCCTCCCACTCAGGGGCTTAGCCACGACCCCGTACTCGCCTAATTTTCAAAACCACTCCGAGTGGAGAGAATTTCCTCCCACTCGGGGGCTTAGCCGTGAACCTGATTCGCCTAAGTTTCAAAAAATTCCGAGTGGAGAGCAATCCTCCCACTCGGGGGCTTAGCACGAACCTGATTCGCCTAAGTTTCAAAAACTCTCCGAGTGGAGAGCAATCCTCCCACTCGGGGGCTTAGCCGCGACCCTGTACTCGCCTAAGTTTCAAAAACACTCCGAGTGGAGAGCAATCCTCCCACTTGGGGGCTTAGCCGCGACCCCGTACTCGCCTAAGTTTTAGAAACACTCTGAGTGGAGAGCAATCCTCCCACTCGGGGGCTTAGCCGCGACCCCGTACTCACCTAAGTTTCAAAAATACTCCGAGTGGAGAGCAATCCTCCCACTCGGGGGCTTAGCCGCGAACCTGATTCGCCTAAGTTTCAAAACTCTCTGAGTGGAGAGCAATCCTCCCACTCGGTGGCTTAGCCGCGAACCTGATTCGTCTAAGTTTCAAAACACTCTGAGTGGAGAGCAATCCTCCCACTCAGGGGCTTAGCCGTGAACCCGTAGTCACCTAAGTTTCAAAAACACTCTGAGTGGAGAGCAATCCTCCCACTTGGGGGCTTAGCCGCGACCCCGTACTCGCCTAAGTTTCAAAAGCACTCTGAGTGGAGAGCAATCCTCCCACTGGGGGGCTTAGCCGCGACCTCGTACTCGCCTAAGTTTCAAAAAAACTCTGAGTGGCGAGCAATCCTCCCACTCAGGGGCTTGGCTGCGAACCTGATTCGCCTAAGTTGCAAAACCCTCCGAGTGGAGAGCAATCCTCCCACTCGGGGGCTTAGCCGCGAACCCCTACTCGCCTAAGTTTCAAAAACAGCCTAAGTGGAGAGCAATCCTCCCACTTGGGAGCTTAGACGCGACCCCGTACTCGCCTAAGTTTCAAAAACACTCTGAGTGGAGAGAAATCCTCCCACTCGGGGGCTTAGCCGCGAACCTGATTCGCCTAAGTTTCAAAAATTACTCCGAGTGGAGAGCAACCCTCCCACTTTCGGGGCTTGCTGTGACCCGTGCTACTTTGAGTTCCAAAAACACTTTCGGAGTGGGGAGCAATCCTCCCCACTTTCGGGGGCTTAGCATGAACCTGATTCGCCTAAGTTTGAAACACTCAGTGGAAGCAATCCTCCCACTCGTGTGCTTAGCATGCGAACCTGATTCGCCTAAGTTTCAAAACACTCCAGTGAGATCAATCCTCCCCCTCGGGGGTCTTAGCCGCGAACCCGTACTCGCCTAAGTTTCAAAAACACTCCGAGCGGAGAGCAATCCTCCCACTGGGGGGCTTAGCCGTGACCTCGTACTCGCCTAAGTTTCAAAACACTCCGAGTGGAGAGCAATCCTCCCACTCGGGGGCTTAGCCGCAAACCTGATTCGCCTAAGTTACAAAACTACTTCGTGTGGAGAGCATTCCTCCCACTCGAGGGCTTAGCTACGCCCCCGTACTCGCCTAAGTTCAAAAAACCACTCCATCCCGATCCGCAAGGACAACGAGGTGCAGGTTGTGTGCAGCACCTAATGCCCATACCCACGATCCTCTCGATGGAGCTGCATCACAAGTACAATGTGCGCTCCATCCCGATCCGCAAGGACG
The DNA here is from genome assembly GCA_021605145.1 of Aegilops bicornis. Taxonomy (NCBI): domain Eukaryota; kingdom Viridiplantae; phylum Streptophyta; class Magnoliopsida; order Poales; family Poaceae; genus Aegilops; species Aegilops bicornis. Next base: position 507,341,594 of record CM038672.1, read on the forward strand.
ACGAGGTGCAGGTCGTGTGCTGGACCTAGTGCCCATACCCACGACCCTCTCAACGGAGCTGCTTCACAAGTACAATGTGCGCTCCCTCCCGATCCGCAAGAACAACGAGGTGCAGGTCGTGTGCAACACCTAGTGCTCATGTCCATGATCCTCTCGTCAGAGTTGCGACACAAGTACAATGTTTATTCCAAGCAAAGAATCAAGCTTCACTCAGAGTTAAGAGATTTGATAGTGGTAAAAGCACAACAACTATATTCAAAGAAAAACCAAGTTCGGATAAATCCAGCAAGGTTGAACCCACGAGCAGAAGTACTCGAGGCGTCAAGCCGAAGGAGTTCTTGATTTACAAAATAACTTCGGCATTAGAAATAAAAGTGGAGCATAAAGTTTGTTCACTCGGCAGGAGGAGGGCTAGCTGGCTCGACGAACTTGTCCAGGTCGATTCCATCAGCAATGCGAGTGGCAGCTTTAATGATGGTCTCCAGGAAGGACTGGAAGTGAAGTTTCCTGGTATTGGCGACCTTGAGGGGTACAAGCTTCTCTTCTTTAACTTCCTTGTAATGGATGCGGACCAGAGACACAGCCACGTCAGTGCCGCACCGAGCAGAGGACTTCTTCCATGCCTGCACTTGTCGACGTTCTGGGAATGGGGGTCTCCTGCTTGCCTGCGGCCCGCGACGTGGCTAAGTCAGCGGGCCGTACGACCCATCTTCATTAACAAAGCATTCAAGACCCTCGCGAGCGGCCAAGCCTCGCGAGGTGGACGACGCAAGACCTCCTCAGGAGTGGCCTAGCCAGGCAGGCTCATGAGGAGCGGAGATATCAAGGCGGGGAAAACCTCACGAGGCCCTCGTGACGTGAGCCATGAAGATCGGCACCGGTAGGCGCCCGGTAGCCTTGGCGTCCTAGTTTCCTCTTTGGTGCTAAGGAGGCCAAGGAGGCGAGGAGTACCGAGGCATCAGGCAAAGGTTGCCATATCGGTGCAACGAGACCAAGACGGAAAGAATGGCCGGCGGGGCCGGAGGTCACCGTAGAGCCCAAGACGGCGTCAACACCAGAGCCTTTCGCACGCGAAGACCACTTTTGTCAGGATAGCTTGTACTAGATGTCCCCTTTCAAATTTGCCCACCGTTGTTGGCTCCCTTCCCGCTCAATATTTGGGCAGAGGACCAGGGCCTATATAAGTAGAGCTAGCCACCACAGTAAGGGCATCGAGTCCTCACTCAGACAAGTTCGGCAAGCACAAGAACACCTCAACCACAGGAGGCTATTCTTCCCTTTGTACTGTTCATCATCAGCCCAAGAGGCAATCCACCACACACCTTTGGGTAGGGTATTACACCACAAGGGTGGCCCAAACGAGTATAAAATCTCGTGTCTTTACGTGTTTGCGAGTTAAATCGAGTTCGTCCATGAGATCTCAGCGAGCTAGAGGCGTGGATCGGTAGGAGGAAAGACTTAGCGCACCCAGTTTGAACCTTAAGGGTTTGCGGAACCCCACATCCGACATTTGGCGCTAGGTGAGTGCGCCATAGCTCCTCTCCACCAGCCTGCGCCCCGCGCCGCCGCACTTCGCCCCCATGGCAGGTGCCCCGCCATCCGCCCCTGCGGCCGACATCGACAGCGAGGCATCTGGGTACCGAGCCCTGGCCCCCGCCATACGGCGGGTGCAGTGGCCGACCAAGTTCAAGCCAGAGATACCGCCGCGTTACGACGGCGTGGCGGACCCATCGCCGTTCCTGCTGGCGTACAAGGAGGCTGTCCTCGAGGCCGGAGGCGACGACAAGATCATGGGCAACTAGTTCCCCATGGCCCTCGCCGATGAGCCACGCGCTTGGCTGCTCAACCTCCCTGGATCCACGGTGGCGTCCTGGAGGGAGCTCCGCGGCCTCTAAGCTGCTCGCTATGCGGTGCCGGCGCACCACGCAGTCGCGACCCTGTTGGGCGGCTCTCAAGCACCGCCTTCAGATCGCCACGTCAAGCCATTCCTCCATCAGATCGGGGCCACCTCCAAGCGCCCGGGGGCTCCGCCGGGTTGGGCTGCGCTAGAGGCCAACCTCACTTTCGGCTCAGAAGACCACCCCGGCTCCAACGCCGGCTCGGGCATGCTCCCAATGCTCTGCATGCCCACCATCTGCAATGTGGTGTTACCAAGACCCTCATCGACGGAGGTGCCGGCCTCAACTTGCTCTTCGTGGAAGCCTTCAGCCTTCTTCACGTGTCGCTCGAGCGGCTCAGCCTCAGCAAGCCCTTCTCAGGAGTTGGTGGTGGAGCTGCCCACTCTCTGGGGAAGATCCGCCTCCCCATCACCTTCGGCACACGCAACAACTACCGCACCGAGCTGGTAGACTTCGACGTCGCCCGCATCGGTCTCCTGTACAACGCCATCCTCGGGTACCCAGCTCTTGCTCAGTTCATGGAGGCGACACACCCGGCCTACAACCTCATGAAGATGCCTGGGAGCAAAGGCGTCCTCATCATCAAGAGGGACACTAAGGAGGCCGTGACGGCGCTCAGGCTTGACTTCAAGACCGCGGCGGCAGCACAGCCCGCTGGCACCAGTACCCCCGAGGCTAAGGAGGCCGCGCCTACCAAGAAGAAGTAGTTGTTCACCCAAGACAAGGAGGAAACCAACCAGGTGCCGGTCGACGAGGACGGATCTTCGGGAGCCACCTTTACTATAGGCGCCGGCCTTGACCCGTGTCAAGAGGAGGCCTTGGTGAGGTTCTTGCGCGCAAACAAGGAGATATTCGCGTGGGGACCCAATTAGCTGGTAGGGGTCCCGAGGAAGGTGATTCAACATCATCTAAGGGTATGCCCCAACGTAAGCCCCGTGAAGCAGCGAGCTAGACTGCAGTCCACTGAGAAGAAGGCCTTCATCGTCTAGGAGACCCGCATAATTTGGGCGGCGGGTGCCATTCCGCAGTTCGATATCCCGAATGGCTGGCGAACCCGTCGTGAGTGCCGAAGAAAGGCGGGAAGGAGCGGATGTCGTCGACTTCACCAACCTTAATAAAGCCTGCCCCCAAGATCCATTCCGGCTTCGCGCATCGACCGGATCATCGACTCCACCGCCCGAGTCGCGACTGTTGTGCTTCTGGATGCGTTCTCGGGGTATCATCGGATCAAGATGGCGGTGGAAGATGTGGAGAAGACAGCCTTCACGACACCATGTGGGGTGTCTTGCTAACCTGCATGCCCTTGAGCGTCATAGCGAGCACGACTTTCAGCGACTGATACACGCCATACAGAGCGGCAGCTCGGGAGAAACACAGAGGCCTACGTCAACGACATAGTGGTAAAGTCTCGCGAGGCTAGGACACTGATTCAAGACTTGGAGGAGACCTTCGAGTGGAGAGCAATCCTCCCACTGGGGGGCTTAGCCGCGACCCCGTACTCGCCTAAGTTTAAAAAACAGTCCGAGTGGAGAGCAATCCTCCCACTCGGGGGCTTGGCTGCGAACCTCATTCGCCTAAGTTTCAAAACACTCCCAGTGGAGACCAATCCTCCCACTCAGGGGCTTAGCCGCGAACCCGTACTCGCCTAAGTTTCAAAAACACCCCGAGTGGAGAGCAATCCTCCAACTTGGGAGCTTAGCCGCGACCCCGTACTCGCCTAAGTTTCAAAAACACTCTGAGTGCAGAGCAATCCTCCCACTCGGGGGCTTAGCCACGACCCAGTACTGGCCTAAATATCAAAAACACTCCGAGTGGAGAGCAATCCTCCCACTGGGGGGCTCAGCCGCGACCCCGTACTCGCCTAACTTTAAAAAACACTCCGAGTGGAGAACAATCCTCCCACTCGGGGCTTGGCTCTTGAACCTGATTCGCCTAAGTTTCAAAACATTCCGAGTGGAGAGCAATCCTCCCACTCGGGGGCTTAGCCGCGAACCTGATTCGCCTAAAAACACTCCGAGTTGAGAGCAATCCTCCCACTCGGGGGCTTAGTCGCGGCCCCGTACTCGCGTAAGTTTCAAAAACACTCCGAGTGGAGAGAAATCCTCCCACTCAGGGGCTTAGCCGCGACCCCGTACTCACCTACGTTTCAAAAACACTCCGAGTGGGGAGCAATCCTCCCACTCGGGGGCTTAGCCGCGAACCCGATTCACCTAAGTTTCAACACACTCCGAGCGGAGAGAAATCCTCCCACTCGGGGGCTTAGTCGCGAACCCGTACTCTCCTAAGTTTCAAAAACACCCCCGAGTGGAGAGCAATCCCCCAACTCGGGGGCTTAGCGCGAACCTGATTCGCCAAAGTTTCAAAAACACTCCAAGTGGAGACCAATCCTCCCAATCGGGGGCTTAGCCATGACCCTGTACTTGCCTAAGTTTAAAAAACACTCCGAGTGGAGAGCAATCCTCCCACTCGGGGGCTTAGCCGCGACCCCGTACTCGCCTAAGTTTCAAAAACACTCTGAGTAGAGAGCAATCCTCCCACTCGGGGGCTTAGCCGCGAACCCGTACTGACCTAAGTTTCAAAAATACTCCGAATGGAGAGCAACCCTCCCACTCGGGAGCTTAGCCGCGAACCTAATCCGCCTAAGTTTCAAAACACTTAGTGGAGAGCAATCCTCCCACTCGGTGGCTTAGCCGCGAACCCGATTCATCTAACTTTCAAAACTCTCCGATTGGAGAGCAATCCTCCCACTAGGGGGCTTAGCCGCGACCCCGTACTCGCCTAAGTTTCAAAAACACTCCGAGTGAAGAGCAATCCTCCCACTAGGGGGCTTAGCCGCGACCCCGTACTCGCCTAAGTTTCAAAAACACTCCAAGTGGAGAGCAATCCTCCCACTTGGGGACTTGGATGCGAACCTGATTCGCCTAAGTTTCAAATCACTCCGAGTGGAGAGCAATCCTCCCACTCGGGGGCTTAGCCGCGAACCTGATTCGCCTAAAAACTCACCGAGTGGAGAGCAATCCTCCCACTCGGGGGCTTAGCCGCGACCCCGTACTCGCCTAAGTTTCAAAAACACTCCGAGTGAAGAGCAATCCTCCCACTCAGGGGCTTAGCCACGACCCCGTACTCACCTACGTTTCAAAAACACTCCAAATGAAGAGCAATCCTCCCACTCGGGGGCTTAGCCGCGAACCTGTTTCGCCTAAGTTTCAAAACACTTCGAGTGGAGAGCAATCCTCCCACTTGGGGGCTTAGCCGCGAACCGGGACTCGCCTAAGTTTCAAAAACACACCGAGTGGAGAGCAGTCCTCCCACTCGGCGGCTTAGCGCGAACCTGATTCGCCTAAGTTTCAAAAACACTCCGAGTGGAGAGCAATCCTCCCACTCGGGGGCTTAGCCGCGACCCTGTACTCGCCTAAGTTTCAAAAACACTCCGAGTGGAGAGCAATCCTCCCACTCGGGGGCTTAGCCTCGACCCCGTACTCGCCTAAGTTTCAAAAACACTCTGAGTGGAGAGCAATCCTCCCACTCGGGGGCTTAGCCGCGACCCCGTACTCACCTAAGTTTTAAAAATACTCCGAGTGGAGAGCAATCCTCCCACTCGGGGGCTTAGCCGCGAACCTGATTCGCCTAAGTTTCAAAACTCTCTGAGTGGAGAGCAATCCTCCCACTCGGTGGCTTAGCCGCAAACCTGATTCGTCTAAGTTTCAAAACACTCCGAGTGGAGAGCAATCCTCCCACTCAGGGGCTTAGCTGCGAAACCGTACTCACCTAAGTTTCAAAAACACTCTGAGTGGAGAGCAATCCTCCCACTCGAGGGCTTAGCCGCGACCCCGTACTCGCCTAAGTTTCAAAAACGCTCCGAGTGGAGAGCAATCCTCCCAATCGGGGGCTTACCCACAACCCCGTACTCTCCTAAGTTTCAAAAACACTCCGAATGGAGAGCAATCCTCACACTCGGGGGCTTGGCTGCGAACCTCATTCGCCTAAGTTTCAAGACACTCTGAGTGGAGAGCAATCCTCCCACTCGGGGGCTTAGCCGCGAACCTGTACTCGCCTAAGTTTCAAAAACACCCCGAGTGGAGAGCAATGCTCCGACTCGAGGGCTTAGCGGCGAACCTGATTCGCCTAAGTTTCAAAAACACTCCGAGTGGAGAGAAATCCTCCCACTCAGGGGCTTATCTGCGCAATCGTACTAACCTAAGTTTCGAAAACACTATGAGTGGAGAGCAATCCTCCCACTCGGGGGCTTAGCCGCGACCCTGTACTCGCCTAAGTTTCAAAAACACTCCGAGTGGAGAGCAATCCTCCCACTCGGGGGCTTAGCTGTGACCCCGTACTCGCCTAAGTTTCAAAAACACCCCGAGTGGAGAGCAATGCTCCCACTCGAGGGCTTAGCAGCGAACCTGATTCGCCTAAGTTTCAAAAACACTCCGAGTGGAGAGCAATCCTACCACTCGGGAGCTTAGCCGCGACCCCGTACTCGCCTAAGTGTCAAAAATACTCTGAGTGGAGAGCAATCCTCCCACTCGGGGGCTTTGCCGCGACCCTGCGCTCGCCTAATTTTCAAAAACACTTTGAGTGGAGAGCAATCCTCCCACTCGGGGGCTTAGCCGCGACCCCGTAGTCGCCTAAGTTTCAAAAATACTCCGAGTGGAGAGCAATCCTCCCACTCGAGGGCTTAGTCGCGAACCTGATTCGCCTAAGTTTCAAAACACTCCAGTGGAGCAATCCTCCCACTCGGGGCTTAACCATGAACTGATTAAGCCTAAAACTCTCCAAGTGCAGAGCAATCCTCCCACTCGGGGGCTTAGCCGCGACCCCATACTCGCCTAAGTTTCAAAAACACACCGAGTGAAGAGCAATCCTCCCACTCTGCGGCTTAGCCAGCGACCCGTGCTAGCCTCGTTTCAAAACTCTCCAAGTGGAGAGCAATCCTCCCACTCGGGGGCTTAGCCGCGAACCTGTTTCGCCTAAGTTTCAAAACACTGCGAGTGGAGAGCAATCCTCCCACTTGGGGGCTTAGCCGCGAACCGGTACTCGCCTAAGTTTCAAAAACACACCGAGTGGAGAGCAGTCCTCCCAGTCGGCGGCTTAGCGCGAACCTGATTCGCCTAAGTTTCAAAAACACTCCGAGTGGAGAGCAATCCTCCCACTCGGGGGCTTAGCCGCAACCCAGTACTCGCCTAAGTTTCAAAAACACTCCGAGTGGAGAGCAATCCTCCCACTCGGGGGCTTAGCCGCGACCCCGTACTCGCCTAAGTTTTAAAAACACTCTGAGTGGAGAGCAATCCTCCCACTCGGGGGCTTAGCCGCGACCCCGTACTCACCTAAGTTTCCAAAATACTCCGAGTGGAGAGCAATCCTCCCACTCGGGGTTTAGCCGTGAACCTGATTCGCCTAAGTTTCAAAACTCTCTGAGTGGAGAGCAATCCTCCCACTCGGTGGCTTAGCCGCGAACCTCATTAAATCTAAGTTTCAAAACACTCCGAGTGGAGAGCAATCCTCGCCCTCGGGGGCTTAGCTCTTGAGCCGTACTCACCTAAGATTCAAAAACACTCACGAGTGGAGAGCAATCCTCCCACTCGGGGGCTTAGCATGACCCGTACTCGCCTAAGTTTCAAAAACACTCCGAGTGGACAGCAATCCTCACAATCGGGGGCTTAGCCACAACCCCGTACTCGCCTAGGTTTCAAAAAGACTCCGAATGGAGAGCAATCTTCACACTCGGGGGCTTGGCTGCGAACCTCATTCGCCTAAGTTTCAAGACACTCTGAGTGGAGAGCAATCCTCCCACTCGGGGGCTTAGCCGCGAACCTGTACTCGCCTAAGTTTCAAAAACACCCCGAGTGGAGAGCAATGCTCCCACTCGAGGGCTTAGCGGCGAACCTGATTCGCCTAAGTTTCAAAAACACTCCGAGTGGAGAGAAATCCTCCCACTCAGGGGCTTATATGTGCAACCGTACTCACCTAAGTTTCAAAAACACTCTAAGTGGAGAGCAATCCTCCCACTCGGGGGCTTAGCCGCGACCCTGTACTCGCCTAAGTTTAAAAAACACTACGAGTGGAGAGCAATCCTCCCACTCGGGGGCTTAGCCGCGACCCCATACTCGCCTAAGTTTCAAAAACACCCACTCAAGGGCTTAGCAGCGAACCTGATTCGCGTAAGTTTCAAAAACACTATGAGTGGAGAGCAATCCTACCACTCGGGAGCTTAGCCGCGACCCCGTACTCGCCTAAGTGTGAAAAATACTCTGAGTGGAGAGCAATCCTCCCACTCGGGGGCTTAGCCGTGAACCTGTTTCGCCTAAGTTTCAAAACACTTCGAGTGGAGAGCAATCCTCCCACTTGGGGGCTTAGCCGCGAACCCGTACTCGCCTAAGTTTCAAAAACACTCCGAGTGGAGAGCAATCCTCCCACTCGGGGGCTTAGCGCGAACCTGATTCGCCTAAGTTTCAAAAACACTCCGAGTGGAGAGCAACCCTCCCACTTTCGGGGGCTTAGCTGCGACCACATGCTAGCCTAAGTTTCAAAAACACTCCAGTGGAGAGCAATCCTCCCACTTTCGGGGCTTAGCCGTGACCCGTGCTGCGCCTAAGTTTCAAAAACACTCTGAGTGGAGAGCAATCCTCCCACTCGGGGGCTTAGCCGCGACCCCGTACTCACCTAAGTTTTAAAAATACTCCGAGTGGAGAGCAATCCTCCCACTCGGGGGCTTAGCCGTGAACCTGATTCGCCTAAGTTTCAAAACTCTCTGAGTGGAGAGCAATCCTCCCACTCGGTGGCTTGGCCGCGAACCTGATTCGTCTAAGTTTCAAATCACTCCGAGTGGAGAGCAATCCTCCCATTCAGGGGCTTAGCTGCGAAACCGTACTCACCTAAGTTTCAAAAACACTATGAGTGGAGAGCAATCCTCCCACTCGGGGGCTTAGCCGCGACCCCGTACTCGCCTAAGTTTCAAAAACACTCCGAGTGGACAGCAATCCTCACAATCGGGGGCTTAGCCACAACCCCGTACTCGCCTCAGTTTCAAAAACACTCCGAATGGAGAGCAATCCTCACACTCGGGGGCTTGGCTGCGAACCTCATTTGCCTAAGTTTCAAGACACTCTGAGTGGAGAGCAATCCTCCCACTCGGGGGCTTAGCCGCGAACCTGTACTCACCTAAGTTTCAAAAACACCCCGAGTGGAGAGCAATGTTCCCACTCGAGGGCTTAGCGGCGAACCTGATTCGCCTAAGTTTCAAAAACACTCCAGTGGAGAGAAATCCTCCCACTCGAGGGGCTTATATGTGCAACCCGTACTCACCTAAGTTTCAAAAACACTCTAAGTGGAGAGCAATCCTCCCACTCGGGGGCTTAGCCGCGACCCTGTACTCGCCTAAGTTTCAAAAACACTACGAGTGGAGAGCAATCTTCCCACTCGGGGGCTTAGCCGCGACCCCGTACTCGCCTAAGTTTCAAAAACACCCACTCGAGGGCTTAGCAGCGAACCTGATTCGCGTAAGTTTAAAAACAATCCGAGTGGAGAGCAATCCTACCACTCGGGAGCTTAGCCGCGACCCCGTACTCGCCTAAGTGTCAAAAATACTCTGAGTGGAGAGCAATCCTCCGACTCGGGGGCTTAGCCACGAACCTGATTCGCCTAAGTTTCAAAACACTCCGAATGGAGAGCAATGCTCCCACTCGGGGGCTTAGCCGCGAACCCGTACTCGCCTAAGTTTCAAAAACTCCCCGAGTGGTGAGCAATCCTCCCACTCGGGGGCTTAGCACGAACCTGATTCACCTCAGTTTCAAAAACACTCCGAGTGGGGAGCAACCCTCCCACTCGGGGGCTTAGCCGCGACCCCGTACTCGCCTGAGTTTCAAAAACACTCCGAGTGGAGAGCAATCCTCCCACTCGGGGGCTTAGCCGCGATCCCGTACTCCCCTATGTTTCAAAAATACTCCGAGTGGAGAGCAATCCTCCCACTCGGGGGCTTAGCCGTGAACCTGATTCGCCTAAGTTTCAAAACACTCTGAGTGGAGAGCAATCTTCCCACTCGGTGGCTTAGCCGCGAACCTGATTCGTCTAAGTTTCAAAACACTCCGGGTGGAGACCAATCCTCCCACTCAGGGGCTTAGCTGCGAAACCGTACTCACCTAAGTTTCAAAAACACTCTGAGTGGAGAGCAATCCTCCCACTCGATGGCTTAGCCGCGACCCCGTACTCGCCTAAGTTTCAAAACACTCCGAGTGGAGAGCAATCCTCCAACTCGAGGGCTTAGCCGCGAACCTGATTCGCCTAAGTTTCAAAACTCTCTGAGTGGAGAGCAATCCTCCCACTCGGTGGCTCAGCCGCGAACCTAATTCGTCTAAGTTTCAAAACACTCCGAGTGGAGAGCAGTCCTCCCACTCAGGGGCTTAGCTGCGAAACCGTACTCACCTAAGTTTCAAAAACACTCTGGGTGGAGAGAAATCCTCCCACTCGGGGGCTTAGCCGCGACCCCGTACTCGCCTAAGTTTCAAAAACACTCCGAGTGGAGAGCAATCCTCCCACTCGGGGGCTTATCCACAACCCCGTACTCGCCTAAGTTTCAAAAACACTCCGAATGGAGAGCAATCCTCACACTCTGGGCTTGGCTGCGAACCTCATTTGCCTAAGTTTCAAAACACTCCGAGTGGAGAGCAATCCTCCCACTCGGGGGCTTAGCCGCGAACCTGTACTCGCCTAAGGTTCAAAAACACCCCGAGTGGAGAGCAATGCTCCCACTCGAGGGCTTAGTGGCGAACCTGATTCGCCTAAGTTTCAAAAACACTCCGAGTGGAGAAATCCTCCCACTCGGGGCTTAGCTTCAACCATACTCACCTAAGTTTCAAAAACACTCTTAGTGGAGAGCAATCCTCCCACTTTCGGGGGCTTAAGCGCGACCCGTGCTACGCCTAAGTTTCAAAAACACCCAGTGGAGAGCAATGCTCCCACTCGAGGGCTTAGCGGCGAACCTGATTCACCTAAGTTTCAAAAACACTCCGAGTGGAGAGCAATCCTACCACTCGGGAGCTTAGCCGCGACCCCGTACTCGCCTAAGTGTCAAAAACACTCTCAGTGGACAGCTATCCTCCCACTCGGGGGCTTAGCCGCGACCCTGTACTCGCCTAATTTTCAAAAACACTCTGAGTGGAGAGCAATCCTCCCACTCGGGGGCTTAGCCGCGACCCCGTACTCGCCTAAGTTTCAAAAATAATCTGAGTGGATAGCAATCCTCCCACTCGGGGGCTTAGCCGCGAACCTAATACGCCTAAGTTTCAAAATACTCTGAGTGCAGAGCAAACCTCCGACTCGTGGGCTTAGCCGCGAACCTGATTCGCCTAAGTTTCAAAACACTCCGAGTGGAGAGCAATGCTCCCACTCGGGGGATTAGCCGCGAACCCATACTCGCCTAAGTTTCAAAAACTCCCCGATTGGAGAGCAATCCTCCCACTCGGGGGCTTAGCGCGAACCTGATTCACCTAAGTTTCAAAAACACGCCGAGTGGAGAGCAACCCTCCCACTCGGGGGCTTAGCCGCGACCCCGTACTCGCCTGAGTTTCAAAAACACTCCGAGTGGAGAGCAAATCTCCCACTCGGGGGCTTAGCCACGACCCCGTACTCGCCTAAGTTTCAAAAACACTCTGAGTGGAGAGCAATCCTCCCACTCGGGGGCTTAGCCGCGACCCCGTACTCACCTAAGTTTCAAAAATACTCCGATTGGAGAGCAATCCTCCCAGTCGAGGGCTTAGCCGCGAACCTGATTCGCCTAAGTTTCAAAACACTCTGAGTGGAGAACAATCCTCCCACTCGGTGGCTTAGCCGCGAACCTGATTCGTCTAAGTTTCAAAACACTCCGGGTGGAGAGCAATCCTCCCACTCAGGGGCTTAGCTGCGAAACCGTACTCACCTAAGTTTCAAAAACACCCTGAGTGGAGAGCAATCCTCCCACTCGATGGCTTATCCGCGACCCCGTACTCACCTAAGTTTCAAAAACACTCCAAGTGGAGAGCAATCCTTCCACTCGAGGGCTTAGCCACGAACCTGATTCGCCTAGTTTCGAAACACTATGAGTGGAGAGCAATCCTCCTAGTTGGGTGCTTAGCCGCGAACCTGATTCGCCTAAGTTTCAAAACACTCCGAGTAGAGAGCAATCCTCGCACTCGGGGGCTTAGCCGCGAACCCGTACTCGCCTAAGTTTCAAAAACACTCCGAGTGGAGAGCAATCCTCCCACTGGGGGGGCTTAGCCGCGACCTCGTACTCGCCTAAGTTTCAAAAACACTCCGAGTTGAGAGTAATCCTCCCACTCGGGGGCTTGGCTGCGAACCTGATTCGCCTAAGTTTCAAAACACTCTAAGTGGAGAGCAATCCTCCCACTCGGGGGCTTAGCTGAGAACCTGATTTGCCTAGTTACAAAACTACTCCGAGTGGAGAGCAATCCTCCCACTCGAGGGCTTAGCTGCGCCCCCGTACACGCCTAAGTTCAAAAAACCACTCCACCCCGATCCGCAAGGACGACGAGGTGCAGGTCGTGTGCAGCACCTAGTGCCCATACCCACGACCCTCTCGATGGAGCTGCATCACAAGTACAATGTGCGCTCCATCCCGATCCACAAGGACGACGAGGTGCAGGTCGTGTGTAGCACCTAGTGCCCATACCCACGACCCTCTCGACGGAGCTGTGTCACAAGTACAATGTGTGCTCCCTCCCAATCCGCAAGACCGACGAGGTGCAGCTCGTGTGCAAAACCTAGTGCTCATGTCCATGACCCTCTCGTCAGAGTTGCGACACAAGTACAACATTTATTCCGAGCAAAGAATCAAGCTTCACTCAGAGTTAAGAGATTTGATAGTGGTAAAAGCAAAACAACCATAGGGAGACCTTATTCTCTGGGTGCATCACAAATGACCTCACAAGCTCGCTCCGGCCTAGGAAGGTCCCTTCATCATCACTAAAGTGCTCCACAACGGGGCATATCACCTCTACAATGTAGCCAAGAAATAAGACGAGCCACGCCCGTGGAATGCGGAGCTGCTCCGCCGTTTTTATACCTGAACACTCGGATCGACGAGGTGTAATAAGAATCCTTGAGTTTGCTTATCAAAGACAAGATTTTTGCAGTATCTTAATGATTGTTATCGCATAAACACATGTGTCTAAACCCCCTAGTGGGTGGCTTAGCCGCAAACCTGATTCGCCTAAGTTTCAAAACACGTCGAGTGGAAAGCAATCCTCCCACTCGGGGGCTTAGTCGCGAACCTGATTCGCCTAAAAACACTCCGAGTGGAGAGCAATCCTCCCAATCGGGGGCTTAGCCGCGACCCCGTCACCGCCTAAGTTTCAAAAACACTCCGAGTGGAGAGCAATCCTCCCGCTCAGGGGCTTAGCTGCGACCCCGTACTCGCCTAAGTTTCAAAAACACTCCGAGCGGAGAGCAATCCTCCCACTCGGGGGGTTACCGCGAACCTGATTCGCCTAAGTTTCAAAAACACTCCGAGTGGAGAGCAATCCTCCCACTCGGGGTCTTAGCCGCGACCCTGTACTCGCCTAAGTTTCAAAAGCACTCCGAGTGGAGAGCAATCTTCCCACTCAGGGGCTTAGCCGCGACCCCCTACTCGCCTAAGTTTCAAAAACACTCTGAGTGGAGAGTAATCCTCCCATTCGGGGGCTTAGCCGCGACCCCGTACTCGCCTAAGTTTTGAAAATACTCCGAGTGGAGAGCAATCCTCCCACTCGGGGGCTTAGCCGCAAACCTAATTCGCCTAAGTTTCAAAACACTCTGAGTGGAGAGCAATCCTCCCACTCGGTGGCTTAGCCGCAAACCTTATTCGTCTAAGTTTCAAAACACTCCGAGTTGAGAGCAATCCTCCCACTCAGGGGTTTAACCGCGAACCCGTACTCACCTAAGTTTCAAAAACACTCTGAGTGGAGAGCAATCCTCCCACTCGGGGGCTTAGCCGCGACCCCGTACTCGCCTAAGTTTCAAAAACACTCAGAGTGGAGAGCAATCCTCCCACTAGGGGGCTTTGCATGACCCGTGTCGCCTAAGTTTCAAAAACACTCCAGTGGAGAGCAATCCTCCCACTCGGGGACTTGGCTTGTGAACCTGATTAGCCTCGTTTCAAACACTCCGAGTGGAGAGCAATCCTCCCACTTTCGGGGGCTTAACATGAACCTGATTCGTCCAAAAACACTCCGAGTGGAGAGCTATCCTCCCACTCGGGGGCTTAGCCGCGACCCCGTACTCGCATAAGTTTCAAAAACACTCCGAGTGGAGAGCAATCCTCCCACTCAGGGGCTTAGCCGCGACCCCGTACTCGCCTAATTTTCAAAACCACTCCGAGTGGAGACCAATCCTCCCACTCAGGGGCTTAGCCGTGAACCTGATTCGCCTAAGTTTCAAAAAATTCCGAGTGGAGAGCAATCCTCCCACTTTCGGGGCTTAGCATGAACCCGTGCTACTCGCCTAAGTTTCAAAAACATCCCGAGTGGAGAGCAATCCTCCCACTCGGGGGCTTAGCACGAACCTGATTCGCCTAAGTTTCAAAAACTCTCCGAGTGGAGAGCAATCCTCCCACTCGGGGCTTAGCCGCGACCCTGTACTCGCCTAAGTTTCAAAAACACTCCGAGTGGAGAGCAATCCTCCCACTCGGGGGCTTAGCCGCGACCCCGTACTCGCCTAAGTTTCAAAAACACTCTGAGTGGGGAGCAATCCTCCCACTCAGGGGCTTAGCCGTGACCCCGTACTCACCTAAGGTTCAAAAATACTCCGAGTGGAGAGCAATCCTCCCACTCTGGGGCTTATCCGCGAACCTGATTCGCCTAAGTTTCAAAACACTCTGAGTGGAGAGCAATCCTCCCACTCGGTGGCTTAGCCGCGAACCTGATTCGTCTAAGTTTCAAAACACTCTGAGTGGAGAGCAATCCTCCCACTCAGGGGCTTAGCCGCGAACCCGTAGTCACCTAAGTTTCAAAAACACTCTGAGTGGAGAGCAATCCTCCCACTCGGGGGCTTAGCCGCGACCCCGTACTCGCCTAAGTTTCAAAAGCACTCTGAGTGGAGAGCAATCCTCCCACTGGGGGGCTTAGCCGCGACCTTGTACTCGCCTAAGTTTCAGAAACACTATGAGTGGAGAGCAATCCTCCCACTCGGGGGCTTGGCTGCGAACCTGATTCGCCTAAGTTTCAAAACCCTCCGAGTGGAGAGCAATCCTCCCACTCGGGGGCTTAGCCGCGAACCCCTACTCGCCTAAGTTTCAAAAACAGCCTGAGTGGAGAGCAATCCTCCCACTTGGGAGCTTAGACGCGACCCCGTACTCGCCTAAGTTTCAAAAACACTCTGAGTGGAGAGAAATCCTCCCACTCGGGGGCTTAGCCGCGAACCTGATTCGCCTAAGTTCCAAAAACTACTCCGAGTGGAGAGCAACCCTCCCACTCGGGGGCTTAGCCGCGACCCCGTACTCGCCTGAGTTCCAAAAACACTCGGAGTGGGGAGCAATCCTCCCACTCGGGGGCTTAGCCGCGAACCTGATTCGCCTAAGTTTCGAAACACTCCGAGTGGAGAGCAATCCTCCCACTCGTGTGCTTAGCCGCGAACCTGATTCGCCTAAGTTTCAAAACACTCCGAGTAGAGAGCAATCCTCCCACTCGGGGTTCTTAGCCGCGAACCCGTACTCGCCTAA
Organism: Aegilops bicornis; assembly: GCA_021605145.1. Taxonomy (NCBI): domain Eukaryota; kingdom Viridiplantae; phylum Streptophyta; class Magnoliopsida; order Poales; family Poaceae; genus Aegilops; species Aegilops bicornis. The sequence continues at coordinate 507,357,179 of CM038672.1, forward strand.
GTTTCAAAAACACTCCGAGCGGAGAGCAATCCTCCCACTGGGGGGGCTTAGCCGCGACCTCGTACTCGCCTAAGTTTCAAAAACACTCCGAGTGGAGAGAAATCCTCCCACTCGGGGCTTGGCTGCAAACCTGATTCGCCTAAGTTTCAAAACACTCCGAGTGGAGAGCAATCCTCCCACTCGGGGGCTTAGCCGCAAACCTGATTCGCCTAAGTTACAAAACTACTTCGTGTGGAGAGCATTCCTCCCACTCGAGGGCTTAGCTACGCCCCTGTACTCGCCTAAGTTCAAAAAACCACTCCATCCCGATCCGCAAGGACAACGAGGTGCAGGTTGTGTGCAGCACCTAGTGCCCATACCCACGATCCTCTCGATGGAGCTGCATCACAAGTACAATGTGCCCTCCATCCCGATCCGCAAGGACGACGAGGTGCAGGTCGTGTGCAGCACCTAGTGCCCATACCCGCGACCCTCTCAACGGAGCTGCTTCACAAGTACAATGTGCGCTCCCTCCCGATCCGCAAGAACAACGAGGTGCAGGTCGTGTGCAGCACCTAGTGCTCATGTCCATGATCCTCTCGTCAGAGTTGCGACACAAGTACAACATTTATTCCGAGCAAAGAATCAAGCTTCACTCAGAGTTAAGAGATTTGATAGTGGTAAAAGCACAACAACTATATTCAAAGAAAAACCAAGTTCGGATAAATCCAGCAAGGTTCGGAACCACGAACGGGAGTACTCGGGCGTCAAGCCCGAAGGAGTTTAACGGTTACAAAATAACTCGGCATTCCGAGCAAATAAAAGTGGAGCATAAAGTTTGTTCACTCGGCAGGAGGAGGGCTAGCTGGCTCGACGAACTTGTCCAGGTCAATTCCATCAGCAATGCGAGTGGCAGCTTCAATGAAGGTCTCCAGGAAGGACTGGAAGTGAAGTTTCCTGGTATTGGCGACCTTGAGGGGTACAAGCTTCTCTTCTTTAACTTCCTTGTAATGGATGCGGACCAGAGACACAGCCATGTCAGTGCCGCACCGAGCAGAGGACTTCTTCCACGCCTGCACTTGTCGACGTTCTAGGAATGGGGGTCTCCTGCCTGCCTGCGGCCCGCGACGTGGCTAAGTCAGCGGGCCGTACGGCCCATCTTCATCAACAAAGCATTCAAGACCCTCAGGAGGGGCCAAGCCTCGCGAGGTGGACGACGCAAGACCTCCTCAGGATTGGCCTAGCCAGGCAGGTTCATGAGGAGCGGAGATATCAAGGTGGGGAAAACCTCACGAGGCCCTCATGACGTGAGCCATGAAGATCGGCACCAGGCGGGCGCCAGCGCGCGCAGCGTCCTTGTTTCCTCTTTGGTGCTAAGGAGGCCAGCGCAGGCGAGGAGTACCGAGGCATCAGGCAAAGGTTGCCATATCGGTGCAACGAGACCAAGACCAGAAGGACGGCAGGACGGAGGTCACCGTGGAGCCCAAGACGGCGTCACCACCAGGGCCTTCCGCACGCGAAGACCACTTTTGTCAGGATAGCTTGTACTAGATGTCCCCTTTCAAATTTGCCCGCCGTTGTTGGCTCCCTTCCCGCTCAATATTTGGGCAGAGGACTAGGGCCTATATAAGTAGAGCTAGCCACCACAGTAGGGGCATCGAGTCCTCACTCACACAAGTTCGACAAGCACAAGAACACCTCAACCTCAGGAGGCTATTCTTCCCTTTGTACTGTTCATCATCAGCCCAAGAGGCAATCCACCACACACACTGGAGTAGGGTATTACACCACAAGGGTGGCCCAAACCAGTATAAAATCTCGTGTCTTTCTGTGTTGCGAGTTCGTCGAGTTCGTCATGAGATCTCGGTGAGCTAGGCGTGGATCGGTAGGAGGGAAAGACTTCGCACTCCTGAGTTCGAACCTTAAGGGTTTGCGGAACCCCACATCCGACATTTGGCGCTAGGTAGGGGTCTTGGCTGTAGCTCCTCTCCACCAGCCTGCGCCCAGCCGCGCCGCCCCCCATGGCGGTGCCCGCCATCCGCCCCTGCGGCCGACATCGACAGCGGGGCATCTTGGTACCCAGCCCTGGCCCCCGCCCTACGGCGGGTGCAGTGGCCGACCAAGTTCAAGCCAGAGATACCGCCGCGTTACGACGGCGTGGCGGACCCATCGCCGTTCCTGCTGGCGTACAAGGAGGTTGTCCTCGAGGCCGGAGGCGATGACAAGATCATGGGCAACTAGTTCCCCATGGCCCTCGCCGATGAGCCATGCGCTTGGCTGCTCAACCTCCCTGGATCCACGGTGGCGTCCTGGGGGGAGCTCCGCGGCCTCTGAGCTGCTCGCTATGCGGTGCCGGCGCACCACGCAGTCGCGGCCCTGTTGGGCGGCTCTCAAGCACTGCCTTCAGATCGCCACGTCAAGCCATTCCTCCATCAGATCGGGGCCACCTCCAAGCGCCCGGGGGCTCCGCCGGGTTGGGCTGCGCTAGAGGCCAACCTCACTTTCGGCTTAGAAGACCACCCCGGCTCCAACGCCGGCTCGGGCATGCTCCAAATGCTCTGCACGCCCACCATCTGCAACGTGGCTGTTACCAAGACCCTCATCGACGGCGCTGCCAGCCTCAACTTGCTCTTCGTGGAAGCCTTCAGCCTTCTTCACGTGTCGCTCGAGCGGCTCAGCCTCAGCAAGCCCTTCTCAGGAGTTGGTGGTGGAGCTGCCCACTCTCTAGGGAAGATCCGCCTCCCCGTCACCTTCGGTACACGCGACAACTACCCCACCGAGCTGGTAGACTTCAACGTCGCCCGCATCGGTCTCCTGTACAACGCCATCCTCGGGTACCCAGCTCTCGCTTAGTTCATGGAGGCGACTCACCCGGCCTACAACCTCATGAAGATGCCTGGGAGCAAAGGCGTCCTCATCATCAAGAGGGACACTAAGGAGGCCGTGACGGCGCTCAGGCTTGACTTCAAGACATGGCGGCAAGACCCAGCCAGCACCAAGTACCCGAGGCTAAGGAGGCCGCGCCTACCAAGAAGAAGTAGTTGTTCACCCAAGACAAGGAGGAAACCAACCAGGTGCCGGTCGACGAGGACGGATCTTCGGGAGCCACCTTTACTATAGGCGCCGGCCTTGACCCGTGTCAAGAGGAGGCCTTGGTGAGGTTCTTGCGCGCAAACAAGGAGATATTCGCGTGGGAACCCAATCAGCTGGTAGGGGTCCCGAGGAAGGTGATTCAACATCATCTAAGGGTATGCCCCAACGTACGCCCCATGAAGCAGCGAGCTAGACGGCAGTCCACTGAGAAGAAGGCCTTCATCGTCTAGGAGACCCGCAAGCTGGAGGCGGCGGGTGCCATTCACGAAGTTCGATATCCCGAATGGCTGGCGAACCCCGTCGTAGTGCCGAAGAAAGGCGGGAAGGAACGGATGTGCGTCGACTTCACCAACCTTAATAAAGCCTGCCCCCAAGATCCATTCCCGCTTCCGCGCATCGACCAGATCATCGACTCCACCGCCGAGTGCGACCTGTTGTGCTTCCTGGATGCGTTCTTAGGGTATCATCAGATCAAGATGGCGGTGGAAGATGTGGAGAAGACAGCCTTCCTGACACCATGTGGGGTGTACTGCTACACCTACATGCCCTTCGGCTGCGCAACGCGGGCGCGACTTTTCAGCGGTGATGCACGCCATACAGAGGCGGCAGCTCGGGAGAAATACAGAGGCCTACGTCAACGACATAGTGGTAAAGTCTCGCGAGGCGAGGACACTGATTCAAGACTTGGAGGAGACCTTCGAGAGCCTGCGTCAAGTGAACTTGAGGCTTAACCCGGAGAAGTATGTGTTCGACGTCCCCTCCGGCAAGCTGCTGGGATTCCTTGTATCCCACAGGGGGATCGAGGCGAACCTAGAGAAGATCAAGGCAATCAAGGACATGAGCCCACCGCAGACCCTCAAAGAGATGCAGAAGCTAGCAGGGCGGGTGACCGCATTGGGGCGTTTCATCTCCAAGCTGGGAGAGCGCGCCCTACCCTTCTTCAAGCTCATGAAGAAGAAGGGCCCGTTCGAGTGGACTCCGGAGGCTGACCAAGCCTTCCAAGACCTCAAGAAATACCTCACCAACCCTCCAGTTATGGTGGCACCACGGCCTCTCGAGCCCCCGGTGCTCTACCTTGCCGCCACCCCGTAATCCGCCAGCGCGGTGCTGGTGGCGATTCGGGAGGAGCGCCAAGCCAAGGGCGCGCCGCGCCAAGTCGGAGCTGAAGTGGTGCAGGGTCAGGAAGGCGCAGCAAAGGCCTCAGCGGCAGAAGGCCAAGCTCGGTAGGATAACGTCACAAAAACTCCCGGAGACAGTCAGGTCTCGGGAACCCCTCCACTTCAGGAGATGCCCCAATCTCCGCAGGACCCGGATCTCGACAGTGTGCCAGCCCTCGTTGAACACCCGGTGTACTTCGTCAGCACCGTCCTGCGGGACGCGAGGGCACGCTACCCCATGCCTCAGTAACTCCTGCTCGCACTCTTGGTGGCCTCACGCAAGCTGCGACACTACTTCCAGGGCCACCCCATCAAGGTCGTCTCAGCCTACCCATTAGAGAGGGTGCTCAGGAGCCCCAACTCAGCTGGAAGGGTCGCTGAGTGAAACATTGAGCTGCAAGCGTTCCAGTTGGAGTTCAGCACTACCAAGGTCATCAAGGGGCCGCGCTCACTGATTTTGTGGCAGAATGGACGGATGCCCCGACACTTGAGGAAGGTGAAGACCGGTCCACCTCACTAGGGAGCGAGGCTCCAGACGGCTGGGTCATGTATTTCGATGGCGCCTTCGTGCGCCCGAGCGTGAGGCTGGGCGGTGCTCATCTCGCCCACTCAGGACAAGCTCTACTACACCGTGCAACTCTGCTTCCAGCACGGCGAGAAGATCTCCAACAATATCACGGAATACGAAGGCCTCATAGCTGGCCTGAAGGCTGCGGCAGCTCTAGGGGTGAAGCGCCTTACCGTCAGAGGTGACTCGCAACTCCTCGTAAATTTCTCCAACAAGGTATACGAACCAGAGGACGAGCATATGGAGGCATACCTCACGGAGGTGCGTAAGATGGAAAAGCAGTTCTCGGGCCTGGAGCTGCAGCACGTGCCCCGGGGCACCAACCAGGAAGCCGACGACATCGCCAGAAGAGCATCCAAGCGGCAACCGCAAGAGCCAGGCGTCTTTCAGGAGCGGCTCTTCAAGCCATCAGCTACACCACCACTTTCAAGCACGACTCAGCCTCGGCTGGAGCTCCCACAGCCTCCAGCCACGGGAGCCCCAGCCTGTGGCCCGACCTCAGGAGCTAGGATGCTCTTGGCGCTCGAGCCCCAGGAGGAATGCTGGACCAAGGAATTCAAGGAGTACCTAATGCAAGGGATGCTGCCGGAGAAGGAAGAGGACGCAGAGCGCGTGGCCCGGCAGGCCACGGCATACTGTATCAAAGATGGTGAGTTGTACAGGAAACGACCGAACGAAGTCACGCTGCGCTGCATCTCCAATGATCAAGGAAGGGAGTTGCTGGTTGACATACACGGTGGGGACTGTGGGCACCACTCGTCGTCACGGACCCTCGTTGGCAAGGTGTTCCGCAGTGGATTCTACTGGCCTACGACACTCAACGACACATCCGAGTTGGTGAAGTCATGCGAAGCTTGCCAATTCCACGCCAAGCAAATTCACCAGCCAGCTCAGGGCCTCCAGACCATCCCGCTCACGTGGCCGTTCGCGGTCTGGGGGCTGGACATCTTAGGCCCGTTCCCTTGGGCGCCAGGGGGCTACCGCTATCTCTACGTCGCCATCGACAAGTTCACCAAGTGGGCGGAAGTGGAAGCCGTTCGTACCATCCCGGCCGGCTCTGCTGTCAAGTTCATCAAGGGCCTCGTGAGCCGCTTCGGGGTCCCCAACCGCATCATCATAGATAACGGCTCGCAGTTTACTAGTAACCTCTTCAAAACCTACTGTGCTAACCTTGGAACACGGATCCGCTACGCCTCAGTGGCGCACCACAGGAGCAATGGTCAGGCCGAATGCGCCAACGCAGAGGTCCTGAGGGGCCTCAAGACCAGGACCTTCGAGAAGAAACTTTAGGCCTGCGGCAGGGGCTGGCACGACGAGCTCCAGTCGGTGCTATGGTCCATCCGCACCACCGCCACCAAGCCAACGGGCTAGACTCCATTCTTCCTCGTCTACGGAGCTGAAGCAGTCCTTCCTCACAAGGTCAAGCATCGCTCCGCACGGGTCCTGGCGTTCGACGAAACGCAGCAGGACACCACGCGGGGGATGGATCTCGTGCTGGGGGAGGAACGCCGTCGTGAAGCTGCATTGAGGGCGGCAAGGTACCAACAAGCGATGTGGCGATACCACTGCCGCAACATCCGCTCCAGGACGCTCGAGGTGGGAGACCTCGTCCTGAGGCGGGTCCTTTCCTGGGAAGGGCATCACAAGCTTTCGCCCATGTGGGAGGGCCATTTCAGGGTCGTCCATGTCTCCAGGCCTGGTGCAGCGCGCCTAGAGATGCAGGACGGGATGCCCATCTAGAACGCCTGGAACATCCAGCACCTCCAGAAGTTCTACCCATGCAGCAAGGCTCAAAGCCTGTGAGGCAAGGCCCAGAGCCTGTGAAGAAAGGCCCAGAGCTTGTAAAGAAGGCCCGGTGCCTGTGAAGAATCGCCGCCCGTGACACTCTCACGTAATAACGAGTGGGGCTGTACACGCCCCGGTGTCTCAAGAGCGCCGGCCTCAGGCCCTGGGGCTCCCGCCCACGCCTAGTGGCAACACTTAGCTCCGCACTGGTGAGAATACTTGAAGACTAGACTAGGTGTCGGACGCGGCTTTTCATTTGCTTTCCGTGGTTGGCTCGCTTTTTCTTAAATCGAAATTCGCCTTTGGTGTTCCTTGCTGATTCGGTTCACTCGCCTCTTACTGCATTTTCCGGCTCTGGTTCACTCGTGTTCTTTCTCTCGCACACCTCGCGAGGGGGCTAGGCAGTTGCCCTCGCGAGCATTTCTCTCCTCTCTGCCTTCTCGCGAGCAACCCTCGCGCGAACCCAAAAACTGGCGCATCCCTCCTAGTCTGTGCCCCTCGGGTACCGCGATGCAAAGCGCCAGGTCAAGGCACGGGTGAACGGCAAATCTCTTAGCGCACCTCCTAACGAATTTCCGCAGTTCCTGAGCAAACAGGTCAAGAAGGGCACAAGGAAATAAACGCCTCATGATACGTCTCCGTCGTATCTACTTTTCCAAACACTTTTGCCCTTGTTTTGGACTCTAACTTGTATGATTTGAATGGAACTAACCCGGATCGATCTTTGTTTTCAGCGAGAATTGCCATGATGTTATTTTATGTGTAGAAAAAAAAAGTTCTCGGAATGACCTGAAACTCCACGGAACATCTTAGAAAAAATAATAAAAAATCCTTGCCAAAGATGAAGACCAGGGGGCCCACACCCTGTCCACGAGGGTGGGGGCGCGCCCCTACCTCGTGGGCCTCCTAGAGCTCTTCCGACGCCAACTCCAACTCTATATATTTGCTTTCGGAGAGAGAAAAAATCAAGGAGAAGAATTCATCGCGTTTTACGATACGGAGCCGCCGCCAAGCCCTAAAACCTCTCGGGAGGGTTGATCTGGAGTCCGTTCGGGGCTCCGGAGAGAGATTAAATCCTTGTCATCATCATCAACCATCCTCCATCACCAATTTCATGATGCTCACCGCCGTGTGTGAGTAATTCCATCGTGAGGCTTGCTGGGCGGTGATGGGTTGGATGAGATCTATCATGTAATCGAGTTAGTTTTGTTAGGGTTTGATCCCTAGTATCCACTATGTTACGAGATTGATGTTGCTATGACTTTGCTATGCTTAATGCTTGTCACTAGGGCCCGAGTGCCATGATTTCAGATCTGAACCTATTATGTTTTCATGAATATATGTGTGTTCTTGATCCTATCTTGCAAGTCTATAGTTACCTATTATGTGTTATGATCCGACAACACCGAAGTGACAATAATCGGGATACTTCTCGGTGATGACCATAGTTTGAGGAGTTCTTGTATTCACTATGTGCTAATGCTTTGTTTCGGTTCTCTATTAAAAGGAGGCCTTAATATCCCTTAGTTTCCATTAGGACCCCGCTGCCACGGGAGGGTAGGACAAAGATGTCATGCAAGTTCTTTTCCATAAGCACGTATGACTATATTCGAATACATGCCTACATTACATTGATGAATTGGAGCTAGTTACATGTCACCCTATGTTATGGTATTACATGATGAACCGCATCCGGCATAATTATCCATCACCGATCCAATGCCTACGAGCTTTCCATATACTGGTTTACGCTTATTTACTTTCTCGTTGTTACTGTTACAATCATTACAAAACACCAAAAATATTACTTTTGCTTTCATTACTCTTTTGTTACCGTTACCACTACTATCATACTACTTTGCTACTAAATACCTTGCTGCAGATATTAAGTTATTCAGGTGTGGCTGAACTGATAATTCAGTTGCTAATACTTGAGAATATTCTTTGGCTCCCCTTGTGTCGAATCAATAAATTTGGGTTGAATACTCTACCCTCGAAAGCTGTTGCGATCCCCTACACTTGTGGGTTATCAAGACTAATTTCTGGCGCCGTTGCCGGGGAGCGTAGCTCTATTCTTTGAGTCACTTGGGATTTATATCTGCTGGACACTATGAAGAATTTTAAAGACGCTAAGACAAAAAATTATCCCTCAACTACGAGGGGAGGTAAGGAACTGCCATCTAGCTCTGCACTTGATTCACCTTACATTATGAGTAAGCTTGCGACACCTAAACACCTTACGCTATTCGTGCTGATATGTCGCATGTTATTGATGATGCCACTTCTGCTATGCATGATACTTACGATGAAACTACTTCTATGCTTGATACTATTGTGCCCCTCGGTGAATTTCTTGATGAACAAATTGCTAGGGCTAGAGAGAAAGAAATTATTTAAACTGATAATGTTGATGAAATTGATGATGAAGATATGCCTGTTATTCCTGAGGGTTGTGTTTTTGATATGGAATCTTCTGCAGCTATTTTTGCCTGCAAAGATATAAACGAACTTAAGAGGCTATTAGTTAAATGGAGTAAAGAATCTCTTACAGATAGAATGAAACCTGGCCCTGCTTTTGCTACTTCACCTATTTGTGTTCCCGATAAGGATTATGAATTCCATGTTGATCCTGATATAATCACTTTGGTTGAATCTGATCCTTTTCATGGCTATGAATCTGAAACTGTTGTGGCACATCTTACTAAATTAAATGATATAGCCACCCTGTTCACTAATGATGACAGATCTCGCTACTTTTATATCCTTAAAATATTTCCTTTATCATTAAAGGGTGATGCTAAGATATGGTTTAATTCTCTAGATCCTGGTTGTGTGCGTAGTCCCCAGGATATGAATTATTACTTCTCTGCTAAATATTTCTCTGCTCATAAGAAACAAGCTGCTTTAAAGGAAATATACAACTTTGTGCAAATTGAAGAAGAGAGTCTCCCACAAGCTTGCGGGAGGCTTCTCAAGTTACTTAATGCTTTGCCTGATCATCCTCTTAATAAAAATGAAATACTTGATATCTTTTATAATGGACTAACCGATGCTTCCAGAGATTACGGATAGTTGTGTTGGTTCTCTTTTAGGGAAAGAACACCGGATGAAGCTGAAATTCTATTTAATAATATGTTGACAAATGAAAATAATTGGACACTTCACGAGCCAGCTCCTGAGCCAATTCGAGCCTATTCCTAAACCAACTCCGAAGAAGAGAGGTGTTCTATTTCTCGATCCTGAAGATATGCAAGAGGCAAAGAAATCTATGAAAGAAAAAGGTATTAAAGCTGAAGATGTTAAGAATTTACCTCCTATTGAAGAAATACATGGTCTTAATTTCACCGCTTTGTTGGAGAAACATATGATCTTGATCCATTACCTATTGAAGAACCTCCTGATCCCGATAACCCGACATAGGTAGTAAAGGTAAATTCTCTCTATAGATATGATAAAACTGAAGTCCCTCCTACTAAAATTGCTAGTCAGTGCTTGGATGAGTTTGATAACTTTATGTTTAAGCAAGAAGACTTCAATTCTTATTTTGGTAGACAATTAAAACAAAATACCTATATGATTAAACACTTGGGTGATTATATGGCTGATGTTAGATGTGAACTTAAATTTGTTAGGAAACATGCTTCTATGGTTACCACTCAAGTAGAACAAGTACTTAAGGCTCAAAATGATTTGCTCAATGAAATGAATAGTAAGAAAAATGATTATGCTGTTAGAGTGGCTACTAGAACTGGTAGAATGAATCAGGAACCTTTGTATCCTGAAGGCCACCCTAAGAGAATTGAGCAAGATTCTCAGAGAAATAATACTGATGTGCCTAGTTCTTCTAAAAGGAAGAAAAGAAAAATGATAGGACGTTGCAAACTTCTAGTGAACCTATTGCTGAACCACCTGAGAATCCAAATGATATATCTATTTACGATGCTGAAACACAATCTGGTAATGAACATGAACCTAGCGAAAATGTTAATGATGATGTTCATGATGATGCTCAACCTAGTAATGATAATGATGCAGAAGTTCAACCTGTTGTTGATCTTGATAACCCACAATCAAAGAACCAACGTTATGATAAGAGAGACTTTGTTGCTAGGAAACATGGTAAAGAAAGAGAACCATGGGTTCAGAAACCCATGCCTTTTCCTCCCAAACCATCCAAGAAAAAGGATGATGAGGATTTCGAGCGCTTTGCTGAAATGATTAGACCTATCTTTTTGCGTATGCGATTAACTGATGTGCTCAAAACAAATCCTTATGCTAAGTATATGAAGGATATCATTACCAATAAGAGAAAGATACCGAAAGCTGAAATTTCCACCATGCTTGCTAATTATAATTTTAAAGGTGGAATACCAAAGAAACTTGGAGATCCAGGAGTACCCACTATACCATGCTCCATTAAAAGAAATTATGTTAAAACTGCATTATGTGATCTTGGAGCCGGTGTTAGTGTTATGCCTCTCTCTTTATGCCGTAGACTTGATTTGAATAAGTTGACACCTACTGAAATATCTTTGCAAATGGCTGATAAATCAACTGTTATACCTATCGGTATTTGTGAGGATGTGCCTGTTGTGGTTGCAAACGTTACTATTTTAACGGACTTTGTTATTCTTGATATTCCCGAGGACGATAGTATGTCTATTATTCTTGGAAGACCCTTTTTGAATACTACAGGTGCTGTTATTGATTGCAACAAAGGCAATGTCACTTTTCATGTTAATGGTAATGAGCATACGGTACACTTTCCGAGGAAACAACCTCAAGTTTATAGCATCAACTCTATTGGAAAAATTCCATCGATTATATTTGGAGGTTTTGAATTTCCTCTTCCTACTATCAAGAAGAAATATGATATTCTTATTATAGGGGATGTGCATATCCCAGTTGAGGTAACATAGTGTTATTCGAAATTTCTCCAGTTCCTTGTTATTTGGAATGAGTTTGTTAACAAGACCTGATCAACCTTGTTAATGGATTCCTTTTGATGATCATGAGACAGATGAAACTAGAAGGCACAACCTTCTGTACCCTCTTTATACTTTCTGTTATTTAGTTGAAATAAAGTAAAAATAGTATTTTTACATACATTTCTGATTTATCATGCAATATAAAAATACCCCGAAAATAAAAAGTCCTCCAAATGCCATGCCAATTTAATATGATTTTTTTCGAATATTTGAGGATTTATGGTCTTGAAAACACCATGGGAGCTGCCACCTGCCACGAGGTGGAGGGCGCGCCTACCCCCAGTAGCGCGCCCCCTGCCTCGTGGGCCCACGGTGGCCCTCCTCCACTTATTCCTGCACCCATCCTCTTCTTCTTCCTCCCACAAACACAAATATCTGGCTCAAACACGAGTTCCAGCCCACGTTGCTATGATTTTCGATCTCCTTGCTCAAAGCACCTCTCCCCAAACTGTTTGGGGAGATTATTCCTTGGTATGTGACTCCTCCATTGGTCCAATTAGTTTTTGTTCTAGTGCTTTATTCTTTGCAAATTTGTGCTGCATAGGTGACCATGTTCTTGAGCTTGCATGTCAAATTTATATGGTTCCAAGTAGTTCTAATGCATGATATATCCTCTAGGCACTTGTAGGAGTAGTTGCTATCAATTTTATTGAAGTTGGTTCACTTTTGTTTGAAGTTACTAAAAATTTCAGAAATTTTTCAGAGGAAGCAATATGCTTAGGAATATGTTCCAAGGTGGTTCTTCAAGGAAGCAAGGCCCCAGGCTTGCAATGTGTGACGTTGATGAGGAACCCCAAGGGATGCTCCAGTGCGGCCTTGTGAGTGGCCTTCAGAAAATTTTAAGGATCGTGCAGGAATCAAAGAAGAATTTAACGCATATTTGCGTAACGCCGATCTTGTGGACTTTGAGGCAGACAAATGCCCACAGTATCATGATCTCACTAGCTCATTTGTGAGGAGGTTTGAATTTTCATCTTCGCGTAATTCTCCTTCAGTCATGTTTGATCTTTATGACAAATCTTATACCATGGACTTAGAGGATTTTACTTTTTGCTGCAAACTTCCACAATGGGGTAGTACTATTGATCCACGTAAATCTGAATTTAGAAACTTTCTTGCTAGTATAACCGTGGGAGAATATAGAGATGTAACACAAGCTACCATAGGGAGCATTCACTTTCCTGCTATACATTATTTTGCTCTCTTCATAGGTAGATGCATAACTTGTAAGGATGAAGCATGTCACATGTGTGTCCCTGACCTTAGCATTCTCAGAGTCTTTGTGTTGGGAGACCAATCTTATCATATGGGAGCCATTGTAGCACGTAGGTTGCATCATAATAGATATAATGGAGATTTCGTTGGAGGAATTTATGCAACCCGCTTAGCAAATTTTCTTGAGGTAGACGTTCGTGAGGGTGATATGGAGTTTCCTCCTGCATATTTAGATTATAACTCTATGGCTTCGCACCAGTTTGTCGAGAGGCCTGAATCACCTCTCTTATATCGACTAATCTTTGATAAACGGCGTGTTGTCCGTATTACTCTTCCTGCTCCTGCCTTCTTTAATTCTCAGACAAAAGGAAGATATGTTATTACCAAAGAAGAGGCAGATGAGTACGAGAGGAGAGCGGAGGCAGCTCGACGCCACGCTGCAGCTCAGGAGGCGATAGCCGCTGCATCACAATATGACCCCAGCTACACCTACGGGTATCCGCCAGGCCATCCCTGGCAATGAACCAACTTAGGCCAAAAGCCTAAGCTTGGGGGAGTACGTATTTCCCACCGACATTACATTTATGTTCACACACTCATTGCTAGATGTCGGTGCTCATACTCTTTCACCATAATATCCATGCTAGTTTATTTTCTTTTTCCTGCTTTCTTCTTGTGTGTTTTTTAAACTTTAAGAAAACAACAAAAAAATTAGTGTAGCTTCTAGTTAGTTTACTTTTCCTGCTATAGTAGTAATAATTAAAAAGAAAACCCAAAAATATTTCCCGTTCTTCTTTTGCTTGTTGGGAGCTTTCCCGTGTAAATAGATTTATTTCCTCTCTTTTCTTTGAAATTCGATAGGAGAAGACCATGATTAAATTGTTGAAGTGGCTCTTATATGCATTATTGTTGATTTAACCGAGAGCCCATATTGCCTTGTGTTCTCCTGCTTATTGAATGCTCGCAGATTATTATTCACATCGTTCGGTCGTGCAATTGAAAGGCAATTATGATGATATATGATGGACTGACTGAGATGGGAAAAGCTGGTATGAACTCGACCTCTCTTGTTTTGTAAATATGATGAGTTCATCGTTCTTGATTCAGCTTATTATGAATAAACATGTTTGCAATGACAATTAGAGATCATAGTTGCTTATGCCATGCTTGATTAGCTATGAGTTATAATGGTTTACCTTGCGTGCCAACATGCTATTAAAATGGTTGTGATGTGGTATGATGGGGTGGTATCCTCCTTTGAATGATTTAAGTGACTTGACTTGGCACATGTTCACACATGTAGTTGAAACAAATCAACATAGCCTTCACGATATTTATGTTCATGGTGGATTATATCCTACTCATGCTTGCATCCAATTTTTATTAATTTTAGTGCATGTTCATGAATGTTGTCGCTCTCTAGTTGGTCGCTTCCTAGTCTTTTGCTAGCCTTCACTTGTACTAAGCGGGAATACTACTTTTGCATCTAATCCCTTGAACCCCAAAGTTATTCCAGATGAATCCACTATACCTTCCTATATGCGGTATCTACTTGCCGTTCCAAGTAAATTTGTATGTGCCAAACTCTAAACCTTCAAATAATCATTCTGTTTTGTATGCTCGAATAGCTCATGTATCAACTAGGGTTGCCCTTATCTTCCATGTTAGGCGGGTTATTCTCAAGAGGAGTGGACTCCGCACCTCACTCACGAGAAAATGGCTGGTCACCGGGATGCCCAGTCCCATGCTTTATGCAAACTAAATCAAAATAATTGCAAACAAAACTCCCCGTGGGACCTGATGTTTGTTGGAGGCACTCATTGTTTCGAGCAAGCCATGGATTGATGCTTGTTGGTGGAGGTGGAGTATAAACTTTACCATTCTGCTTGGGAACCGCCTATAATGTGTGTAGCATGGAAGATATCGCCATCTCTTAGTTGTTATGTTGACAATGAAAGTATACCGCTCAAAATATTATTTATCTCTATTTCAAAACCGAGCTCTGGCACCTCTACAAATCCCTTCTTCCCTCTGCGAAGGGCCTATCTATTTACTTTTATGTTGAGTCATCACCCTCTTATTAAAAAGCACTAGCTGGAGAGCGCAGCTGTCATTTGCATTCATTACTATTAATTTATATTGGGTATGACTATGATTGGATCTCTTTTACATGAATTACAATGTCTAGTCAGTACTTGATGTTTAAAGGTGCTCTGCATTTATGTTTTGCGGTCTCAGAAAGGGCTAGCGAGATACCATCTTGTTATATCATATCATGATTGTTTTGAGAAAGTGTTGTCATCCGAGATTTATTATTATGACTCGCTAGTTGATTATGCCATTGATATGAGTAAACATGAGACCTGAGAATTATTGCAAATGTGGTTAGTTATAATTTTTGCTGAAAACTTGAATACTGGCTTGACATATTTACAACAACAAGAGCAAACAGAGTTTGTAAAAGTTTTTGTTTTTCTCTTTCAGTTTGTCAACTAAATTGCTTGAGGACAAGCAAATGTTTAAGCTTGGGGGAGTTGATACGTCTCCGTCGTATCTACTTTTCCAAACACTTTTGCCCTTGTTTTGGACTCTAACTTGTATGATTTGAATGGAACTAACCTTGATCGACGCTGTTTTCAGCAGAATTGCCATGATGTTATTTTATGTGTAGAAAAAAAAAGTTCTCGGAATGACCTGAAACTCCACGGAACATCTTAGAAAAAATAATAAAAAATCCTTGCCAAAGATGAAGACCAGGGGGCCCACACCTTCATCCCACGAGGGTGGGGGCGCGCCCCTACCTCGTGGGCCTCCTAGAGCTCTTCCGACGCCAACTCCAACTCTATATATTTGCTTTCGGAGAGAAAAAAATCAAGGAGAAGAATTCATCGCGTTTTACGATACGGAGCCGCCGCCAAGCCCTAAAACCTCTCGGGAGGTTGATCTCGAGTCCGTTCGGGGCTCCGGAGAGAGGGGATTCACATCGCCATCATCATCAACCATCCTCCATCACCAATTTCATGATGCTCACCGCCCGTGTGTGAGTAATTCCATCGTGAAGCTTGCTGGGACGGTGATGGGTTGGATGAGATCTATCATGTAATCGAGTTAGTTTTCTTAGGGTTTGATCCTAGTATCCACTATGTTCGAGATTGATGTTGCTATGACTTTGCTATGCTTAATGCTTGTCACTAGGGCCCGAGTGCCATGATTTCAGATCTGAACCTATTATGTTTTCATGAATATATGTGTGTTCTTGATCCTATCTTGCAAGTCTGTAGTTACCTATTATGTGTTATGATCCGACAACACCGAAGTGACAATAATCGGGATACTTCTCGGTGATGACCATAGTTTGAGGAGTTCTTGTATTCACTATGTGCTAATGCTTTGTTTCGGTTCTCTATTAAAAGGAGGCCTTAATATCCCTTAGTTTCCATTAGGACCCCGCTGCCACGGGAGGGTAGGACAAAAGATGTCATGCAAGTTCTTTTCCATAAGCACGTATGACTATATTCGGAATACATGCCTACATTACATTGATGAATTGGAGCTAGTTCTATGTCACCCTATGTTATGACTGTTACATGATGAACCGCATCCGGCATAATTATCCATCACCGATCCAATGCCTACGAGCTTTCCATATCTTTGGTTTACGCTTATTTACTTTCTCGTTGTTACTGTTACAATCATTACAAAACACCAAAAATATTACTTTTGCTTTCATTACTCTTTTGTTACCGTTACCACTACTATCATACTACTTTGCTACTAAATACCTTGCTGCAGATATTAAGTTATTCAGGTGTGGCTGAACTGATAACTCAGTTGCTAATACTTGAGAATATTCTTTGGCTCCCCTTGTGTCGAATCAATAAATTTGGGTTGAATACTCTACCCTCGAAAGCTGTTGCGATCCCCTACACTTGTGGGTTATCACCTCACAAGGAGGAGGGCGCCCCGAACGCACCAGGTTAAGTTATCTTTGCGCAAAATGGCCACACAACACTGAAACAACAAGCGTAGCATAATGGTTGATAGGTTATGGTTCGATACATGCCCCTCTGGGCCCATGCCGGTTTCATTTTGATGTAGGAAGGGAAAGGGAAACATAACAAAAGCGGCGCTCGCCCCTGCAGTAGCCGAGGGGGGCCGGGTCACGGCGACGTCTTGGGTCTAGTCGGACCCCTCTTCGTGCTTCACCGACGCGCAGCGACAAGACGACTCACTACCACCTTTGAGGCGGGCGTGGCGTCTGATCAAGGCCGCCACTGCTGGAACTGTCACCGAGGGAGGAGTCACCATAGCCAGACGATGTGCGGTCGGCGGGTTCGTCCTCCTCCTCGCCCTGACCATCGCCAAGGCGGAGCACCTCCTCGCCGTCGTTCACCTCAGGGCAGCATCCGGCGCGACGCCCGTCTTCCCCGAACACCCTCAGGAAGAGGGCCGCGTCGCCGTCGAACTTGAAGTATAGGGTGCACCGCCTGCCCAGGCCGCGTGCGTGGGCAAACGTCTGACAACCGCGGGCCAGAGTTATGTTGCCCGCGACGGAGACCTCGACCACGACCCAGGAAGCCCGGCTGCAGCAACCGTCCGCCTGCAACCAAAGCCCGCCGGGACCGGAGGCCAGCAGCTCGTCGGCGAAGAAGCGAGGGAGCTGGAGCCAGTTGCCGGCCGGATTCTCCGACCAGACAACAAACTCCGGCAACACCTCTGACGCATGGAAGCGCGCTCGGGGGGGTCGCGTGACCATGGCGCGCCTCCTCTCGTCGACAGAATTGCCGCGACCGAAGCGACCCCTGCCACGCATCACGGCGCCTCCCCGGGAGCCGGGGGGCACGGCGGGGGTCACAGCGTGCTTGCGGGACGGCCATGTCCTCGCTTGGACGCCGGGGAGCCGGGCCCCTCCTGAGGGGCCTTGCCCTTCTCCGCAGCAGAAAACCTCTTCGGCGGCGCCATTGGAACTGGCGGTGGAGCGAGAAGGAAGAAGCAGACAAGCAAGGAAGAGATGGGCGACTGGGGCTCCGCCCCCCTCCCCTTTTATATCCAAAGAAGGCCAACCGACGCCTCCCACGATCGCAGGTACTGCTGGCTTTCCTTACATGTCGCAGGGACTCGTCAAGTCGTAAAGTTGCAAAGGCAGCATGGGGAAGCGGAGGCGCCCACGTCCAATCAACCGCCACGCGTCGACCGAGGCCGCAGGCTTTTGGGTCCCGCGGTGCTTCGTACTTGACACTTGGCTTCGCCTCAAAGCCAAGCCCGAGCGCACCTTGGGCCCGGGGCCTACTGTCGGCGTTCTGGGAACGGGGGTCCCCAGACTTGCACTGCGGCCCTTGGCGTAGCTAAGTCGTGGCCGTCTGGCCCATCTTCATCAACAAAGCATTCAAGACCCTCGCGAGGGGCCAAGCCTCACGAGGCGGATGACGCAAGACCTCCTCAGGAGTGGCCTAACCAGGCAGGCTCACGAGGAGCGGAGATATGAAGGCAGGGCAAACCTCACGAGGCCCTCGTGACATGAGCCATGACGATCGGCACCAGGCGGGCGCCAGCGCGCGCAGCGTCCTTGTTTCCTCTTCGGTGCTAAGGAGGCCAGCGCAGGCGAGGAGTACCGAGGCATCAGGAAAAGGTTGCCATATCGGTGCAACAAGACCAAGACTAGAAGGACGGCAGGACAGAGGTCACCGTGGAGCCCAAGACGGCATCACCACCAGAGCCTTTCACAGGCGAAGACCACTTTTGTCAGGATAGCTTGTACTAGCTGTCCCCTTTCAAATTTGCCCGCCGTTCTTGGCGCCCTTCCCGCTCAATAATTGGGGAGAGGACCGGGGCCTATATAAGTAGAGCTAGCCACCACAGTAGGGGCATCGAGTCCTCACTCACACAAGTTCGGCAAGCACAAGAACACCTCAACCTCAGGAGGTTGTTCTTCCCCTTGCACTGTTCATCATCAGCCCAAGAGGCAATCCACCACACACACTGGAGTAGGGTATTACACCACAAGGGTGGCCCAAACCAGTATAAAATCTCGTGTCTTTCTGTGTTGCGAGTTCGTCGAGTTCGTCCGCGAGATCTCAGCGAGCTAGGGCGTGGATCGGTAGGAGGGAAAGACTTCGCGCGCACCCCAGAGTTCGAACCTTAAGGGTTTGCCGGAACCCCACATCCGACAGCACTCGACCGGGGATTTCGTTTAGATGAGTCATCAGAGACTCAAGGTCATTCCGGAATGTCTCCCTCGGCCAGAGCTCTGTGTCGATCCGTGATACTGCCACCTTCAGTCGAGCAAGATAATCGGTGACGCTGGCGAGGCGGGATTCCAGTCGCAGCATGTTCATTGCGGCCTCGTCCTTGATGGGAGAGTTAATGGGGTCCAGGTTCGTCTCAATCCACCCGGTCTCTTCCTCGAAGTTTTGACAGAATTCTGCACATACAGAAAAATGGTGAGTCGACAGTTAAACGATGAGTCCATAGTGGAAAATCAGCTGGACAAGGGAAAGTACCTTCAATCATAAGGAACATCTTCTTGGCGAGTCCTCCAAGATAAACCTCAAGTTCGTCTCTCTTCCGAGTGAGATCTGCAACCTTGTTAGTCAGAGCCACCTTGTCCTTCTTCAGCTGCATGACCTCCTTGTTCGCTTCTCCAATGGCAGTCTTAAGCTTGACATTTTCATCTTCTAACTTGCCTACCGAAGCCAGCTTCTTGTTAGCAAGTTCAGTTCTTTCCTGCGCCGTCTTCTGTGCTGCGGCAAGGTCGAGGTTCTTCTGCTCCAGAGCCTGCTTCATTTTTCTAAGGAAATAACATTCTTCAGACGAGCTTGGAGTTGTCTGTTTTCACTACGCACATCTGTTCGAGTGAAGCCACTCGGTTCAAAAGACGAAAAGTAAATCTGGCAAAGCAAACAGTCGACAAGTTGTTACCTCCCATGGCAGCTGCTTCATCCTTGGCTTTCTGCAAATTCTGCTTGGCCAGCTCCAGATCAAGGTTCAGCTGAATTTTTTTATGCTCCAGTTCAGCAAATTGAGCCCCGAGTGCACAAGATTTCTGCAATCGACAAATAAGACATGTCAGTCGACAGGAACAAAAGTCAATCGCTTCTGCGCGATAGGATACAAGTTCAAGTCCTTTCGGTAAAAGAGTTCTAATACTACTGCTGAATCAAAACATCCAACAGTAGTCTCGGGGACTACATCCAGTGGGTGCACTTGGCGTGCCCCCACTGGTTCAATGTTACACTCGACATGGTCCGCCCAGTACGAGTCGAAGGAGTAAAAAAGAGAGAGAGAGAGAGAAGAAAACATCAACAATTATTCTCAGACCACGACCGACTGCCCGCAGTCGACCGCGGTCTCGGGGACTACACCCAGTGGTTGCACTCAGCGTGCCCCCACTGGATCGGATCCCACTCGGCACGACACGTCTAAACCGAGTGGAAGAACTGTAAAGAGAACATTTTGATAAAGACCCCCGCCGAATCAAACATTCGACGATAGTCTCGGGGACTACACCCAGTGGGTGCACTATGCGTGCCCCCGCTGATTCAAAGATACACTTGACGAGACCTAGTCGACTCAAGTGAAAAAACTATTCAGCAAAAGTTGAAGCACCCAGTGTGTGAGCAGACACAAGATGCAGACTCGTGATAGATGCACATTAAAGGTTTCAAAATGCTCATCCACGGACATCTTACGACTAAAAAGCAGCAGTTCTCAAGTATCATGTCCTAACAGAACAAGCGTCAAGCTAAAGATCAGTCAGAAATCAACTAACCTGGACGTTGGTCTGAAGAGATGACCTAGCATCATAAGCAGCCTGGCTAGCCTCGCGCACCACCTTCATCTGCTCCATCATAAGGCCCGCCTGGCGTCTAGCTTCCTTAGCAGCGCTCACCTGGTCCTTTGGGACATGATGGGTAACGAAGAGTGGAGCTGGTGGAATGGTCGAGGTAGCCAGAGGATCTGAAGCATGGAGTTGCACAGACGGAACAGGGACTTGAGTGGTCGACACCGAGGGATGGTCAGTCGACACAGGGTCAGTGAAAGAAACAAAAGCCTGAACTGGATCTCCGGATTGCTGAATCGCTGGTTTTCGCGCTGGGGTCAACTGAGGTACCTTGCTGGCAGGCACCCTCCTCCTCGAAGTCCTACTCTTCCTTCCTGTGGTTTTTTGGGGCATGTCTTCATCGTCATCTGGAAGCCCTATGACATTTTGAGGCACTACAAAAGACTCGACCGTAAGAGTTTGATCGATTGACAGTTCAAGTGGCAAAATGAGAGCAATTAGAGTTGTACCCGCTTTGGAAGTGGCCGCGTCCTCAGTCTCCTCATCATCTTGGTCCTTGTAAATGTCCATGGAGGTCCCAGAAGTAGCAACACTGAAAGTTTCAGAACTCACTCGGTCAAGCGAGAGAATGAGTCGACAAAAGCATAGAAGTTTCCAAATGACGCAAAAGCAAAGAGAGAAAACAAAATACTTACGCATAAGCAACCAGAACATCCACCTTGATCTTGGGCAAAGCCTTCCGAGGTTTTGAAGGGGCAATCTTGAGCTGCTTGGCGGCCTTTTCAATCGGCTCCGGTGACGAAGTCCGAGTGCGCTTTTGCACTTGTGCGCTTGGAGGTGCTGCCTTGCCACGTCCACCCGCAGGATCTTGAGACTGCTTGGATCGACGCTCTGAGCGAGGTGGTGATTCGACTTCCTCACTACCGCCCGAGTCGTCAGTGTCGTCTTCATGGTCGTCGGGGGATTACCAGTCGCCACTCTCATCAGTGCTCTCCGTTCCCTCCTGGACCTGCTCCCCGTTCGGCATTGAGTACATCTCAGTATAAATCTGCAAGGCAAGAAGTGGATCAGGCGTCAATCAGACTCAAGAACAGTCGCAAATCTGAATAAAAATAGACTCGGAAACAAAGGTCAAACCTTGTCTGGCTCGTTTTCGGCGTCGAATGGTGCAACCCTCCAGGACCCCCTGGGGTTGTCCTTGTTTCCAATGATGCTCCGCAACCACTGCTCCACCATCTCCTCAGTGACTTCCTCTGGGTCGGCCCGAGCGGTGTCGTTAGGGCCCGAGTACATCCACATCGGATGATCGCGAGCTTGAAGAGGATGGATGCGTCTGCTGAGAAACACTTCCAACAAATCCATGCCAGTCACGCCATCGCGGACCAGTTGGACTACTCGGTCGACTAACATGGACACCTCTCCCTTCTCTTCTAGAGTCACGATCAACGAAGAAGATTGGCGGACCCGATCCATGGTGAAGGGGGGAAGACCGGTCGACTGACCAGGAGTCAGAACGTCTTGGCAGTAGAACCAGGTCGACTGCCACCCTCTAACTGAATCGGGAAGAGCCATAGGTGGATAAGTACTCCTACCCCTCGTCCGAATGCCTAAACCCCCGCACATTTGGATCATGTGCGTCTTTTCGTCATTCGGGTTTGCCTTCTTCACAGTTTGAGAGAGGCAGGTGAGGATGTGTTTGAAAAGACCCCAATGTGGTCGACAACCCAAGAAGTTTTTGCACACAGAGACGCATGCAGCGAGGTATGTGATTGTGTTGGGGGAGAAGTGATGAAGTTGGGCACCAAAGAAGTTCAAGAAACCCCAGAAGAATGGATGTGGAGGCAGAGTGAAACCTCGGTCGACATGGGTGGCAATGAGAACGCACTCACCCCCTTGCGGTTGGGGCTCGGTCTCGTTCCTCGGCAGCCTCCAAGACCCATGGGCGATCAAGCCTCCGCTGGCCAGATCCTCCAGATCTTCCTTATGGATCATAGACCGAATCCAGTCCCCCTGGATCCAGCCAGGCGGCAGACAGGACCACGAGACGACCCCCCCCCCGACTCATCTTCTTGCCCTTCGCCGCCGCCGTCGCCTTCTTCGCGTGCTCCAGGGCCGCAGTCTTATCCTTTCCCATCGCAGCAGGCTGTGCACAGGTGGGGCGGCGACATCGAGAGTGGAGGCGGACGTGGTGGAGATGCAGAGGAGGAAGAAGGGGAATGAGGCGCACCGTGCAAACGCACTGGCTTCGACGCCTTTTATGGGCCTGCTTCCGAGTGACTGACTAGTGGGCCCAAGTGATCCTGTCAAATCCTGGAACAGTCGCGTGCCAGATACGTGGCGAAAAAGGTGGCATGAGAATCGAGGCGCCTCTGTCTATCCACTCCATTTACTGTGGTGCGCTCCGTCCCGCGCGCTTCCCCAAAATTTCGAATCCCGTGAGATCCGGGAACCGCAGAGTAATCAATCTCGCCGAAGATTTCGTACCTGATCAACACTCATAGATTATTAGTTGAGTTCACTCAACGACCTCTGAATCAATCGAGGCGACTGAAGAAAGATCGAGGCTTCAACATGATTCACAAACCCAGATGAAATACCTCCGAGGTATGGAATCGAGTCGGAGTCAACTTCAGCTCTTTCTTCACTCGGACCTCAGTCCAATCGGGGGCTAATGACGATGACATGTACCTAGGGTAGGGTCATAGGCCTGACCTGGACACCCTACCCAAGGACACTGCCCTATAGTCAAAGGCGTTCAAAACACAACAGAGGAAACCGACTGAGTTCACCAAGGAGTGTAATCCACTCGACCTTCAGCCTCACTCGGATACCCCAATTCCATTCGACCATACAAGAAACCACTCAGGCACATCGAAGAACTAACGTCACTCAGGATGGCAACGGTCGGACGTTCACTCTGTAGTCATAAAGATCATTTATAGCTCTTTATTACTGGCGTTACCAGTAACGCTCTGTCTTAATGTACATAGAACCCTTTGTAACGTGGGCTGGCTGGGGTCCAGGCGCACTCTATATAAGCCACCCCCTCCACTGGCACAAGGGTTCGCACCCCCTATAACACACACACACACACACACACACACACACACACACATATTCCAGTCGACCGCCTCAGGGCACCGAGACGTAGGGATTTTACCTCCTCCGAGAGGGGCCTGAACTCGTAAACTTGTGTGTACAACCTCACTGAAGTTAGGACCTTGCCTCCTCATTCGTACCCCCTACTCTTACTGTCAGACTTAGTACCATGACACGCCCGAGGCGGCAAGACACAGTAGCTGGTGGCGGTGGACAAGTTCACTAAGTGGATCGAAGCACGGCCAATCAAGAAGCTGGACGGGCCAACAGTCGTCCGGTTCATCAAGGACATCATGGTGCGCTATGGCGTCCTGAACAACATCATCATGGACAACGGCACCAACTTCACCAAGGGCGCGCTCGCGCAGTACTTCTCCGTCTCCGACATCCGCCTCGACATGGCCTCCGTGGCGCACCCGCAGTCCAACGACCAGGTCGAGCGGGCCAACGGCCTCATTCTATCCAGCATCAAGCCACGGCTTGTCGAGCCGCTCGTCCCTTCACCCAGAAGCTGGCTCAACGAGTTGTCGGCCGTCCTTTGGAGTCTCCGCACAATGCCAAACCGATCGACGGGGTTCACCCCGTTCTTCCTCATCTACGGAGCCGAAGCCGTCATCCCGAGTTTGACTCACCGCGAGTCGTGATGTACACCGAAGCCGAAGCCAAGGAAGCCCATGAAGACGGCGTCGACCTACTCGAAGAGGCACGCCTCTTGGCACTCAGTCGATCGGCCATTTATCAGTAAGGCCTGAGGCACTACCACAGCAAGAAAATCAAGCCCCTCGCATTCCGCGAGGGAGACCTCGTCCTCCGACTCATCCAACAGCAAGCCGGCGAGCACAAGCTATCCTCCCCATGGGAAGGCCCCTTCATCATTGGGAAAGCCCTGTGTGACCGCAACACGTACTACCTCATCGACGCCCGCAAGTCGAACAAGTGAAAGAGAGACACCGCCGGCGAAGAAACAACCCGGCCGTGGAATGCAGAACTCCTTCGCCCGTTTTACAGTTAGCTATGTGCACGTATGTATCACTACCTTTTGTAACCGTATGAAAACTATGGGGTCCTCGAACGACGATCAGGGGCTGCCCTTTCCAGCCAAGTTATTGTGTTCACACATTTGTGCATTTTCCCTTAAAACCCCCACCGCCGGGTCGACTCACTCAACCCGGGGGCTCGGGGTCTAGCCGGCTTGGCCACCACCCGCCGTCCTCCTTAGCACATCTTGGCGTGTTCGGGTTGCCACGACCCCCACTTCGCCCTACGCCACAGAACCGGCTTCGGTTATCGGCCGGCAAGAACCAGGGGCCAAAGCACCAACATCTTGCAAAAACACTAAGTTGGGTCCGCCGGATTGGCCAACCCGGCTCCGCCACATTAACTTGCCGCATGACCGGCTGCTCGCCAGCCGCAGCCAGCCGGCCCAGTGGGTGTTCCGCTCGCGCTCAATGTTTCTAAAGCCTAAGTACCGCACTCTCCTCCCGGGGACCGAACTCTTTGTCACAGACTGGAACCCTGTTGTTGGACTAGCAGGGGGAGGCCCAAAGGGGAAGCAAGCAAGAAAACGGCTAAAAAACAAAAGCAAAAGTGCAGACACTCACGAAATATTTACATCACAAGTTAAAATAGGCCCAAGGCTGGAGTTCATTACATTGCACCCAACACCCCCCCAGTGGGTGGGTGGACCTGCTACCTAACAGAAATTACCGCAAAGATAAAACAGGATGGCCCCAGCTTCAGGCATCTCCAGCGCCGGGTTGCGCAACTGCCGGCTCCCCCTCAGTGGCCTCCGGGTTCACCGAGGCACCGGTGTCTCCCACCTCGGCGTCCTCGTTCCCGTAAACGACCATCTCCTCGGAGCTGCCCTACGGATCATCCAGAAGCAGGCCAAAGTCGTCAGGAGGAACGACTCCGCCATCGTCTGTTCGCTCCAGCTGGAACTCGTCGTGAATCGCGAACCCGACAATGTATCTGGCCCGAGCGGCGATCTGTCCGGCCTCTGCCTACAACTGGCGCTCTGTGCCGGCTCGCTAGCCCATCAGCCGATCCAGCACCAGATCCGGATGCCAAGACATCACAAACAGGAGCACCATCTCGGCGCCGGCACGAGCGGCGAAGACACGCCACGCATGAAGCCGCTCCGGTCCTGCCTCCAATCACCGTGCCAGCCACAAGAAGCTGTTCGGCACAACAGCGCCAGGCCAGAGGGCCGCCGTCATCCCCACACTAGCCTCGGAGAGCCGCCCCATCTGCTCGCCCAAGACTCGCAGACGAGCTTCAGTTGCGGTCATAATCTCTGAGAAGGTCCAGGCGACCTACGGGTTAGTCCCAGAGCCCACGACCCCATGCGGATCCCGCTGGAAATGGACGGCCTCCTCCGCCAACCTGTGCGTCTCAGGGAAGTGCCCTGTCAAAAAGAAGAGCAAGACAAGTCAACAAAGGAAAGAAAGTCGGCTTCTCAACCCAGCATAATCCAAAGAAAGCACTTACTGGCGAAGGTCTCGTCCAGGTGTTGCGCTTCAAGCAACGTACCATGCCGCTCCCTAGTGATGGCACGGTCACGGTCCTGAAGCGCCTTCTCCAGGTCGGCGACCTTGGCGTTGGCCGCCTTCAGCTCGGCGTCCTTGGCGGTGGCCGCCTTCTCTAGGTCGGCGACCTTGGCGAGGGCCGCCTTCAGCTCAGCGTCCTTGGCCATGGCCGCCTTCTCGTGCTCCTCGCGACGGAGGAGCTCTTCCTGGTGGGCCTCCCCCACCTTGGTCCCCAACGCCATTAGGCGCTCCACCTCGGCCTGAAATTGGCCCTTGTCGTTGGCCAGCTTGTCGCGTTGATGGCCAGTTTCGGCAAGGGCTCGCTGGGCCTCCACGACCTTGGGCGCGCTCCACTTCGGCTTGAAGTCGGCTCTTGTCACCGACCAGCTGTTCCTGTAGCCGGTCGGCCTCGGCAAGCGCCCGCTGGGCCCCTGCCGCCTCAGCCTTCGCCACCTTGGCCTGAAGCCGGCCGACGTCAGCAACGACCTGGTCATACTGATAGCCGGCATGGACCAGCCGGGTTCACCAGGCCGGCACCCCAGCCACAGCGGCTGCACAATGAAGATTCAGAAACGAAGACTACTTTAAGATTCGACCCAACTACTACGTAGTTGGCCCAAATCTCAGGGGCTACACCCAGTGGGTGCGCTAGCGCGCTCCCACTAAAGAGCACGCAAGAAAGTTACCTTCGGCGACACGGAGCGCCTCCTCCTTGGCGGTGAGCTGCGCCTTGAGCTGCCGGTTCTTCTCCAAGAGCCGGTTGAAGACACAAACCCGGTAGGAGTCCAGTTGCTACAAGGAACGATGATCATCACAAGACATCAGTTTAAGATTCGACCCAACTACTACGTAGTTGGCCCGAATCTCGGGGGCTACACCCAGTGGGTGCGCTAGCACGCCCCCGCTAAAGAGTAGCAAGAATAAAAGTAGAAGACGAAGGGGAACACTTACCATCACGGCGCGCTCCAGCTCCTGCGTCGGGGGCCCGAAGAAGACCTCGCTGGGCCCAGCCCGAGTCGGCTGCGGCCCGGCGACCTGACGGCTCCCTGGCCTGAAGACCAGGGCGTACTCTGCGCTGACCGCCTCCTCCGTGGCCGACGTCCTCTCCGGCGCCCTCTGACGGTGTCCTGGACTAGGGGGTACTCACCACGTCGTCTCCCGATCAGTTAGATTGGGCCGAGGACCCCATGGCCGCATACTCATGGGCCAGTTCAGACAACCCTGCCGCATACAAGGAAGACTCCACAAGACTTGGCGCCCAAGACAAGGACTCTCCTAAACCCTAGGCCTCCGGTGTCTTATATAAACCGAGGCCAGGCTAGTCAATGGACGATCTCATATTCATTACTACAATCTCGTGGTAGATACATGTACTCTGTACTACACCCCATAAAAATACAATCAAAAGCAGCATGTAGGGTATTATCTCATCAAGAGAGCCCGAAGCTGGGTAAACCCCGTGTCCATGTTACCATCGCTCCAAGACGCCTAGCTTAGGACCCCTACTACGAGATACGCCGGATATTGAACCGACATTGGCGCTTTCATTGAGAGCCTGTTGGGCGATCGTCGTGGATCGGTGGGATAATCAGGTGATATTTTTTCAGTTAAATCTATTCGCATGAACTACCTTGTTTTTGCAAAATTATGGTCGTTGTTTCGTACTGCTCTATTTGCAGTTAAACTGAGACCAGAAAAGTATCCGGCGTCCGGCACTACATTAGATCCGCGTCGTAGTTGAGTCACATGGGCGCGCACGCAACATACTGTGGAAGATCAACGCAGTAAAGAAATTCCATCAAACGGCACCCCAGCCGAGGAAACCATGCCCGAGTACTCCTCACGCGGCGCACGTGCGGCGGACAAGAGTTCGGCCCCATGGCCATCCAGGGAGATTCTCTCCCTTCTTTCTTTAATTCCTTTTTCCTTATTTTATTTTGGCGCCTTACGTGACGGCTGATCATTCACTAATGGTGTCCTTTACTTGCTAAAAGGAGCAGTACAATTGATTGCTAGTTTTGCAGCCGGTCTCCACGGATATTGATGACTACTAGTCCAACTAGTACTACTACGTGTATACTAGATCACACGTGCAATCTCCAATTCCTCGTGATAACTGGAGTTATTTCAAGATCTGAATCGGTTTCTCTTATTTGTTGCTGCGATGCTACGGTCATCGTGAAACTGCTCGAGGATAATGCCAGGTTTTATTTTTCCTAGCTAACAGTTTACAATGCAAAATATCTTTCGGTTGGTTTGTACCGCATTATTGTTGCGAGATATTCTACCAACGATTATGCATTGAACGGTGGCTGTCCGCCTCTCGCCGTCACCGGGCCAGGGCTGATCTTGGTCAACATCGTCATGCCACAACGCCGAGCGCATTTTGCGCTGGCTTCGTGTGTCGCACGCAGCGTTGGGTCCCAAGGAGTACACAAGCCTAGAACGGCCAGTACCGCGTAAAGCTGAGCATGCTCTGCACGGACGACGGCGTCATCAGAGGGTTCTTTCCTTTTTCTCTTTATGATATTTCCTTTTTTAATTAATTCAGAACATATGGTCACTACCATCCACCAGCGGTGTTTTCGGCCGCATACGTGCTGGTCTCTGCACCATGGCCTTTGAGGTCCGATTGAACAGTGTAAACTAACTTTGCACTGATGTTTTGTTAGAGTATCTAGACTTTTTGTCCGCAGTCTGACAAACGCCACATCTACAACCGGATCTGCCCTATAAAATATAGGTCATCGACCTCGACTGCGTCACACGATCACTTCGGCAGGCCGATGTCGTCGCCCCAATCGGCATAAATCGGCTCGCGTGATCACTTGGTTAGTCAAAATTGCCATACCGGTAGGCTCGTTTGCCTCGGGGACTTTGGCATCGTTGAGAGAGCTCTACCTCATCAAGTGTTCGGCACACAGACCATATTTCTTTTATTACTCACTTTGCATAAATTTTAATTATGCAACATATTATTATTATTATTATTATTATTACTATTTTCTCTCGCTTGCACTATTTTCTGTGCACAGATAAATGATCCGGGTTGGGCAGCGCTGTCACCTCGGCGTACTAACATACCACGTCACCTCGGCTGGACCGGGGCTCGTCATCACTTCATTAACCCACGCCGAAGACTTCGGTGTCACACTGCCGGCCTGCTCTACCGCCTCGGTCGGACTGGGGTTCCACCTCGCCACATTGGTCGTACAATGTCACCACTTCGGAGTGCCGAGCTCTTCGCTCGGCTACATCGGGCTTGGGGGCTGAGACCTTGTCCCGCACCAAGCTCGGACCGCGTCATCAATACCGAACACATTAACCAGCTAAGTCGCTTTGACGCTGAAAAACTCCCACTTTTAAATTTTGTTCGATTCGGCCAAGCATTATACCTTTTTGGCAAAAAGTGGCTTGTGAAAAACTTCCTTGTCGAAACTTTGTTTGTGACACACAAATTCAAATACCCCGTTTACTTGGGGGCTTCCTTTATGAAGCTTTTCCTCTTGCATATGATTATACTTGTGCGGCTTCGTTCCTTGTTCGTGTATTACGCCACAATATGCACCATGTTGACTTAAGTGTTCCGCAAGCTGGGTTGCTCGCTCCTGTGTTTACCCCTACGTTCCCGATTGTTCGTCTAGGGAGTAAAGGGAGCACCTCTGCGATTGTCACGATCGAATCATCCGAGCCGGACCTCAGACTGGGTGAAGCCGAAAGCTAGCGCTCTTATTGTTTTCAATTATGGTTGGCACACAACGGAACTCATGAGTACAAAAAAATCTATTGCACAAGTCTCATGGTAACAATGAGCACCGAAGAAAGGTATCGGTGGGGGTACTATTTTCTTCGAAGATGCTTCTTACACTTCGTCAGTAATATAGCATAAGTTCCCTGAGCGTGCTTTGTCTGTTACAGCCTTATGGCCTGATTGCCTGGTTATCGGAAACACCGTTGATATTCTCGACAGGTGGAGTACAGCCCTTGACCGAAGAGGGAGAAGCCGACGGTCAGTTAAGACGCGTTTAAAGTTCGAGTGAACACAGATATGATATAAGTACTTCGGTACATAAACTTCTTTTTCCCAAGTCACTTGGGGGCACTTAAATTTATATGAACTGTTTTATAATAAGTGTTCTTCTTCTTAGTCGTTGCAAAGTCTTTTTCTATCACTCCTTTTTTGACGCGAGTGTGTGGTCAATAGCCGGGGAGCCTAGTTTCTCTCTGAAAGCCGCTAGAGTTTAGTTTGCTAAACTGACCTAATGAGAATTACTCCGCCTTCGGGATAGGAGGTTCAAGTCGTAGGCTGACCCGCTTGAAGTCTTGAGATAGGATGTGTCATATTAAAGCATGACATAAGCACTTTTTAAGACCAATTTTCAGATTGGCACCGAACACTTGATCTAGTTCGGACATCAAGTTTTTACTGCAGTTTCTTAATTTTCCAAGCCTATGGCACTTTTAAACTATTTTGCGTGTTTCCAGCATAAGTCTCGCAGTGCAATGCCGGACACCTTCAGAGATTCGGCAAAAACATTCTTGGATATTGCTATATATGCATCGGTTTCGAATTGTGTCCTTGGTCAATAGTTGGGTTGCCCGGCTCCTGTGCTTGCCTCCTACGTTCCGCTTTGTTCGGCTAGGTGTGCAAAGGGAGAACCATCTGCGATTGTGCTTCCATTCGCATGGTTATGCACCTCGATGGAGAAAGCCGAAAATTTGTCACAATAAGCGTAAACTGGTCAGCGATCCGATGACTATGTTAAATGACGGGCCATTCATAACATTGGCCGAAGTGTTTACGGCTTGACCTCAGCTGTCGCCGAACACTAACCGGGGGCTCGTAGCTAGCTTCCCCAATTTAAAACTCCTATGACTAAGTGAAAGTTATAAAGCCCGCATACCTGATTGCCTCGTTTCTGCTAACACAACCGCCTTCGGGCACCGAGACGTCGGCTCAGGGTTGTCTTGTTATTGCAGAAACACTCTGCATAGTATCTACAAAGGGGTAGAAGCCGACGATGGGCCACTTTCAACTGATAAACGGTCGCAATGGAGTCAAAATAAACATAGAATTTGGGAACTTTCCCCGAAGTAACTCCTCAATATTTTTCTCCTGCATTGATCGGAGGTGAGGTTTCATGATCATGGTTGGCATGACAACCCAAAGAAAGGAACCGATAGCAGGACTATTTTCTTTGGAAGATGTTTCTCACATTAAACAGTAATACAACGTATCTCTCTGCGTATCTTTGTTTATAAAACCATATGGCCGGATTGCCTTGTTTGTCGTAAATCTTTTCCCTTGTAAAGGCTTTATAAAGTAGGACAAACACTCCTCGGCTACTTGCCAAGGAGGTGGAAGCCGATGGTCGGTCAACAAAGTTTTGTACAATGCGGATCCGAGCATTGATGATGAAAAGTATTTGGATACATAGAATCATTACACATAATTTGTGATTTTACTTTGGATATCGATCCTTAATTCGGCCACCCATGCCCACATTAAGGCTCGGGGGCTACTGGGCTTCGTGCTTATTATTTACAAATATTAAAGGGGTACATCGATCCCCTGATCTGGTGTTGCCACCCGACCAGTGTCTCGGGGGCTACTGCATTGACAATCCAATGCAGAAAATTTAAAGTGCAATATAGTTTTCGAGGAGATTATTATCCTCAGGTTGGTCGGCCGCACCCAACCTGAGTCTCGAGGACTTTGCACACCGCGTTTCTATTCCTAAATATGCTGCCGAGCTGGGAATTGATCCCCAGGATAATTTTATGAATCGACCTGAGTCTCAGGGGCCACTAGGGTCAGCGGTTTGATTTTTTCCTTCAGGTGCATCCCGGATATTAGGCCAACACACACCTTGAGGGCTACTGGCTATACATCTTAGCAGAGATTACATTGCACAATTCGAGATTAAATTCATAAAAAACAGCCCATGGACGAGGTGGTGTACTACCTCGGATACAGACCGACGTTGGTGCTCAACTACAATAGACACCCCGGAAGAAGTCCGGCATAAAGCTCGGGCGCCAGTGGTTGGCTCCGTAGAGGGCATTTCTGGCATTAAGCTCGGCTAAACTCCTTCGACTTCTTTGAGCCAAGGTGATCTATGACACCTCGGATATAGTCCGGCGTTGGAGCTCGGATACTCTCCGACGTTGGAGTTTGGATTCAGTCCGGCATTGGAGCTCGGATACATTCTGGCGTTGGTGCTCGGCTACAAAAGATACCTCAAGTGCAGTCCGGCGTTGGAGCTCGGATGCAAGAGGAAACCGCCGCACGGGGACAACTTCAAACCCGAGGTGGGCGTGAAAATAACAAGGCGTTGATAAAGGCCGGAAACTTAAAGGGGCTCCTCGCATACCCGACGTGTAAACTCTTCGGATGCACTTTGGCGATCCTCAAGATCAAAGATGGGAAGATTTGTTGAACCAGTTTTCAAGACCGACGACCGAAGATGAAGAATAGTTCGGAAGAATCGAGGAGCGTCCCCAACTTGAAGATCGGTTCGGGGGGCTACTAACGGTGTCCTGGACTAGGGGGTACTCACCACATCGTCTCCCGATCAGTTAGATTGGGCCGAGGACCCCATGGCCGCATAGTCATGGGCCAGTTCGGACAACCCCTGCCGCATACAAGGAAGACTCCACAAGACTTGGCGCCCAAGACAAGGACTCTCCTAAACCCTAGGCCTCTGGTGTCTTATATAAACCGAGGCCAGGCTAGTCAATGGACGATCTCATACTCATTACTACAATCTCGTGGTAGATACATGTACTATGTACTACACCCCATATGAATACAATCAAAAGCAGCATGTAGGGTATTATCTCATCAAGAGAGCCCGAAGCTGGGTAAACCCTGTGTCCATGTTACCATCGCTCCAAGACGCCTAGCTTAGGACCCCTACTACGAGATACGCGGATACTAAACCGACATTGGCGCTTTCATTGAGAGCCTGTTGGGTGATCGTCGTGGATCGATGGGATAATCAAGTGATATATTTTCAGTTAAATCTATTTGCATGAACTACCTTGTTTTTGCAAAATTATGGTCGTTGTTTCGTACTGCTCTATTTGCAGTTAAACTGAGACCAGAAAAGTATCCGGCGTCCATATCCACCACGGCTCGGTTCCGGTCCCTCCAGGCCAGGCCCTCGGTGTCAGCCGGGTCCAGGCCCAGGTCCGGGTCAGCCACCTCCTCGTCCCGGTCAATGGCGCTAGACTGGGTCTTCCGAAACACGGCGCTACCAAGGGACGCGACCTCCGACGCCGCGAGCGCCAGCGATATCGGCGACCTGAAGCACAGCAGAGTAAAAAGCGAGAACCAAGAGAAGCCGCTCGACGACTCGCCAGAATTTAATAGAAGCGAATTCACCCAGGCACCAGCGGAACGGTCGGCCTTGTCGGCGCCGCCGACGGACCGCGACGCCTCCTCTTGGCGGGCGGCTTCGTGCCGGCCACCGTGTCGTGGAATTAACACGTCAGATGTCCTTAATGTCAGGACTTAGTCGCGAGGCCAACGCATCTATGTGGTAGCTTGAGAGGGGTTGAGCGGAATCGAGAGACGCAACACAAGACAGGGATTTAGACAGCTTGGCCCCGGAAACATCATCCGTAATAGCCCTACATGCTGTTTGAGGCTAGGTCTCATTATGATCATGAGGGAGTCGCCAGAAACCGGCTCTCCTCTAGTTGTGTCTAGCCCTAGATATTGTTGTTTGCTTGTAGCCTATCCCTCTTTGGGAGCCCTGCCCTCCTTATATATGTTGAAGGGGCGGTTTACATGTGGAGTCCTATTAGGATTAGGACTAGTCTATCTCTAATACAAATCGGATACAAGTCCGGTCTTAACTCCTTGTAAGACAAATATTCCTTATATCTTTCCTCTTAAACCGCCCACCGTAGTTGAACCGGCCTTCATGAACCGCCGGTCGGGCCACCGGTCTTGTCGCTCCTCTGTCCGCTTTGCGGATTACCAATGAACCGTAAACCGCCGGGTCGCCAATGAACCGCCAAGTGTCTGCGGGTTCTTCAGGTAACCCGCCAAGTCCGGCCGGTTTATACTTCCGGCCGGTTTACGCCACGGGGTATATCCCCGACATTAGCCCCCAGTTTAATTTGGATTTATCCATGTTAAACTGATCCTGTGAAATAAACAAGAACAAACTTGACAGTTTATGCTCCGGGTTAAGAATTCTTGTAAACGGCATCTGATCAACCTTAAATCCTTGTCATTTCCTCCTTCTAGAAAATCCGGTTTAACAGGCCAGCTTCATACTCAATTTGCTGACATTGATTTCTCACAGAGAAAATTTGTGAAGAATAATCCACTTGAGCCAGCCTTCAATGCTCAGATTTGACAAAATATTGGTCTTCAAATATTCCAATCGATACCACCGGTTTGAAAATGTAGAACTTGCTGGTTTGTCATTGCCAAAATTGCGGTTTGTAGATATGGATGGCACCGAGTCATAATTGTTACCAACGCTGGCTCATAATTGTTGCGCAGACACGGTTCGTGATTGTTGCCAACGCCGGTTCATGATTATTAATGACGCCGGGTTGCAGCCATTGTGGTCATAATGATTGGTGACGCCTTGGGTCAACCTATTTTGCTCAACCGGAGAATTTGAAAATATTTCTTTGATAATAATATAATACACCTGTAGCCCCAAGTCTTTGAAGCGAGAACAAAGTGGTGGCTTAAGACTTTGTTTCAATATAAATACTGCCACTCTCTTGAAGAAATCCAGGTTGTTCATCTCAATCACTAGTCAGAATTGAGTATTCCACATATGTAGCCCCCAAGTGCCGGGTTGTCATGCTTGCAGCAACCTTGAATAATTGACAGGAGCAATTGGTAGCCCCCAATGGCCGGCTCATTATGATGTGATGAGTCGGGTCTTCAATAAGGTGTGCAAACAATGACTTTGCATTAGCCCCCAAGTGTCATGGTGCATGCTTGCAGCGCCATGAGACTTGCATATTTGATGTAATCTCAACTTGAATAATGTAGCCCCCAAGTGCCGGGTCGTAAGCCTGCAGCGACTCGGGACTATTCCTTCAATTGTAGAATAAATCATATCCATTGACAATATGATAGCCATTGCGCTTCTTAACGCGACTTTGAAAACCTTAATCATAATACTGGTTATTGATAACCAAAATAAAAATCCAGCCATGTTGGCTATTTGAATAATATATCCAATGATTTATAAGCGCATGATTCCAATGGCGCCAATCCAAATATATCTTGGCGACTTATAGCCGAAAGCCAGGCCGGGTCAATAAACACGGATTATAAGTGATTATGTCTTGACAACTTGTAGTTGATAGCCGCGCCGGGTTAAAGAACACCGGGTTAATTTGATGACTGTGAGTCATACCGGGTCGAGAGACGCCGGTTCAACATAAAATTTATCAAAAGAGAACAAAATCTTGACAAAGGCAAATAAAACCATGTAGTCGAGGCTTTTCAAGGGCTGCCAGCCCAAATTCGAGGCTTTTCATGGGCTGCCAGTCAGGAAGTTAAACCATTTGACAAAGCCTTTTAAGATGGGCCTCCAACTAACCAATCGTCGTTTTAACTTTGACAAGTTCGTGGTCTCAAAGTGAGAGTAATCACAAGCGTTCATGGGTCATGCCAGATTACCTCGGATAGGAGTGGCTTACTTGATGAAGGCAGGTTAACCCGGGTTTTAGGTGAATACACGGGCTTCCAAGCCGTGGGTCGATACCCGATTTACAAGGGTCCTTTCAAACTCTTTGGTATTTGACACAAAGAGCCCCTAAGTAACTTTGTGAGCTGTGCTCAATGGGTGCCTATGTTTGAGTTGTGCTTAGCAACAAGACTCTCTTTGGCCCCTTGGGTGTGAAGCTCCCAAGCTTTGTTCTCAGCGTGATAGCGGATTAATGGACTCCGCTTTGCAAGCGAAGCCCCATGTGATATATTTACGAAGCTGTGCTCACGGGTGCCTATGTTTTGAGTTGTCTTTGTGCAACAAACTCTCTTTGGCCCTCGATGATAATATTGCCTTGATAGCCGCATCAAGAGGGTAGTAACGCCATGTTCTCTTTGGTGAATACACCTATGTTTGAATAGGAAGCCCCAAGTGATCATATGAAGATGAGCCCATAAGGCGGGATACCTATATTTGAACCGCGCATCATGGCAATGGTCCTCTTCGGCAACTTTTAACTTTTTGCAAGAGATAAATCCTTCTTGAACCGGATGTTAAACCGGATATTGAGAGCTTCAAAGCTTTGTGGGAGACATCTTTCCCTTGAACCGGATTTTAGACCGGAATCTTCATTTTCAGCCGGAAATTTTCTGACGGCCTTTAAACTCGAACTTGCGAGAAGTTAATTCCTTTTTGAACCGGAAATTCTTAAACCGGATTTGAGAGCTTGAGCTTTGAGAGAGAACAGATTTCCCTTTAACCGGATTGTAAACCGGATATTTGAGAGCTTCAGTGAGACTGACTTCCCTTTAGCCGGATTCTAAACCGGAATCCTTTCTGACGACCCGGAACTTCTTCATTGAGCCGGGATTTTGTAATTGTTATATACTTTCTATGCCGGAAATTTTCTGACAGCCTTTAAATTTTCATCAATATAACAGTTACCTCCGGTACCGGGTTATCTTTCCCTCCATCATCCTGAGGTTTTTAACTTTGTTGAAACTGGCAAGATTTGCTGAGTTATGTCATCGTAGCCCCCGAGTCTCAAAGGTGACTCGAGGAGTTGGCTTGAGATTCTCCATGTTTGACCGTGATATAAACCGGCATAACTTGTATATCATTGATGTTGATAGCATGATGTGAATCCACAGAAGGTTGAGGTGACTGTGGCGGGTTATAAATGATCCCGTATGAGCTGTGTCAGCAACTCGGCCAATGGTTCCTTCCAATTGGCGATTTGAAGTTAACCAAACTGTAGTGGCGGCGACTTGTGCGCCTGCCCATTGAGCCATCCAGTGCAAACAGCGGTTTGATGATAATTTGCCTCCAGTTTGCTGAAAGAAAACCGGGTTATCCAAGCAGTGACTTGCTCATATTCAATAAATAGCCCCGGCAGACAGGTGCGGCCCGGTATGTTGATGTAGACCAGGCCACAGGGACGGTGACTTGCGCACGTTGATTCATCGGGTGGTGCGACACGGACGAAAACACCGGTGCAGAACGTTGCTAGCGCGTGCTCCGTGCCCGCCTCATTTGTAATGAACAATTGTCCTGCGTTAAAAAATATCACAAGCCAAAGTAATTGTTCACCCAAAAAATTAATGCGCTATGAAAACAAACCGGACGGATATCACCCGTCGTTTTTTGCTTGGACAACGGATGATCTGTCCGTAGATAAATTTTTCAGTACTGTTACTGAATTCCCTTTGATCCATATATGTATCCAAAGCATATTTGTGTTGATGCTGCCGATCTTCTTTTTCTTTTGACCTCCGCGTGGGTCGTAGTAGTGCTGATTTTGCTTCCAGGCATGTGTATGGGAGTCAAACAAGTAGTTTGAACCTCTCTCTTAAAACAACGTAGTCACTTTTCCTTCCAATGGTGTAAACTATGTTTGAAGCTGGTCAAAACGGATTCAGGCTGCAGGTGTCTGGAGCTGGGGTCATATTTGGCGTGAATTCTCTACAGTAGAGCACGTGCAGCATTTTCTTCTGAAGCATCCCTCGTTTGCACTGTTTAAAATCTGCACCTCCTCAGTCTCATCAACAGGTTAGGAGAAATAACGCCTCCAGACTTGTCCTTGGCGCGACCTCCTTCGCGTACTTTTACTTTTCTTTAACCTTTGTACATGTAGTCTTTGCCTTGCACTCACAGTAATTCGGATGAAAATGTATTTGACTGCCTACGTGTTTTATCTAGCACTTTCCAAGGATTAGCAGAGTATCAGAAGACCTGAACTTCCAGGCGTATGAGCTGCCCCCGGCCTCCGCTCTGCTCTGCGGCTCACGACCAAAGATGAGGCGAGGAGGCGAAGGCCGTCGTGGCACGGGCGGCACTCGGCGGCGGCGGGTTGGAGAAGCGTATCGTGGCCGGTTCAAGCAGCGAGGCGGCGATAACTAAACCGCGGCGAGTTGAAGAGCCGCGTCGGCAGAGGCCCGCAGTCACCGCTTAAAGTCTGGCGGTTTGAGGCACCGAGAGGACGGCTTACAAGTTCAATCTGGCAGAGCGCGGCGGCGGTTTAGGCCAGCAACGGTTGAAGACCGCATGTCCTGTCGCCGCAGGAGGCGGCTCTCAGCGTGGCAGCTCGGATGCGAGCGCAGGCGCGATTTTCGAAACGCGGTGACCCGGCGAGTGCAGGTCGAACCGGCGGGCTGGCATGGCGCAGCAGGGCGTGGTGAAGCTGTGTTTGTAGCACGGCCGTGAAAAACTTCCGGTGAAGCAGAGACGTTGGCCAGGCAGCTTGTGGCGATTCACGGGGTAGTCAAAGCAGTGATGGCAGCTCGGCGGCATTCAGTTCGCACCTGCGGACCCATTGACTCCACAGGAACTAGTAGTAGAAGCACAACAGCGCAGCGGCTCACGGTCGAGCAACAACTCCTCCATCTTTTTTCCTCAAACTTTGTTTGATGGCAAAAACAATCTCGGCCGGTTAATGGCAACTCAGCACGGTCGCGGCCGTTGATCACAGCGGTAGAAGTGCGGGTGATGGCAAGACCGCAAAGACAAGGCGGCTCTGGTCCGGCCCTTGGTACCGTGACGACGGCGGTTTAGCAGCTCGGCGGAAATAAGCCGGACAGATCAGAGGCTCAGAAGCAACAGCACCGCAGGTTCGGTTCAGGCGGAGCGAGGCCGAGGCGGGCTGCAGTAGCGGCTCGGCGCGCCAGCGAGGCCGGTTCAGGCGCAGTTGGTTTGCCAAAGCGGTAACAGCTGACTCGAAGAGTGACTGCGACATCAGTACCAGGTTAATACACAGGTGCAGGGAAGCAAAGCAGAAACGCCCCGATCTCAGCGGATCAGTATAAACTCAGCACGACGAATCCGAGTTGTGGTCATTGACTCCCGGTCGTAACCGTCTCTGTTTCCTTCCATAAAAATAAAATACGAGTATGGCTCGGAGCGACTTGACAGCAGCGTGTGAGGCATTGCACGGAAAACTCTTATGCAGATCGGCCAGCGGTGAAAGTTGATCCGGTTTCGATGGATCGGCTCGATCACAGCGGCACACATCATGCAACCCTAATTTCTCTTCAACTCAAATCTTGTACACATAGATCCAAAGTAAATCCTGTGTGATTATCCCATGTCGGTTCTTCTTCATCCGGCCAATCGCGGGCTTCTCGATCCTTGGAAAACCCTTCAAGAACTCAACACCACCGTGCGCATGCCCCACGGTGGGCGCCAACTGTCGTGGAATTAACACGTCAGATGTCCTTAATGTCAGGACTTAGTCGCGAGGCCAACGCATCTATGTGGTAGCTTGAGAGGGGTTGAGCGGAATCGAGAGGCATAACACAAGACAGGGATTTAGACAGCGGGCCCCGGAAACATCATCCATTAATAGCCCTACATGCTGTTTGAGGCTAGGTCTCATTATGATCATGAGGGAGTCGCCGTAAACCGGCTCTCCTCTAGTTGTGTCTAGCCCTAGATATTGTTGTTTGCTTGTAGCCTATCCCTCTTTGGGGAGCCCTGCCCCTCCTTATATATGTTGAAGGGGCGGGTTACATGTGGAGTCCTATTAGGATTAGGACTAGTCTATCTCTAATACAAATCGGATACAAGTCCAGGTCTTAACTCCTTGTAAGACAAATATTCCTTATATCTTTCCTCTTAAACCGGCCCACCGTAGTTGAACCGGCCTTCATGAACCGCCCGTCGGGCCACCGGGTCTTGTCGCTCCTCTGTCCGCTTTGCGGATTACCAATGAACCGTAAACCGCCGGGTCGCCAGTGAACTGCCAAGTGTCTGCGGGTTCTTCAGGTAACCCGCCAAGTCCGGCCGGTTTATACTTCCGGCCGGTTTACGCCACGGGGTATATCCCCGACACACCGGGTCCGCCGTACGCTTCACGACCGGATTCCGGGGCACCACGTCACCCTTCCCATGCGGCCGGCTTGCCGCCACCGCCCCCGAGTCGACCCAGCTGAGGGAGTCCTGGATAGGGGGTCCTCGGACAGCCGGACTATATACTTTAGCCGGACTGTTGGACTATGAAGATACAAGATTGAAGACTTCGTCCCGTGTCCGGATGGGACTCTCCTTGGCGTGGAAGGCAAGCTTGGCAATACGGATATGTAGATATCCTCCTTGTAACCGACTCTGTGTAACCCTAGCCCTCCGGTGTCTATATAAACCGGAGGGTTTAGTCCGTAGGACAACAACAATCATACCATAGGCTAGCTTCTAGGGTTTAGCCTCTACGATCTCGTGGTAGATCAACTCTTGTAATACTTATATCATCAAGATCAATCAAGCAGGAAGTAGGGTATTACCTCCGTTGAGAGGGCCCGAACACAGGTAAACATCGTGTCCCCGCCTCCTGTTACCATCCGCCTTAGGCGCACAGTTCGGGACCCCCTACCCGAGATCCGCCGGTTTTGACACCGACATTGGTGCTTTCATTGAGAGTTCCACTGTGTCGTCATCATAGGGCTGGATGGCTCGTCTCGTTCTCAAGGACAACATCACCTCTGGGGGAGCCCTGGCTGTAGGCCAAACTCTCCGACTAGGCGATTTCGTCATGACCACCCGTTCGGCCGTTGCGCCGACTTCTCGGGTCATCGAAAACAACCTCCACGTCGGCTCGGAGTTCGCCAAGCAGTTGGATCCAATGGAGCTCTCTTCCTTGAACGAGCTCTTGGATCGCATCGCCGCCTTGGGAGTCGCTACGGACTATAATCGGATCAGGCTTAAACCCGACCAAAGGGAGATTAATTCTCTGCCGGTCACCCGTCAGATAGTGGTGGTGGAGGAGCAACGCAGCGATTCTTCCTCTATCTTGAGGACAAACTATGTCCGGATTCCCGAGCTCTCCGAGCCGGATACCCGTCTACGGGAGGACATGGCCCAAGCCTTGAACCTAGAATCAGGCGGCGGGCCAGACCTATTGGGCAACATCCCGGAGCCCGAACTGCCAAGCTTGGAAACTCCTCTGCCCGTGGGTCTCAGATCGGGTCATGGTTCAGACCTAAATCCACCCACCCACCCAGATATAAGTGATCTTTTCCACATTAGACAAGAGCCCCAAGAGACAGTACACCACTATTGGGCCATATTCCTCCTTGTAATGAGCAAGGCTAAGGACTGTCGTGAGGAAGACGCAATTTCACTCTTTTCCAAAAATTGCACGGACAGGGGAATCCTCAACGCCATAAGTCACCGTGAAATAGCACACTTCGCTAACTTGGCGGCCATAGTACGGAAGTACTGTGCGATGGAAAGCGCCTGGAAAACCCAAACAAAATTTTGGGATCCTCCGGCTCTCACAAAACCCCCCGTCTGAACTAAAAGGGTGTACTCTCATAAGTCGCCCGATCTAATTACAAAGAAACAAAAGCCCACTACAGGGCGTGGAACCGTATTGGAGGGATGGCTTAATGGGCCATGCAAAATTCACGGTACAGCGGATACCATGCCAACACACAACCTTAGAGCGTGTTGGGTACTCCGGCAGGTGGCCAAGAGCGGTGAGGATCTCCTCACCAACAATACCGCAGAGCACCATCACGTGGAAAACAACAATACAGCATTGACAGTCTTCGAGACCTTTGCCTCAAATAATAGGCGTAAGCGCGCACTCTGCAGCCTTGCCGAAGTCTGCCACGTGGCAGCAATAAATCCATGGAGCGATACTGCTATCACCTTCAATGCCAGTGACAAACCTAAATTCCGAACAGCCCGAGCACCAGCCGCCTTGGTCCTTAGTCCAATTGTGGATGGCTTCCGACTACTAAAGTGCTCATGGACGGCGGTGGATTAAACCTCATCTATAAGGAGACTCTTGAAAATGGAAATAGACAAAAGCGACCTTGAGCAAAGCAAAGACGACCTTCAGAGGAATCATCCCTAGTCAGGAGGCACGATGTGCTAGGAAAATCACACTAGATGTGGTATTCGGCACGCCGGAGAATTATAGGTCCGAAGAAATCACATTCCAAGTGGCCCCGTTCAATAGCGGATACCACGCCCTTCTAGGGCGGGAGGCATTCACGATCTTCCAAGCTATACCCCATTACGGGTACATGAAGCTCAAAATGCCCGGGCCCAATGGAATCATCACTCTAGCTAGTGATCCG
Organism: Aegilops bicornis; assembly: GCA_021605145.1. Lineage (NCBI taxonomy): Eukaryota > Viridiplantae > Streptophyta > Magnoliopsida > Poales > Poaceae > Aegilops > Aegilops bicornis. Next base: position 507,399,638 of record CM038672.1, read on the forward strand.
GACATAGCACTCCGCGCCGAAAATAAAACAGCCGCACTAGCCCTCGAGGCATTATTCGAAGCCCTCGGGGCCGAAGAATTAACTGCGCTACGCTCCACAGTGGACAGGGATGACGTGATACTCTACAAAAGATCCAAGTCCACTTGTTTTAAACCAGCGGATGAAATAATCAAATTCCAAGTCCATCCAACGGACCCTACAAAAACAGCATCCATTGGGGTACAGTTTAAACCCCACAGTAGACGCCGCGCTACGGGAGTTCTTCTTGCAATTGGGACATCTTACTTTGGCATCCTTCGGACATGCCAGAATCCCCTGTGAGCTGGCCGAGCATAGCCTTAGCATTCTAAAGGGATTCAAACCGGTCAAGCAAACTCTTCGGCGCTTCTCTGAGCCTAAGCGACAAGCCATGGGAGAGGAGCTTGCCAAGTTACTGGAGGTCGGATTCATCCGAGAAATAAAACATCCGGACTGGCTAGCAAACCTGGTGATGGTACCAAAGAAGGACAAATCCTGGCGCCTATGTGTCGACTTCAAGGACCTTAACAAGGCTTGCCCAAGATCTCTTCCCCCTCCCTCGCATCGATCAAATTATCGACGCTACAGCAGGACCACGACTCATTGTGTTTCCTCGGCGCATACTCGAGATACCATCAAATTAAGATGGCGGAGTCCGATCAAGCATAGCGGTATTTATCACTCCATACGGCCCCTTCGTTTTAACACCATGCCTTTCGGGCTCCAAAAGCGCTGGTGCAACCTATCAACGCATGATTCGTACATGCACAGAGACACAAATTGGCAAAACGGTGGAGGCATACGTGAAGCGATGTGGTTATTAAAACCGGAACCGTCGAATCCTTAATAGACGAATTGAGGCTCACGTTCGACAATCTCCGAACATACGACATTAAGCTCAATCCGGAAAAATGCATCTTCGGCGTGCCCGCCGGAAAGCTCTTAGGCTTCATCCTCTCCAACAGAGGAATCGAAGCAAATCCGGCTAAAATCCGAGCTCTGTCACAGTTGGCCATCCCAACAGACCTCAAGCAAATCCAGAAACTAACTGGATGCGTGGCTGCCTTAAGCCGCTTCATCTCCCGATTAGGAGAAAAGGCACTGCCTCTTTATCGCCTTCTTCGATGCACCGAACACTTCGAGTGGACGGATGCGGCCACGGCCGGATTAGAAGAAATAAAATCCGTTTTGGCCAAAAACCCAATATTGGCCGCGCCAAATTTCAGCGAACCAATGCTGATATATATAGCGGCAACACACCAAGTTGTAAGCGCAGTGCTCGTCGTCGAACGAGAGATGGACGGACATAAGTTCCCGCTTCAAAAGCCGGTATACTATGTATCCACTATCCTCAATCCATGCAAATCACGGTACCCACATTATCAAAAGATAGCATATGCGGTCTTCATGGCATCCCATAAACTACGACACCACTTTCAAGAGTGTTCAATTATGGTGGCCTCTGAAGTACCACTCAAAGACATAATAAACAACCGCGAGGGCACGGGCTGGATGGCTAAATGGGCTATTGTGCTCCTCCCGTTCTACATAACATACAAACCACGGCGAGCCATTAAGTCACAAAATCTTGGTGACTTAAATGGCGAATGAATGACGAACTCTCTAAAGAGTACGGAGCGTGCGCCAATTGGATCATGCACTTTGACGACTCTAAAATGCTGGCTGGTCTGGGGGCTAGCGTCGTCCTGACATCCCCCACCGGAGATACAGTCCAATACGTACTCCAAACATTATACACAGACTCCAACAATGCAGCAGAATATGAGGCCCTGTTACATGGTCTCTGGATGGCAGTCTCCATGGGCATTCAACGCCTGGAGGTGCGTGGGACTCGAACCTCGCAATATCTCAAATAAATGGAGACTTCGATGCCAAGGATCCAAAAATGGCGGCTTATCGCAACACCGTCCTCAAAATGTCAGCTCGGTTCGAGGGGCTCGAATTCCACCATGTGGTCCGGGAAAACAAACAAGCGGCCGATATCCTCGCCCGCATCGGTGCTAAGCGCGACCCTGTCCCACCTAATATCTTGGAAAGGTTGTTTAAGCCATCCGTGGTATGGGAAGGAGAGACCTGTAACAATAGTCCGGACCCAGCCACAACACCAGACACCGAACACTATGACATAATCGGAGGCTCTTCCACTGAAATAACACCTTCGGCCCACGTGATTATGGCCGTCATCGCCCCATGGACAGAACCCTTCTTGGCTTACCTAACTAGGCAGGAACTACCTGAGGACCCAAACGAGGCACGTTGCATTGTGCGACAGTCTAAAGCCTACAAGGTCCACGAGGGCGAAGCTTTATAAGAAAAGCGCTACGGAATCCTTCAAAGGTGCATCTCCAAGCAGGAAGGACGGCAACTTTTGGCGAAATTCATCTTTGGACTTGGCGGCCACCACGCCGCAGCTCGGGCCCTTGTAAGCAAGGCCTTCCGTACATGTTTTTATTGGTCGACGGCCGGGCGGGGCCTTACGAGGACCTCGTTCAACGTTGCGTCGGTTGCCACTTTCGCAAACCAATGCCATATGCCACCTACCGCTCTCCAAACAATCCCCATCACTTGGCCCTTTGCGGTGCAGGGGCTTGATATGGTCGGACCCCTTAAAGGGGAAGCCATAAGAAAAATACCTATTGGTCATGGTGGAAAAATTCACCAAATGGATAGAAGCCAAACCGGTTAAAATGGCGAATCCGGACCCGGTGATAGACTTCATATCCGGGTTGTACACCGTTATGGCGTTCCCCACAGCATCATCACCGATAACGGCTCGAACTTTACAGCCGACGAGGTAAAACGTTGGTGCAGCAACATGGGCATCAAGCTCGATTATGCTTCTGTCTATCACCCGCAAACTAACGGTCAAGTCGAGCGAGCAAATGATCTTATCATGAGCGGCATTAAACCCAGATTAGTGCGATCCTTGAAGGAATCCGATAGGCACTGGGTAGAGGAGCTCGAATCCGTACTATGGGGGCTGCGGACCACGCCGAATCGCACTACCGGATACACACCATTTTTCATGGTGTACGACGCAGAGGCGGTACTGCCCTATGACATAATTCATGACTCACCTAGAGTGCGTATGTATGAAGAGAAAGAAGCCGAGCTTGATCGGAAGGACAGTTTGGACGCCCTGGAGGAGGAGCGTGACGTGGCAAAAGCCCGTTCCGCATGCTATCAGCAATAGGCTCAAAGGTATCAAAGCAGAGAAGTACGGGCCAAAACTTATAACGTTGGCGAACTCGTTCTACGCCTACCGGAGAAGAAAAAGAACAAGCTCAAGCCCAAATGGGAAGGTCCCTTCGTTATTGACCAAGTTCTGACCGGTGGAGCGTACCGTCTATGGGATGCATCGGACAATCGACTCAAGCCAAACCCATGGAACGCAGCCAGACTCCGAAGGTTCTACGCCTAGTGCCGGACTCTATGTTCGTCTCCTTACCTCTGTCAATTTTTTATATTAGATTATCTGTCTTTTCTTTCTTTCTTTCTTCCCTTTTTTTCTTCGAGGCCTTACAAGGATAAAATGTGTCTTGACTACACTATCTTGACGCGCTAGCCGTGCTCATGATACCTGGGGGCTTCTTATACAGAAGCTTAATATAGCTACGCTCCGGGCTCTAGGCCCCACACATGTGTTACTTTTCACATGTACCTTTTTTCGCCATTATATGCATCAATATGACTTAAGTTTTAGCCAAGCTGGGTTGCCTGGCTCTTGTGTTTATGCCCTACGTTCCCGTTAATTCGGCTAGGGCATAAGGGGAGCACCTCTGTGATTGTTACTACCGGGTCAGCCGGATGTGTACCTCAGACTGGATGAAGCCGAAAGCTAGCGTTCTTAAGGGAATATTCGGTTGGTGAACAAAAGACGGTTCTTTATTTATTGTACTACATGCCCCCAGATGTTTATATCATGCGTCTCTTTTCACAGTTCGGACATGCACATTAATGCATGTGTACCCAGGGAAAGGAACCCTTAACAGAACTATTCTCCCTGGAAGATGTTTCTTACTATCCATGTAATATAACATAGCTAGTTGGGTACTTGTCTGTTCAAACACTTATGACCCCTACGCCTGGTTTCCACGCATACCCCGGTTTTCACATAACTAAGCGGGTATTCGGATACACTCCGACTGTCGGGTCCGGAGGTCGAAGCGAAAAGGTCTGTCATGACAAATGATTTACAATCCGGCTAGGGACAATACATGTCACTTGAAGTACACAGTCACTTAGACTGACTAAATTCTTCTTCTATACCATCCAACAGGCTGTCTAGCCTACAATCCTATTGGGAATACTTTGCGGCTAACTTTACCTGGTCATACACCAAACTGACGGGGATCTCTTTTCCATCAGACCCCACAGGTCCGACCTCGGCCATGTGGTTCGGGTCAGCCTTGGTATATCGCGTCTTCACCATGGCCCAGGCTTCCCTTGCACCTTGTCGGCAGGCTGATATCTTCCATAATCGGAAGCGCCGCCGCGCTCCCTTGAGCTTCTCTACAAGCTCCCCCATTTCTCCTGGCAGGGAGGCGGATGGCCACAAGGCTTGGGCAATGCCCTGCATCACCTGCCGAACTTGTTCGTGCAGTTGGGAGAGCTCTGGCAGAAGATCACTTGCAGATCCGGGCATTTCCTCGGCGGGACGACGCGTCAGCATACCTACAGATATAACTCTGTCAGCCGGTTTCTTTGTCGAACTCTTTAAAAGTTCATTCAAGCACTTAACGAAAATGCCGTGTCGAAGCCTCTTATTCTCCTTTACGGAGTCAGCAAGCTGGGCTCGAATATCTTTCAGTTCAACGCCCAGCCGGATATTGGCGTCTTGGAGATCGTTTTTCTCCCGCCTAACCCGTGTAAGCACGCGCTCGCCAGCCTTTAGCTGTCGTTTAGCATGTTGCTCATCCCCTCGCACGACCTCTGGATTCACTCCGGATTCATCTGCAGAATCTATTGTTAGATTTGCACGCATGCCGCATACTACCTGGTACATGACATTCGTTGCAATGGAAACAAGTGTTACCAGATGGGGCCTTCTCGGACTCCTTCACTGCGGCAACTGTGGCCTGAAGCTGGGCTTTGCACTCCTCCAGCTCTTGAGACAACTGGGTATTCTTCTCCGTGAGAACCTATTCAAACAATGATAATTAAATCAGTTGTGCCAACTGTTTCAAGTCTCGAGACTCTTGATATACATAATTATTAGATTTTCTTACCCGTATATCCTTTACATACTGGTCTGTGGCTCTGGCAAGACCATTTTGAGCAGCTCGGATGTATGCTTCTCCTGAGTTGAAGGCATCAAACGCCTCTTGGGAGAAACAAGCGTCGCGGAGTACGGCCCGGCGACACCTGTGATTCATGGCGCTCTCCACTTCGGAACTTGTAGCGGACAGCCTATCCGCATCCTCTGTAGGAGGAACATTCGGCGTTGGCCCCATGTTAGCATCCGCCGCTAAGTCCGGCTCTGGAGCCCGACTGGTGGAGGCGTGGCCGGCAACCTCTCCGAATATAGTCCGGCGAGCGTTTTTCCTACTAGGAAACATGTGCGTTATTATATTTTAAAAGACGACAACCCCGGAGCGGGGTTCTTTTTCATACCTCTGCGACGGTGTCTAAGTCCTGACCGCCTTCCTTTTAAGCCTACCCGGCTTCGGTGCCCCTTTTTGGTGAGTCACTGCGGGTTCTACATGGCGTCCCGAGGGCCTTCCCTGTAAGATACCATATGTGTGCGGTAGGTGAAGTGCAGAAAAAGGGATCCTTCTTGGAAGTTAGGACACCGGTTTTACTTACATGCAATGTGGGGAGTAGTCCCGGATAATCGGCTATCATGGCCACCATCGCACCGTCGCAGCTTAATTGATAAAACTTCCTGTCAATAAGCTCCACAAATGTGTCCGGATCCTCTTCGAGTCCGGGGTTGAGGGCCCGGTCAGGGTCCCCCGGTTGTGGAGGCGGGCTAAGGACCTCCCTTACAGCTTTTCGCAGTTCCTGCTATGAAATGAAAAGGTAAATACTTATGACGAAGAATGGGGGAAGGTTTGGAGTAAAAAGCAGCAGCTCACCCAGCTTGGGGGGTTGTACATGGAGAATCCATCCCGTGGCTTAATGTGGATGAACTCCTCTTCCTCTCCTTTGTAAAAATCGGACAATTTTTTTGCTAGAGCAGCGACTGAGTCCGGTCCCTTACGACCGCAGCGGGTGGCATTGTCTTCTTCGTTGAAGTGCCACATGGGTTGCCCCCGATATTGAAGTGGCTGCACCCCGCGCATTATACATATTGACATAACCTCGGTTACTGTCAATCCTGACTCGGCCAGCGTCTGTATCCGGCCCATTAGGTAAAGGACTTCTCCGTTATCTTCCTCATGAGGGCTCCGAGGGCGCCAGTTGCGGCGTTCCTTCAAGGGAGCATTGTCGAAATCAGGAAGGCCCATCCGAATAGGGTCCGGAAGGGGGACGTCCTCCATATAAAACCACTCCGAAGGCCAGTCTTCGGATGTCTTCTTCGAGTGCAGACAGGTATCCGGTCCCGGTGATGCGCCATATTTCGGCTCCGCCCACTTGATATATTGACCCCTCCTGTGTATGGGGTACGAGGCAGAATAGCCTCTTCCATAGCTCGAAATGAGCTTCGCGGCCCAAAAACAGGTCGCAAAGGGCGACGTAGCCAGCGATGTATAATATGGAGGCGGGAGTAAAGTTATGCAGCTGGAGGCCGTAGAACTCCAAGAGCCCGCGGAGGAACGGATGGATTGGAAATCCGAGCCCCCTTAATAAGGGACAAGGCATACCCGCTCCCCCATGGATGGGTTGGGAAAGCTCTTCGCTTGCTCCCCACCGTTGTAGGTGGCGAGTCTGGCTCGAACGGGGACCATATACGCTGGAGGGAGGAATCCACAGGTGCAGAACTCTACTAATTGGCTGTGAGGGATGAACACTTCTTCCAATTGCTCGGCTTAGGGCTACGGGAGCGAGAGGAGGAGCTGCGATGGCCGGCCATGATGGGATGGACCTTTCCGGGCGCGCTCCGATGGATACTCGCTGTGGGAGGATGGTGTGATCTGGATCTGAGGATCCCCGCCTCCTTAAATAGATGATTTACTTATGTGGTTAGGGCGGCGAGTGTAAACATGCCCCGACTTATCGCATTCGCTTGACGCGTGGAGGATAGCCATTATTAGGCGCAGAAGCCAAGGAGTGCGACATTCATGGGAAGTCGGACGCTACTCGACAGGTACTCAAAATTTGGAGGAGAACCTGCCTTGCAATGCCGAAGACAATCTGCGCGCCGGACTCATCGTCATTGAAGCCTGGTTCGGGGGCTACTGAGGGAGTCCTGGATTAGGAGGTCCTCGGACAGCCGAACTATATACTTTAGCCAGACTGTTGGACTATGAAGATACAAGATTGAAGACTTCGTCCCGTGTCCGGATGGGACTCTCCTTGGCGTGGAAGGCAAGCTTGGCAATACGGATATGTAGATCTCCTCCCTTGTAACCGACTCTATGTAACCCTAGCCCCCTTCGGTGTATATATAAACCGGAGGGTTTAGTCCGTAGGACAACAACAATCATACCATATGCTAGCTTCTAGGGTTTAGCCTCTATGATCTCGTGGTAGATCAACTCTTGTAATAATTATATCATCAAGATCAATCAAGCAGGAAGTAGGGTATTACCTCCGTCGAGAGGGCCCGAACCTGGGTAAACATCCTGTCCCCCGCCTCCTGTTACCATCCGCCTTAGACGCACAGTTCGGGACCCCCTACCCGAGATCCGCCGCTTTTGACACCGACACCAGCTCCAGCCGCATTGCCACCTCCTCCACTCGGCGCCGCTGCGTCATCAACTCGCGTCAACGCCCCCATGCCACCTCGCGACCGGGCGTCTCAAGAAATAAAGAACACAGAAGCTTACCCGCGCGGCGCGCCTCGCCGGCTTCGGCATCGGCCTTCTTCGGGTCCTCGCCCGGGACCACCGCCTCCTTCGAGCCGGCTCGCTTCACCTGCGTCGGCGCCCGGTCATACGGATGCCGGATGGCATTTAGTAGCACCTTCCTCGTCGCATCGGGACGAACAAGAAGATGAGCAGTGGCAAAATACAAAGACCAAGGACTCACCACCGGTGCCGGGTTCGCCTGGCTGTATGGAGGCTTCCCGAACCCCCAGTGCTCCTTCAGCCCGGCCTTGGAGATATCGTTGACCCAGCGGGTGATCTGGTCCGCCCCCAGACGCAGGGGCGACATCGTGTTGGGGTCTTGAAGGCCGGTCATCAGGCCGGTGATGTGGGAACGGTGCTGCAGCGGCAGCACCCGACACATGATGAAGGCGGCAACGAGATAGGTGCCGCTGAGCCCCTCCTGCTCCTTCATCTCCGCCACCCGCTGGCATAGGCTGAGCCCCTCCTACGACGGGTGCTTGGGGAAGTAGTCCCAGTTCTGCTTCCCCTGCGGCATCGCGTCAACGAAGTGCGACAGATTGATCCGGTTCGCACCGAGGTTGCGAACGTAGAATAAGGAGTTTTGCCACTTCTTGGCAGAATCCTCCAGCGGCATCTTGCCGCGCGTCCACGTCGAGATGACGGCGGCCCCGCAAGAGGACATCTCCCCGGCCTTCGTCCCCTGCTGCTTCAAGGAGAAGAAGCGCACCTAGAGGTCAATCGAGGGCTCGACCCCCAGGTACTCCTCACACAGGGTGATGAAGTCGGAGAGCTGCAGGATGGCGTTTGCGCCAAGATGATGTGGTTGGAGCCCGAAGAACTCCAGGAAGGTGCGGAAGAAGTGGCTCGCGGGAAGGCCAAACCCGCGCTTGAAATGCGTGTAGAAGACCACGCGCTCGGTCCCCTCCGGCCGCGGCTCCTGCTCGCCCTCCGGCAGGCGCACGGCAACCTCCGTCTCCCTCGGCAGGCGTCTGGTGTCGCGCAGATACTGGATGTCCTCGGCGGTGATGGAGGAGCCCATCTACGAGCCTGACGGCAGCGCCATCGGCAACGCGGGGCGGAGCAGGGAAGATGAGAGAAGATTGGTGGTGAAGTTTTGCTCGAAGAGCAGCAGAGTGTCGCAGCGCGCAGCGGTTCCAAGAGCAAAGGGAGGAGGAAGAAGATGGGGAGCGCGAGCGAGAGTGATCTCCGCAGCCCCCTCCCCCCAATTTATAAGCCACAGCTCAAACGTGGGGAAGTGGGATCGTTTGCGCACGCCCCTCCCACTTCCCCGCAATAAGTGCGCACGTACCGCACACAATAACTGCCTCGAGAATGGCAACCGACTTGCGGACGCCGCAATAAATCCACGTGCGTGGGCCGAGGGCGCACTGTGGCGGGCCCCGGCTCGTCGCCCCGTCCCGTCGCACGCGTGGCCTGTCAGGCCCCTTCGGCTTCCGAGCGCCATGTGCCACCCGCGTAGAGCCCAAAAGATTGCTTCAAGATTCGGCAGACTCCTCGGTTTACCGCCTGCATCAGGATGCCGCGATCCAGCTTCCGAAAGCCAGCACACAGTGGGTGTTGCCGGACCCGACGGTCACAAGCTTCTCCATCAGCCACCTCCTCAGGGTGGAAACTGCGAAGGCCCTTCCACTCGAAGCCGGCAGACCTTCATAGCTTGGGGGACTACTGTTGGGGGGATGAACCCCAGGCAGGCAACGTAATTCGGATCCTTTTTCAGAAAACATCGGGGCCAGCGTCACCCCTCAGTTCGGCTCGCACTTGGCCAGGTTCCTCAACCCGGCCGAACTCTTCGACCCGACCAAGACGGCGACCCGGCTCTGCTAGCTACCGCGACCCGGCCGAACCTGGCGCACTGAGACTTCTCCAGCAAGCCAGCTCACCCGTGGCGTGTTCCTCAACCCGGCCACGGGTCAGCTCCCATCCCATCCAAGCCGATAGGACGAGTCTCCATACGGGGATGACCGAGCCAACAATACCCCACCAACTCCTCTGACGGCAGAGGTGTGGCAATTGCCCACCTACTGCATCATCCGAGGCAGCCAGTAACTTGGCTGCCACCGTCGTCCTTTGTTGACACCAGCAGACGGCGACGAGCGGTGCGCCACTATAGCAGAATCGACCCGACCACTCTGTGACGATCGACAAGACGGCAAACAGTGCTTCCTGGCACACGGGGCCCGTGCCCGGAGAACCCGGCGAGCCCTGACACCCGGTGGGGCCCAGCACCGGCTTCCCGGACGATGACAACCCGGCCCCACGGCCTTGTAACTTTACCATTGTAACCCTAGGGGGTTGACCTATAAAACCCCCCAGGAGGCCTCCATGCATGGGGCGATCAGATCATCAGTAGAACACACACATACCAGAAGAGGGAGCAGCCTAAGCCTTGGCCTGTCTTCCTCCTTCCTCCAAACATCTCTAGGAGCAACTCTGTACTGTCTCATATAAACCACACTCGGCAGGACTAGGGGTGTTATCTCTCCAGAGAGCCCCGAACCTGGGTATGTCTTGCGTCCCTCGCCCACTCATGCTGACCTCGCCTCTAGAGCCCACCGGTGCCCTTGAGCCTCCTCCTCTCTTTAGCCATCCTTTGGCATCTGTCATGCACCCACCATGACAGTTACCTAAAAAAAGGAAAAATCATTACACAGAATCTGCATTCCCTTTGTACCTTGTCAGGGGTTACACATGAATATATCTGCATCAGATCCATACACACAAACTACATATGATCAAATTAACTCATCATCTCAATATGCTAAAGACAAGTGTTAGATCAAGCCTCAAGACTGCATTTTTTATTTTAGTGATCAGAGATCACATTGAGTCCATATATATGTCAATACAATCATAAGGGCGTGACATTGAGATGTTGAGTTCATTGCTCAAGTGCTTAAACTCCAAAAGCCTCAGACAAATTCCCAAATTTACACTACATCACAAACCAAAAGTTCAACTCAGACTCACCGAACCCATATACACCGGAGTCACCGAGTCACATTGATATAGCCGTTGTCATAAACCCTAGACTTTCGGTCTCATCGATTTGACCCTTCGATCTCACCGAAGAGCTCTTGTCAACCTTCTGTTGCATACTAAACTTCGTTCGGAATGTTCAAACATTCTCAGTCAGTGATATTGAAGTTTGTAAAGTGCTTGGGTCATCACAACTGGGAGCCACCGAACAATTTCATACGGAGTCATTTAAATGTCTAAATTTGAATCTTTTGTACTGCTCGGTCTAGCCGAGTGTTTCAGTATGTCTCACCGAGATGTGCTAAAAAGGTGAGAGGCGGTCATTTTTTTATGCTGCCTATATATACCCTCACCCGCTTCAACATTGTCTCTCGAAGCAAACACACTACACATCCATATTTCCGAGAGAGAGTTCTCACTCCTTGTGCTAATTTCAAAGGGATTCCAGTCCAACCATTGATTCTTTGTTTCTAGTCATCTCATTATTTTTCACCCTAACAAAAAGCCAAAATCAGTGAGAGAGTGTTTGAGTGTTGAGTAGATTATCTTCTGAAGCACAGGAGTGAGGATTTTATTATCAACAAACATCATCTATTGCCTTTTGAAGGATGGTGCCTCCTAAATTGGATAGGTGTGCTTGAAAGTCTCCAAATCGTGTGGAGAACCAAGAAGTTTGTTAGGGCAAGAAGATCGCCTACTTTGTGAATATCTACCCGAATAAGGCTAGCCCTTCGTGTGTGTAAACCATGGGTGGGAGAGAAAATTGCTTGCTTCTTCGTAGACCCTTCATAGGTGTGAGACATGGTGAGATAGGAAACGTTACTTCTTTATGTGTCCTTCATGGGTGTGAGCCCTTCGTGGACTCGATTCCTCCGTGGAATCCGCAGCCGTAATCCTTGTGATTGAAGTCTACATCACCGTTGATGTACGATAGCGCCAGAACCACGTGTCAAAAATCCTCCGTATCACCCATTGTTTGTTATTGTCCTAAACTCTATTCCTTTGCCTTCTTGCATGTTCATGATCTTTAGGTTCCGCTGCCAATACTCTAAAAATGCATCTATTGCTATCTAGCTTGTGCCAAAATCTGTTGAAAAATGTTAAAATTGATCATTGGCTTGTGCTGGTTGTCTATTCATCCTACTCTAGGTACTCCTTTCGATCCTACAGGACCCCTACTTGTCCGCTTACCAGACTGCATGACCAAACTCCTGCAAACCGGAAGCAAACTTGAGAAAGGTTTGCGGGCGTCTAGCCAATCAAAAGGCACCACGTACCCCTCTCCTCTCTTTCCGGATGGTGGAAGACCGTTGTTGCGCTGCTAAGTTTGGTGGGAGCTGATTAGCATGTTTGGCGTTTGGCGGATAGCATGTTTGATGATTGGCGGAAGCAATTGCTTTGTTTCACTTTTCTTTTATTCAAATGCTTCGTTTGGCTTTTCATGCGACGAAGGCCATTTGACGACTAGATTTAGCGAACGCTGCGAATGTGGCCTGCTTAGTGGCCTTCCGCCAAACAAAAAGCTATTAAATTATATTTTTTTTCTAAATGTTAGTAGAGGCGGAAATTGCAGAATAAGGTTTGATGGCCTGCTCCGATATCATGTCCACAGACGCGTTCGGACATTGTCCATAGACATATAGCGTGTTCGTTTCTGTGGATGCCCTAACCTTTGAAGCCATCAGTTGAGCGTTGCATGAAGTTTTTTCACTGAACTTTCCCGGTCAAGGAGAAAACATCATGGTTCTGTGGTACGTACTCCGAGACATAAATAAACGGAAATGTTAACGCCCACACGTGTGGGCGTTCACCATCCCGACCACACGCAAGCATCTCCGTTGGCAACTTTGTGCACGAATCTTGGAACAAACCGGCCGGTTTTCTACGCCACGTAGGACGAGGCGCGTGTGCGGTGTGCGAGTCGGGTCGCCCGCACGTTGGTTGCCATCCCGCGGTCAGCGGTTGCCACCCGGAGGCGTGCGGTGGAACCGCCATGCTCCGACCGCGGTTGACGTCAAACACGTCGCACACCTCTGCCCCCTCTCCATCACGGTTCCATTTACTCAGCCGCACCGCAGTTACTGGCACAACCCACTCGCATTTCAAACCACTGGAGGAGAAGGCGAGGGAGAAAGCGACGGCGGGCGGAAGAATCGGCAGTGTTCGCGGCCGTCGGTGGTGCTCGCCGGAGCAGGCGGCTGCGCGAGGCGCTGCGGGTTGAAGGTAATGCTCGCTACAACTCGCAACCCCTTCCTGCATTTTCCCCCTTCCCTCCTGTTTGATTCCTCGATCGAGATTCGTAGAGATTGAGGCGATTCTGCGATCGTCGGCGTTCCCACCGGCGCCAAGTAAATCTGCTAGCCGTTTTGGTGGCCTTTGGGCAGTTTAAATGCGCTGCAGCGGCATCATCGTTAATGATTATGCTTGTTCAGAGTCACGCACTAGTCTTGCCTATGGATTGGGCAGGTGGCTCACGGGTTGTTTGATGCGCAGTGGTTCGAATTTGTGTTTGCGGTCGATTCGGGGTGAACTTTGAGGGTGAATTTGAGGTCATTGTAGTTGCCATTGAACCCTAGATCTAGTTAGTTGGGTTTTGAAACTGTAGTATGAGGCGAACTTGGTAGTTTGATTAACTATCATGATTGTATGGCAAACTAACTTCCTGAACAAATGTGATAGTTGCCACAAGCGTGTTTTCCCATGCGGCAACAAATTACTGAAATGACTGTGATAGTTGCCACAAATAAGCTTTCCCATGCGGCAACTATTTTATTGAATGATCGTGATAGTTGCCACACACGCTCTTCCATGTGGCAACTAAATTTGCTGAATTACTGTGATAGTAGCCACAAACATGCTTTTCATTGTGGCAACTAATTTTTCTGAATGATTTGTGATAATTGCCACCTTTGTGATAGTTGCCACAATCGGTAGTCAATGCAGTTTCAGCAGCCAAGCTGCCTGGACGGCAACTAATGTGCACATCAAGTATGCCTGTTGCCACTTGGATAGTATATTCATGTGGCAAATAGAATGTGAACACAAGCATGCATTTGCCATACTACAGATAGGACAGTGTGGCAAATTGGCTGCATAATGTGGCAACCAAATTTGCATATCAATTGTTTCAGATGCCATACATATGCTTTGCATGTGGCAAGTTTTTGGCTGACCGAATCATGTCTGTTGCCATGGCTACGATCGATTACAATGTGGCAAATTCATTGTATCTTGCGGTATAAATTTTTTTGTTTTTGCCACAACGACTTTGTGATATCTGAACACACTTGTGGCAATTTTTCAGGTTCTTGATTAGATGTGGTTTCATCGCTTTGTTGTAGTATGTGTTGCATTTCAGCACGGCAATTTCACCCTAGCACATTTACGCCGCCGTGGCGATTATCTCTGTGGCAATTTTTTCGTGTTCTTGATTAGATGCTTACCTATTGCATTTACATTTCCACCATGACAATTTATGCATTCCTATCTCAGCGAGAATGGCTCGTGGCGATCATCAAAATGATGATGATGATTTCATGGATCCACCACGGTGTGTCCAGACAATCGGAGAAAAGAGGGTGATGAGGTAAATGTCCACACATCCCTCCTCCTCATGCTTTATGTTCTTGGTTGACACCTCGAGCTTGCGATTAAATGCGACACGAACTAAAATTTCATGACATTGCAAAACATGGCAACAATGATCACTTTTTTGCAAAACATGGCAACAATCGATCACTTTTTGTCTGCATTTTTGCGGAAGAAACGTATTCGCAATGTGAGCCTCCCAAGAACGGTATTGCGTTGGTGACAGATTCACCGACGATCGGAAGGGAGCTGCTGCCGAGATGGGTATGCGAGCTATGATGGATGTCCGTGCACGAACCTTGTCAACCACATGTCGACGGCTTGGTGAGATCTACGACGCCGCCTCCAGGGAATTCGTGATTCCGGGACGTGGAAGACTACCATTGAACGAGGAATCTGTGTTCTGCACTTTGGGTGTGCCTCGTGGACATATCAAAGTCCCATACGAGGTCAATAATGAGATCGAGGAGGCGATATTCCCCCATTTGTTTCCTGGGTTGGAATCCATGCCGAACACGTCTGCAGTGGCAGATTCGCTGCAGGCCATGACGACGCATGGAGATGTTTTCAAGATGAAGCTACTCATGTACCTCATCTCAGCTGTTTTTCGCCGACCACTTCTCTTCGCCCAAGCAACAAATGATTCCCCATCCTGGTGAATGATCCATCTTTACTACTTTATTTTCCTTCAATCTTTTGGCTCCGATGTCATGTGTCAAGCTAATGACTGCCAGTGTTTTTCGAATGGTTTTTTTCCATTTGATTTCTGATGCGGCAACCTTTTTTGTCCTGAAATTTTGTGTGGTGCAAAGTGATCTAGAAAATGTGAAGAACATGAATTGGTGTAAGTTTATCGCCGACTTCACACGATGCATTCTCAAGCAAGATGTACCAAAAGGGTTGTCGATCGCATTTAATGGTATTTTTTACCAGTTCTTTACATGAACACTGTTTTTTTAATACACTTTTATTCATGCATGGCAACCTGATCATAACAAGATGGCAACCTGATCATAACAAGATGGCAACTGCCATAATGACAATATGGCAACTGCCATCATATTATTATGGCAACTGTCATCATACTATGATGGAAACTGCCATCATAGCAACATGGCAACTGCTATCACACTATGATGGCAATTAGCACATGCAGATGGCAACCTTTTCTTTTCTTATCTTCTTCATGCACATCAACTTGATTATCATGGGAACATATATTATCCTGTTTTTTCCACGGTACCCATGATGGCAACTGATATTTTTCTTTTTAAAATTGTTTTGCATCAGCTCATGTCGTCGATT
Source organism: Aegilops bicornis (assembly GCA_021605145.1). Lineage (NCBI taxonomy): Eukaryota > Viridiplantae > Streptophyta > Magnoliopsida > Poales > Poaceae > Aegilops > Aegilops bicornis. The sequence continues at coordinate 507,415,501 of CM038672.1, forward strand.
GTCTTGATCATCCGTCCACCATGGATTTCACTAGGACAGGAGGACCGCCGCCTGCGCACAAGTTTGCTGTTTCTGCGTGGACTATCAACGATGTCAAGGCTGTGCTTGCCGCAGACAAGGCTATGGACACCACATATGGAAAACTGCAGGTTAGTTCTGGTTTCTTTGTCCACACGACATGCTTACAATTTGGCATGAGGCAACCGTCTATGGTGTTGGGGAACGTAGCAGAAATTCAAAATTTTCCTACGTGTCACCAAGATCTATCTATGGAGAAACCAGCAACGAGGGGAAGGAGAGTGCATCTACATACCCTTGTAGATCGCTAAGCGGAAGCGTTCAAGAGAACGGGGTTGAAGGAGTCGTACTGCGTCGTGATCCAAATCACCGGAGATCCTAGTGCGAGCAGACGGCACCTCCGCTGTTCAACACACGCGTCTTTGCCCAAAGGCGTCTCCCATGCCTTGATCCAGCAAGGAGAGAGGGATAGGTTGGGGAAGACTCCATCCGGCAGCAGACAACGGCATGGTGGTGGTGGAGGAGCGCTGATACTCCAAACAGGGCTTCGCCAAGCACTACGAGAGACGAGGAGGGAGAGAGGTAGGGCTGCGCCAAGAGGAGATGTTCTCATGTGTTAGGCAGCCCCAAAACCTCCACTATATATAGGGGCAAAGGGAGGGAGGCTCCCTAGGGTTTCCCTAGGGGGGCGTGACCAGGCAGATGGGATCTCCCCCTTGGGTGACTTGGCCCCCAAGCCAGGAGGTGGGAACCCTAGATGGGGCGCCCCAAACCCCCTGGTCACGTGGGAATAGGTGAGGGGGGCGCACAGCCCCTTAGTGGGCTGGTTTGCCCCCTTCCCTTGGCCCATGAAGCCCCCCAACACTTGTCGGGGCTCCCGAAACACCTTTCGGTCATGCTGGTCATCACCCGGTACCTCCGGAACACTTCCGGACTCCAAAACCCTTCGTCCAATATATCAATCTTTACCTCCGGACCATTAGGAACTCCTCGTGACGTCCGGATCTCATCCGGACTCGAACAACATTCGGTAACCACGTATATGTATTCCCTATAACCCTAAGCGTCCTTTGAACCTTAAGTGTGTAGACCCTACGGGTTCGGGAACCATGCTTGGAACATGACCGAGGCGTTCTCGGTCAATAACCAACATCAGGATCTGGATACCCATGTTGGCTCCCACATGTTCCACGATGATCTCATCGGATGAACCACGATGTCAAGGATTCAATCAATCACGTATTCACTTCCCTTTGTCTAGCGGTATAGTACTTGCCCGAGATTCGATCGTCGGTATCCCGATACCTTGTTCAATCTCGTTACCTGCAAGTCTCTTTACTCGTTCCGTAACACATCATCCCGTGATCAACCCCTTGGTCACATTGTGCACATTATGATGATGTCCTACCGAGTGGGCCCAGAGATACCTCTCCGTCACACGGAGTGACAAATCCCAGTCTCGATTCATGCCAACCCAATGTACACTTTCGGAGATACCAGAGTGCACCTTTATAGCCACCCGATTCGTTGTGACGTTTGGTACACCCAAAGCATTCCCTACGGTATCCGGGAGTTGCACAATCTCATGGTATAAGGAAAAGATACTTGACATTAGAAAAGCTTTAGCATACGAACTACGATCTTTGTGCTAGGCTTAGGATTGGGTCTTGTCCATCACATCATTACGCTAATGATGTGATCCCGTTATCAACGACATCCAATGTCCATGGTCGAAAGCTGTAACCATCTATTGATCAATGAGCTAGTCAACTAGAGGCTTACTAGGGACATGGTGTTGTCTATGTACCGACACATGTATCGAAGTTTCCTATCAATACAATTATAGCATGGATAATAAACGATTATCATGAACAAGGAAATATAATAATAACTAATTTATTATTGCCTCTAGGGCATATTTCCAACAGTCTCCCACTTGCACTAGAGTCAATAATCTAGTTCACATCGCCATGTGATTAACACTCACAAGTCACATCGCCATGTGACCAACATCCAAAGAGTTTACTAGAATCAATAATCTAGTTCACACCACTATGTGATTAACACTCAATGAGTTCTGGGTTTGATCATGTTTATGCTTGTGAGAGAGGTTGTAGTCAACGGGTCTGCAATATTCAGATCCCTATGTATTTCGCAAAACTTTATGTCATACCGTAGATGCTGCTACCACGTTCCACTTGGAGCTATTCCAAATTGTGGCTCCATTATACGTATCCGGTATCTCTACTCAGAGCTATCCGGATAGGTGTTAAACTTGCATCGGCCTTAACACTTTACGTCGAACTCTTCATCACCTCCATAACCGAGAAACATATCCTTATTCCTCTAAGGATAATTTTGACCGCTATCTGGTGATCCACTCCTTGATCACCTTTGTACCCTCTTACCAGATATGTAGCAAGGCACACATCGGGTGCGGTATCTGACATAGCATACTATAGAGCCTACGTCTAAGGCATAGGGGCGACCTTCCTCCTTTCTCTCTTTTACTGCCGTGGTCGGTTTTAACTCTTAACTTCATACCTTACAACTCAGGCAAGAACTCCTTCTTTGGTGATCCATCTTGAACACCTTCAAGATTATGTCAAGGTATGTGCTCATTTGAAAGTATTATTAAACATTTTGATCTATCTTATAGATCTTGATGCTTATTGTTCAAGTAGCCTAATCCAGGTTTTCTATTGAAAAACACTTTTCAAACAACCCTATATGCTTTCCGGAAATTCTACATCATTTACGATCAACAATATGTCAACAACATATACTCATCAGAAATTCTATAGTGCTCCCACTCACTTCTTTGGAAATACAAGTTTCTCATAAACTTTGTATAAACCCAAAATCTTTGATCATCTCATCAAAGCGCACATTCCAACTCCGAGATGCTTACTCCGGTCCCTAGAAGGATCATTTGGAGCCAAAGATACCTTTTAGCATCCTTAGGATCGACAAAAACTTTCTGATTGTATCACATACAACCTTTCCTTACAAAGACTGGTAAGGAAACTCGTTTTGACATCCATCTGCCAGATTTCATAAATGCAGCTAATGCTAACATGATTCCGACGGACTTAAGCATCGCTACGGATGAGAAAATCTCATCGTAGTCAACTCCTTTAACTTGTGAAAAACTCTTCGCCACAAGTCGAGCTTCATAGACGGTGACATTACCGTCCACGCGTCATCTTCTTCTTAAAGATCCATTTATCTCAATGGCTTGCCGATCATCGGGCAAGTCCACCAAAGTCCATGCTTTGTTCTGATACATGGATCCTATCTCGGATTTCATGGCTTCTAACCATTTGTCGGAATATGAGCCCACCATCGCTTCCCCACAGCTCGTAGGTTCATTGTTGTCTAGCAACATGACCTTCAAGACAGGATTACTGTACCACTCTAAAGTAGTACGCATCCTTGTCCCCTTACGAGGTACGGTAGTGACTTGATCCAAAACTTCATGATCACTATCATAAGCTTCTACTTCAATTGGTGTAGGCGCCACAGAACAACTTCCTGCGTCTGCTACACACTTGTTGAAGTGACGGTTCAATAACCTCATCAAGTCTCCACCATCCTCCCACTCATTTCTTTCGAGAGAAACTTTTCCTCGAGAAAGGACCCGTTCTAGAAACAATCACTTTTGCTTCCGGATCTGAATTAGGAGGTATACCCAACCATTTTGGGTATCCTATGAAGATGCATTTATCCGTTTTGGGTTCGATCTTATCACGATGAAACTTTTTCACATAAGCGTCGCAACCCCAAACTTTCAAGAAAGCAACGACTTAGGTTTCTCTAAACCATAGTTCTCACGGTGTCATCTCAACGGAATTACGTGGTGCCCTATTAAAGTGAGTGCGGTTGTCTCTAATGCCTAACCCATGAACGATAGTGGTAATTCGATAAGAGACATCATGGTACGCATCATATCCAATAGGGTGCAACTATGATGTTCGAACACACCATCACACTATGGTGTTCCAGGCGGTATTAATTGTGAAACAATTTCCACAATGTCTTAATTGCGTGCCAAAGCTCGTAACTCAGATACTCATCTCTATGATCATATCATAGACATTTCATCCTCTTGTCACAATGATCTTCAACTTCACTCTGAAATTACTTGAACCATTTAATAATTTAGACGTGTGTTTCATCAAGTAAATATACTCAACATCTACTCGAATCATCTGTGAAGTAAGATCATAATGATATTCACTGCATGCCTCAGCACTCATTGGACTGCACACATCAAAATGTGTTATTTCCAACAAGTTGCTATCTTGTTCCATCTTCTTTAAACGAGGCTTTTCGGTCATCTTGCCCATGTGGTATGATTTGCATATCTCAAGTGATTCAAAATCAAGTGAGTCCAAAGCGATCCATCTGCATGGAGTTTCTTCATGCGTATACACCAATAGACATGGTTCGCATGTCTCAAACTTTTCAAAAACGAGTGAGTCCAAAGATCCATCAACATGGAGCTTCTTCATGCATTTTACACCAATATGACTTACATGGCAGTGCCACAAGTAAGTGGTACTATCATTACTATCTTATATTTTTTGGCATGAAAATGTGTATCACTACGATCGAGATTCAATAAACCATTCCTTTTAGGTGCAAGACCATTGAAGGTATTATTCAAATAAACAGAGTAACCATTATTCTCCTTAAATGAATAACCGTATTGCGATAGACATAATCCAATCATGTCTATGCTCAACCCAAACACCAAATAACAATTATTTAGTTTTCACACCAATCTCGATGGTAGAGGGAGCGTGCGATGCTTGATCACATCAACCTTGGAAACACTTCCAACACATATCGTCAGCTCACCTTTAGCTAGTCTCCTTTTATTCCATAGCTTTTATTTCAAGTTACTAACACTTAGCAACCGAACCGGTATCTAATACCACCGGTGCTACTAGGAGTACTAGTAAAGTACACATTAACATAATGTATATCCAATATACTTGTATTGACCTTGCCGACCTTCTCGTCTACCAAGTATCTAGGGTAGTTACTGCTTCAGTTGTCCGTTCCTCATTGCGAAGCACTTAGTCTCGGGTTTGGGTTTAACCTTGGGTTTCTTCACTAGAGCGACAAGCGATTTCTTTGTTTCATGAAGTATACCTTCTTGCCCTTGTCCTTCTTGAAACAAGTGGTTTCATTAACCATCAACAATTGATGCTCCTTCTTGACTTCTACTTTCGCGGTGTCAAACATCGCGAATATCTCAAGGATCATCATATCTATCCCTGATATGTTATAGTTCATCACGAAGCTCTAGCAGTTTGGTGGCAATGACTTTGGAGAAACATCACTTTCTCATCTGGAAGATCAACTCCCACTCGATTCAAGTGATTGTTGCACTCAGACAATCTGAGCACAAGCTCAACGATTGAGATTTTCTCCCTTAGTTTGCAGGCTAAGAAAATCGTCGGAGGTCTTATACCTCTTGACGTGTGCATGAGCCTGAAATCCCAATTTCAGCCCTCGAAACATCTCATATGTTCCGCGACGTTTCGAAAACGTCTTTGGTGCCTCAACTCTAAACCGTTTAACTGAACTATCATGTAGTTATCAAAACGTGTATGTCCGATGTTCGCAACATCCACAGACGACGTTTGGGGTTCTGCACACTGAGCGGTGCATTAAGGACATAACCTTTCTACTGGTCGCATAATCGCTACTGTCAACTTTCAACTATATTTTCTCTAGGAACATATCTAAAACAGTAGAACTATAGCGCGAGCTATGATATAATTTGCAAAGGGCTTTTGACTATGTTCAGGATAATTAAGTTCATCTTATGAACTCCCAGTCAGATAGACATCCCTCTAGTCATCTAAGTGATTACATGATCCGAGTCAACTAGGCCGTGTCCGATCATCACGTGAGACGGACTAGTCATCATCGGTGAACATCCTCATGTTGATCGTATCCTCCATACGACTCATGCTCGACCTTTCGGTCTCTTGTGTTCCGAGGCCATGTCTGTACATGCTAGGCTCGTCAAGTTGACCTAAGTGTTTCGCGTGTGTAAATCTGGCTTACACCCGTTGTATGTGAACGTAAGAATCTATCACACCCGATCATCACGTGGTGCTTGAAGCAGCGAACTTTCGCAACGGTGCACGCTTAGGGGAACACTTTCTTGAAATTTTAATGAGGGATCATCTTATTTACTACCGTCGTTCTAAGCAAATAAGATGTATAAACATGAAAAACATCACATGCAATCAAATAGTGACATGATATGGCCAATATCATTTTGCTCCTTTTGATCTCCATCTTCGGGGCTCCATGGTCATCATCGTCACCGGCATGACACCATGATCTCCATCATCGTGTCTCCATGAAGTTGTCTTGCCAACTCATTACTTCTACTACTATGGCTACCAGTTAGCAATAAAGTAAAGTAATTACATGGCGTTGTTCAATGACACGCAGGTCATACAATAAATTAAGACAACTCCTATGGCTCCTGCCGATTGTCATACTCATCGACATGCAAGTCGTGATTCCTATTACAAGAACATGATCAATCTCATACATCACATATCATTCATCACATTCTTCTTGGCCATATCACATCACATAGCATACCCTGCAAAAACAAGTTAGACGTCCTCTAATTGTTGTTTGCATGTTTTACGTGGCTGCTACGGGTTTCTAGCAAGAATGTTTCTTACCTACATAAAACCACAGCGTGATATGCCAATTGCTATTTACCCTTCATAAGGACCCTTTTCATCGAATCCGTTCCGACTAAAGTGGGAGAGACGGCACCCGCTAGCCACCTTATGCACCAAGTGCATGTCGATTCGGTGGAACACATCTCACGTAAGTGTACGTGTAAGGTCGGTCCGGCCGCTTCATCCCACAATACCGTCGAAACAAGATTGGACTAGTAACGGTAAGCATATTGAACAAAATCAACGCCCACAACTACTTTGTGTTCTACTCGTGCAAAGAATCTACATAATAGACCTAACTCATGATGCCCTTTGTTGGGGAGCGTGGCAGAAATTCAAAATTTTCCCTACGTGTCACCAAGATCTATCTATGGAGAAACCAGCAACGAGGGAAGGAGAGTGCATCTACATACCCTTGTAGATCGCTAAGCGGAAGCGTTCAAGAGAACGGGGTTGAAGGAGTCGCACTCGTCGTGATCCAAATCACCGAAGATCCTAGTGCCGAGCAGACGGCACCTCCGCGTTCAACACACGTACTGCCCGATGGCGTCTCCCATGCCTTGATCCAGCAAGGAGAGAGGGAGAGGTTGGGGAAGACTCCATCCAAAGCTGACACAACGGCGTGGTGGTGGTGGAGGAGCGTGGTACTCGGCAGGCTTCGCCAAGCACTACGAGAGGCGAGGAGGAGAGAGGTAGGGCTACGCCAAGAGGAGATGTTCTCATGTGTTAGGCAGCCCCAAAACCTCCACTATATATAGGGGCAAAGGGAGGGAGGCGCCTAGGGTTTCCCCTAGGGGGCGGCTAGGGCAGATGGGATCTCCCCTTGGGTGACTTGGCCCCCAAGCCGAGGTGGGAACCCTAGATGGGGCGCCCAAACCCCCTGGTCACGTGGGAATAGGTGAGGGCGACAGCCCCTTAGTGGGCTGGTTTGCCCCCTTCCCTTGGCCCATGAAGCCCCCAACACTTGTCGGGGCTCCCAAACACCTTTCGGTCATCTTTGGTCATCACCGGTACCTCCTAACACTTCCGGACTCCAAAACCCTTTGTCCAATATATCAATCTTTACCTCCAGACCATTCCGAAACTCCTCGTGACGTCCGGGATCTCATCCGGGACTCCGAACAACATTCGGTAACCACGTATATGTATTCCCTATAACCCTAGCGTCACCGAACCTTAAGTGTGTAGACCCTACGGGTTCGGGAACCATCTTGAACATGGCCAAAGGGCGTTCTTTGGTCAATAACCAACAGCGGGATCTGGATACCCATGTTGGCTCCCACATGTTCCATGATGATCTCATCGGATGAACCACGATGTCGAGGATTCAATCAATCTCGTATTCACTTCCCTTTGTCTAGCGGTATAGTACTTGCCCGAGATTCGATCGTCGGTATCCCGATACCTTGTTCAATCTCGTTACCTGCAAGTCTCTTTACTCGTTCCGTAACACATCATCCCGTGGTCAACGCCTTGGTCACAGTGTGCTCATTAGGATGATGTCCTACCGAGTGTGCACTGAGATACCTCTCCATCACACGGAGTGACAAATCCCGATCTCGATTCATGCCAACCCAACAGACACTTTCGGAGATACACCAGTGCACCTTTATAGCCACCCGATTCGTTGTGACGTTTGGTACACCCAAAGCATTCCTACGGTATCCGGAGTTGCACAATCTCATGGTCTAAGGAAAAGATACTTGACATTAGAAAAGCTTTAGCATACGAACTACGATCTTTGTGCTAGGCTTAGGATTGGGTCTTGTCCATCACATCGATTCTCGCTAATGATGTGATCCCGTTATCAACGACATCCAATGTTCATGGTCGAAAGCTGTAACCATCTATTGATCAACGAGCTAGTCAACTAGAGGCTTACTAGGGACATGGTGTTGTCTATGTACCGACACATGTATCTGAGTTTCCTATCAATACAATTATAGCATGGATAATAAACGATTATCATGAACAAGGAAATATAATAATAACTAATTTATTATTGCCTCTAGGGCATATTTCCAACATATGGTTCATAAGAGATGACTACCTTTGTTATCCATGGCTGTCTGAGTATTGTATCCATGTCTCACTCCACATGGCAACTCTTTTCATTCGTGCTGAAACTTACATTCTCTCTCTTACGTCCTAGCTATTTTTTTTGTTCTTTCCAGCTGATGGCCAAGCATGATATAGACTACAGCGTGTTTGGGGGGGCCTCAAAACTTTGGAAAGTGGATGGACGTGCACTCAGCTCCGTCTTGCCCTGCCGAGGTAATCAAAAGATCTACATCTATGGTTTGTCGTGGAGTATATTTTGATGTCGTGCAAGTGATTGCAATACGGGTGGTTGTTGATGCTTCTTTGTTTCGTGCACAGGCGAGGGCACCTGTTGAGCATCTAATAGGGCAGTTTGCATCCGGAATGACCGGCTTGCTCGGGAAGTTGGTTGAGGGGTGGACGTCCCTCAGTGGCTCTGACAGCGACATGGTTGCGAGGCAGTTCACTTCATTTGTCCCAGAACGTACACATCGGCCAACCGGTTGCCGTGGCCGGTATGACTACAACAGTTCCCAAGAGCCTGATGACACACAAGATGAACTAGGTGGTGAGGTTGGTCTCAGCAAGGATGACGACGATGACATGGAGAATGTTCAACATGACACCGATGATGATGAACATGTTGAAGTTCGCGCAGGTGGCAACAAGGGCAAGGATGCAACAGATGTCCCCAACCGGAGAAAGTCAAAGAACATACGGCTGCGAGGCGAGGGGTGTTGCCATCAAAGAGGGGAGGGCTCCAGAGGGTGTTGGGCAGGGTTCTCCTGGCAAGAGGTCTAGGACCGATCCCGTAGCTGCCAGGAAGAGGTTCGACTTTTAATTTTAGTTTTTTGCTTTGTCTATTTTCTTGGAACAGACTCATCCTTTTTTTTGCACTTGTTTTTGTCAAGCGCGGCAACGAGTTTGCTATCTGACAATTGCCACCTTTTTTTCCTCCATCTCATATGTGCAAATGGCAATTTGGTGGGACGGCGATTCTGAAGAAACAGCGCCAACGCCAACCCGTGTTTCTATTCGGTTGAACAAAGGCACCCCCATTGCGGTGACACCCTTCCACTGTGTCATCTCCTCGCACGACGGCGACCAACACCGGGATCTGTCGTGTTGCCGGACTGAGAAAGGCGGTAAGAAGTAGGTTTTTTCCATGCGCTTTCATTGACATAGCGCTATATTTTCTTGATTTTCCAATGCATCCGTTTAGCTTGTCACATTGTCTTCGTCATCGCCTCACGTGGCAACCGATGTTTTCCAACCGCTTTTTTCCTTCCTTTTTAAGTGTATGGCAACTCCTATTGGTTTTTACATGGCAAGCGGCATCTAGGCCAAATGGTAACTCTTCGTACCTAATGGCAACTGCCGTCTTTCTTTGTTGGCTTGTGAGCTCATCCCACACCTAGGTTTGAAATTGCATTCATGGCGGATCGGACATGTTTATCATTCTTCAAGTGGGCTAACATGGCACCTTCTTGGATTTTGTATGACAACCGCTAACTATGACACATGGCAACTCACGTTCCCCTTACATGGCAACTTCTTGACTTTTCCACCTGTTTTCATTTTTTTAAGATTTCTACCATGGCAAACATATTTTTTGTTCATTTTAATATCTTTTCATGTGCTCTATTTTTTTTGCGGTGGTGAAGAAGACTACTACGCTGTGAGGCCAAGCATATCGATGAGACCCGCTCGAGCATTGCATTCAAAGTTGTCAGCGAGGAGGCAACTCGGATGTACATGAGGCGCCAGACGACAATCTTTATTCTTTGCCGTCAAACGCTCCCATCAACTCTGATGCAAGTGGCCGACCATCTCCGCCGACTGTAGATGTGCAGGCTAGAACAACAGGCATCCGTACATCTGAGTTGCGGATCTGCTCTGGTTGTCTGACAACCAGAGAAGGCCGGTGGGTTCGAGAAGTGGGGGACGATGACGGCAGTCAAGAGAGACGATCGAGCGGAGGATGGGAACGACTGGGTCATGCGGGCAGCGGGTCGTGTGGCGGGCCAGAAGCGATCTTGACGGGGTTGCCACGCACGGACATCTGAACCCGTGGTTTTGTGCGCGCGGACGTGGTCGTGCGGGCCGGTTCCCGTCCATGCCATACGTGTGGCAGTTATTCGGACCCTAAACAAAACGTTGAAATACTAGCTCGCCGCACAGACATGTATTTCCGGACGTGGGAGCAACGGGGGCCGCAATCCTACAGGACGAGGATAGGATCAGCTACAGTCCGCTGCACCAGGCCCCCGCAGTTCCATTGACCGCAATACAGTAGATGCGTCGGTGTCGGGACCCCCCTTCGATCGCGCCGGCACCGGGACCGGCCGAGGGCACGAGGCACCCTCCGTGCGCGTGACGCCTCGGCTTGGACCTTGGAGCCCCTTCCCCCGCGGCTGAACCTCGCCCTTTTTTTCCACGGCCACGTCGCGTCGGCATTCAATCGGCGGAGCGACGGGACGGGCCGTGGGGGGACAAACGGTGCGACGGGACCGGCGGCCCAGCGGCCGAGCGAACCGGAGCGCCGGTCAGAGCGAGGCCACCAGTCAAACAAGCTACCACCAGACCAGACCGGACCGGACCGCCACGCCGCTGCGTCAGCGCGCGTGACTCCCGGCCTCTGACGCCGGCCGGCGCGAATGACGAGGGGAGCGGCAGCGCACGCCCCACGCGTTGCTGACACGGGATGAGCCGAGCTGACCGGGCAGGCCTGACCACCGGGCGAGCTCTCCCTCCGTCGCCCATGCCGGCATGCGTCCGGGCATCTCACGTCTGACGACGGAGGCGTGTACGGTTCGCCACTGTGCCCGCGCAGCGGACGCCACTACGCCAGCGGCGCGTGGCACAGCTCACTAGGCCGTCCATCCGTCCGTCCGTCTGAGGTCTGACGGCCTGAAGACGCCTCCGCTGTCTCGCACGACCCTGCTGCTGCTGCTGATGGGCGGGTGTCATCAACAGCCCGCTTTGTAGCTAGCTCTTGAAGGAAAGGCTGGAGCTACATGCTGCTGCTGTGTGCAATTTCTTTTCTTGTTTGGATAGTGCAGTGTCTGTGCCCATGCTACAAGGCGTGACCGTGTGGCCCCCGCAGTTCCATTGACCGCAACCAGATAAAATTCAAAATGAGATTGTACAATACAACCAGATAAAATATGCATCTGGTTGTATTGTACAATCTCATTTTGAATTTTCGCACCAACTTGCATATTTTATCGAAGAGTTCTGCACGCACACTGTAGCTTATAGCGGTAGCGGTACCACCATGCTGAGGGCAAAAATCTCTTTTTTTCTTGCGGAATGAGGGCAAAAATCTCGATGTGCACCAACGCTCACAGGACGCGGCATGATTCTCGAATTGGTAGAGTATATTTGGTTAGCTTTCTTATACCGTGTAACCAACCAATCAGGGTTCAAGTTTTAGATTTGACATTGCCTATTTATTACAGATTTTCCGACGATGTTCATTCACTCGGAGAAGACACTCCCGTCGAATATGGTGGCGCCTCTGTTGACTTCATCGATCTCAAGATGTCCCGACTCAGTGTCTCAGAGGTGCTTACAGGGTAAGGTGTGCGTGCATGCGTTTATTAGGGTGGTATATGTACATGTTTGTGAGCATCTATGTTTATATTGTGTTCAGACAAAAATGGTGGACGACTGTTAGAGCATCAACAACCTCACGGACAAAAGTGAGCCCCTAAACATCTACGGATGCGCACCTGGAAAGTGACCAGTCTCCCCTCAAAGGCCCGCGTCCACAACTGTCTTACTCGTAACATACCTTCAAATCCACTAGATCGTGAAGATGCGCGTTGCCGCGCCCGTAATTTTTTATAGAAAATAAAGATATAAATTAAAGTTGGTAGAAGCATATGATAAAATTTAAATCAGGATAAATAGTGTTAGAAGAATGAACTTTGCATTTTTTATTCTGATTTATGAGTCATGATAAATAGAGTGAGAAGAATCACAAATAATATTATTTTACTCATGCCAAGAAACTGGCAACAACGATGAATAGTTTAAATGTTGATCAAATTCAACACTTTTTGTAGATGAGTCATTACCTGCATTGTTCATGAGATATTAAATCACAAAGCTAGCAGACCTCGTACCTTGGAGAGACAAGCTTCATCCAAGCATTCAGCTTCATCCTATAGAGTTGATGGTCACTCTGGCATCACTGGTTCACGGCATGATGTGCTGAGTTTCAATAAGATAGGATCTGCTCCAAGATGAAGATGCAGGATGGGCAATGCAGCTGCAGCACGGGAAAAAATATGTCTATATTTCCATGACCTGAAGAACTCAAACCACGACTGGCTGTAGCCGGTCTCCTCCACCCCTACTCTCACCATCGACCGAGATCAACATGTGAGAACGGCTGCCCTTCTTCCCCGTTGGGGAGACAATCTCAAACGGCGATTGGGTTACGATTTGGTGTCGACAAATGAGAAGAGGAGATAAAGGTTGCAACGAACCGTGAAGGCCTTCCTCAATGTCTGCACAAGCCGATGGAAAGGTAGGAGCAGGTGGGCGAGATCGGCGGCTGGGCGAGGAGGGAAGCCCCGTCTTGCATCGATGATGGATACCGGCTGCTCCTCTTGCATTCTTGTGCATCGCTGCATAATTCCCCTACTTCAGCATTAATTGAGTGGAGCGGGAGGGCATGGCAGCTGCGGCGGCGCGGCCAAGGGTTTGTCAGATGCCGCGTGAGAGAGATGGGTCTAGAGGGTCGAGCGGGTCTCCTATCTACCTTTTTTTTGGAATATCTCCTCTGACTACTAACCCGCTTATTATCAAGCCCGCTAACCCCAAATTAATGAAAAGCAAGCCTAGTTGGTCCGCGGAGCAACAGCCCGTTTAGGTCGCAGGTCGGTAATGGCCTTGTGGAAGGAGGCTTTGGACAACCAGAAGATCTGACGCGTTTGTAGCATAATCCGACGGTTGACAGTAACAAATCGCTGTGGTGGCTTCTAGGTGGCTCCATCTTACTGTTTAGTAATACGAACACTCAAAATTGACATGTCCTTAAAAGTAGAGCTATGGAGAAAGTTCACTCACGGTTGCCCTTCCCTTGCCGTCTTCGTCGCGGAAGTGGCGGTCGAAGACGAAATATGGATCGAGCCCGATTTGCTCATTGTCGGAGCTGTCCAGCCAGTCCGACGAGAGCATGGACCGCCCGAGTTTGCTCCTTTGGAAGACACGGACCGTCTGAGGTTGCCGCTTCACAAGGCTGATGGCGCGTATGGTATCCTTGCTCGACACGCGTGACTCGGGCTCCACGGCGGCCCTTGCCTTCTCGGTCACACGGCGGGCATGCCGGTCCTCAGCGCATCCATGGTTTGTGGCCTTGGCGTCTTGCGGCATTGACCTCGAACTTGGAGCTCAACGTGCAGGGACGAGGCTCGACCGTAAGGGTTGCGTTGCCAGACGGGGGCCGTCCGGTTGGGCGTAGCAGCACGTCCAGCCGATGCTCGCCACTTTCGGCTCCGCCATGGTAACGTGCCTCGAGCCGTTGGCCTTTGGATCCAAGCACAACATGCATGAATGCAATGGATTCCCGCCAGAGCGACTTCGATTGCAGAGCTAAGGTTTCCTCCCGAGACCGGCGGAGAGTCATCCGGACAATCAACTCCTCATCTTCTCATGGGACGAGGTCCCAATCGACGGATACGGAGTTGCCGGACTCGGATCCGCTGCCTACCATGCCAAAGAAGGTCGGATATCGCGAGAGAGGACTTGGGGGATGAGCAATGCGAAGAGGAGTCTGAGTGAAGTGGCTAGGGTTTGGTCGGAGATACAGAAAGGGACGCATATTTGTGCGGTTAGGATGGGCCAGCATGTGCCAAATCCGACATGACGAACGCAGCTGGGCGTCCCCATGTCCACCCCACATATAGGCTAGGTATGGGAAGTGTCGGTTAACCCAGATGTCTGCACTAACTATGCGAGATCCAATTGGGTGACAATTTACTATCCTCGCGGTAACCAGCCAGACTACAAGACATTGAGGAAGGATATGAGATCTCCGGTTGTAGATGCTCTTAGGATGCGTTTGGTTGCCTGCATACCCCCAAACAGGCCCAGTGGGTGCAAAAAAGGTGTTTGGTAGGGCCTGGCTCGCATGTGCAACAACCTTAAAGCAGCCCACGGCCTGTCTCGCTAGGAACGCTCGAATCGTCCATTTCCAGCTAGCCAAGTTGAGTTGGGCACAAAAAGGCGAACGGTGTGCGTGACGGTGCAGGGGGGACCCAGCGCGGCGATGGTGGGAGGCCGAAATCTGTCGGCGCGGGATGGTGCAAAATCTAGGCTCACCCCCCATTAACTCGTTCATGTCTTGCTCTAGGACCACCCCTCCTTAGTTCTTGGCACTAGTGAAAGTACATCTAGTCCCCGTGTGTGGTTTTGGTAATTGATGAAAATCCTAATGGACTAATGTTTGCATTGAGTTATACATTTGAAGGAAAGTTTAATTTGCAATGCATGAAGAATATTGGATGAATTGAAGGATGTTTGTTCCATGGTGATGCAAGAAGAAGATCATGGATTCGAAATGAATGCCTTATACATATTGTTGTGCATCGAGGTTGAGCTCAATGATTGAATCAAATACGATCAAGATGAATTCCATGTGATGAACAGGATGTGATCTATATGAAGTTCATTAAGGATCTCAGATGTTCTCGTGCTTAGGCTTATGGGTTGAACCATGATGGATCAAGATCTTGAGAGAATGATTAAAGAGAAGAATTCCACATATGTCTTGAAGATAGGATCATGACGAGCTCATATGTTGAGTCATGGATGATTATGTCTTGAAGCAAGTAATTCAAGTGAATAATTCATTGTGCCTCCCAAGAAGCTATGTTGGAGCATGAAAACGAGCAAGTTGTAACCAATATGAGATTCATGGAGAAACTTCATATGATCATGGTAAATTGAGATATTGGTGATCATGTCTTGAAGCAATGAAGCATAGTGAAAAGATCAATAGAGCCTTCAAGACATAAAGATTAATCATGGAGGAAAGATAAATGTTAACCCAGATGAAGATCAAAGATTGAACTCAAAGATGGTCATCACACAAGCGTAAATGATGTACCACATGGTATCTAGTGGTATGGTAAGTAATTGTCAATTACGCGTTGTGTGCTAACCCATACTAGTGTTTTCTATATCTACATGGGTTAGGTGATTCTCATGGGCTTGCATCAAGAGAAAGATTCCAAGTGCCCATGAGAGTATGACATCAAGCGATGATGATCATGGTTGACAAGGGTAAGCTCAAGATAAGCATCCCGAAGGATTACATGCTTGGAGCTTGTGGATGATCACATGATGGACATGTGAAGATAGAATGCAATGAAATGATCCCCGCATGGCTTATGGGGGAGCTATTTGAAGTCTTCACCAAATGTCGTGATCAAGGTTTTGCTTCCATCTTGATCCAAGAATAAATGTCAACATCAAGCTCAAGTGGAATGCTCAAGTCAAAGGTATTAGTTCCTTTGGTTGTAGTTGCATGGATCAACGACCATCGAAAAAGATACATGCCCAAGAATAGATTCCCGGAGCCTATCTAGTGTAGCTATTTTATGATTCTTGAGGTATAGGGATCCCGCACTATTAAGAGGGGATCAAAGGGTTTCATGATGGACTTGCTCAAGCCAATATCTCCTACACACAATTCCACTCCGGTCCTATACATATATATATCCAAAGCCAAAATGGTTCCCCAAATTATATAATCAAACCTTTGCATAGTTTGCATCCTCCATTTTAATTGATCTTGAGTAGTTCTCTATGTGAGAGCCTGGAGTTTTTCACCAGCTTGAAAACAAGCTCAAGATCATGAAAATCGAGTCCATATGAGAAAGTTATGCATGTTTTACTATTAGTGCGCCTACGGTCTTTTTATCGCCAGATGTCCGGGAGTTGGCCAGATGTCCGGGCTCACAGGATGCCCCGGATGTCCAGGATCCTTCTGGAAATCCATCCGTCTATGTCCAGAAACCTTGTTGTAATGTTGGTTGTGCCCATCGGATGTTCAACACTTAGCCGGATGTCCTGGGCCCCAAGATTGGACAGATGTCCGGCCTTCGGCCAGATGTCCGGGCCCTGTACATTGACCCTATTTTTTTTGTGTTCGTGTGCACACTTCACATCTGCCGGATGTCCAACCCGACACAGTCACTGAGGGAGTCCCGGATTAGGGGGTGTCCGGATAGCCGAACTATCACCGTTGGCCGGACTCCTGGACTATGAAGATACAAGATTGAAGACTTCGTCCCGTGTCCGGATGGGACTTTCCTTGGCGTGGAAGGCAAGCTTGGCGATACGGATATGTAGATCTCCTACCATTGTAACCGGCCATGTGTAACCCTAACCTATCCGGTGTCTATATAAACCGGAGGGTTTTAGTCCGTAGGACGAACAACAATCATACCATAGGCTAGCCCTGAACTTAAAGTCAGGCGGCGGGTTGGACTCATTGGATAACACTCAAAAATCCAAACTTCCGAGTTCGGAAACTTCTCGGCCCCTGGGTCCTAAATTGGACGGGATTCCGGATCTAGTTCCACCCGCCCACCCAAACATTAGCGATCTCTCTCGAATTCGGCAAGAGCCCAATGAAGCGATTACATCATTCTTGGGCGATTCCTCCCTGGTTATGAACAGGATAAAGGACTGCCGAGAGGAGGACGCAATCCCAATTTTCTGCAATAATTGCACGGACAAGGGAATCCTAAACGCCATAAGTCGTCACGAAATTACACGCTTTGCTGACTTGGTGACCATAGTACAAAAGTACTGTGCGATGGAGAGCGCCTGGAAAACCGAAAGTAAATTTTGGGATAATCCGGCCCCGAATACATCCCTAGTCTGAAATAAAAGGGTGCATCATCATCAAGCGCCTGGTTTAAATACCAAAAAACCAAAACCCCCTAAAGGGTACGGAACCGTACTGGAGGGTTGGCTAAACGGACCCTGCAAAATTCACGATGCAGGGCGCCACTCCAACTCATAGCCTTCGAGCATGTTGGATACTACTAGTGGCCAAAAGTGGCGAAGAGCTTCTAGCTTGAGAATCCCAGCCCAGCAACACCAAGACGGTGTTAACAGTCTTCGAGACTTTCGCATCAAATAACATGCGAAACGAACACTCCATAACCTTGCGAAGTCTACCAAGTAGCAACAATAAATCCATGGGTAACACGTCTATTACCTTTAATGCCAAGGTGGCGAACCTAAATTCGAACAGCCCGAGCACCGGCCGCATTGGTCCTCGGTCCAATAGTGGGCGGCTTTACGCCTTACTAAGGTACTCATGGATGGCGGCGTGGACTAAACCTCATCTATGAGGAAACCCTCCGAAAAATGGAAATAGACTGGAACCGCATTGAGCGAAGCAACACAACCTTTAGAGGAATAATCCCTAGCCGGAAGCATGCTTTGCAGGAAAAATCACACCGGCGTAGTGTTATTTCACGGACGATTCTGGTCCGAGGAGGTCACATTTCAAGTGGGCCAGTTCAACTGCGGTTATCATGCTTTATTTGGACGAGAGGCATTCACAATTTTTCAAGCTATACCCCATTATGGGTACATGAAGCTTAAAATGCGGACCTAACGGAATCATCACTCTCGCTAGTGATCCGAACATAGCACTCCAGCCCGAAAACAAGACAGCCGCACTAGCCCTCGAGGCACTATCCGAAGCCCTAGCGGCCGAGGAACTCACCGCGATGCGCTCCACGGTGAAACGAGGGACGATGTGATACTTGATAAAAGATCCAAGTCCACCTCTTTTAAACCAGCGGATGAAATAGTCAAATTCCAAGTCCACCCAAAGGAACACCGCAAAGACGGCCTCCATTGGGGCACAATTAAAACCTGATGTAGACGCGCACTACGAGAATTTCTCTGAGAAAAGCTGGGACATCTTTGCACGGCACCCTTCGGACATGCCAGAATCCCGTCGGTGGCCGAGCACAACCTAAATATCCTAAAAGGATTCAAGCCGATCAAATAGGCTCTTGGCGCTTTTTCGAACCCAAGAGACAGGCCATGGGAGGAGCTAGCCAAACTTTTGGAAGCCGGATTCATCGGAGATATAAAACATCCGGACTGGCTAGCAAACTGGTGATGGTACCAAAGAAGGATAAATCCTGGCGCCTATGTGTTGATTTTCAAGACCTTAATAAGGCTTGCCCAAAGGATCCCTTCCCCTCCCTTGAATTGATCAAATTATTGGCCTTCTGACGAGGCACGACTCATTGTGCTTCCTCGACGCATACTCGGCTACCACCAAATCAAGATGGTGGAGCGGACCAAGCTACTGACATTCATCACTCCATACGGCCCGTTACGCTTCAACACAATGCCCTTTGGGCTCAAAAACGCCGCGCAACATATCGCGCATGATTCGGACATGTCCGCAAACCAGATCGGCAAAACGGTGGAAGCATATGTAGATGGCGTGGTCGTCAAAACCAAGCACGTTGAAACTCTAGTAGGCGACTTGAGGCTCACATTCGACAATCTTGAAAATCGACATCAAGCTCAATCCGGAAAAATCGTCTTGACGTTCGGTAGGAAAGCTCACAGGCTTCATTGTGTCCGTAGAGGAATTGAAGCAAACCCAGCCAAGATCCGAGCTCTGTCACAATTGGATATTCCAAAAGACCTCAAACAAATACAAAAATTGACGGGTTGCGTGGCGGCTCTAAGCCGCTTTATTTCCCGTTGGGAGAAAAGGCGTTACCCTTTACCGCCTCCTTGATTGCAATCGAACACTTCGAGTGGGCCGGATGCCGCCACGGCCGGACTCGAAGAAATAAAGGCCATTTTGGCAACAAATCCGGTCTGGCAGCGCCCAATGTGGGCGAACCAATGCTATTATATATCGCCGCAACACATCAAGTTGTCGGTAGCGATGCTCGTTGTCGAGCGAAAGCAGGCGGACACGGTTCCCTCTTCAAAAACCGGTTTACTATGTGTCCACCTTGTCCTAACTCCATGCAAGTCCCGGTACCCACACTATCAAAAGATAGCATACGCGGTGTTCATGGCATCCCGGAAGCTGCGACACTACTTTCAAGAGTGTTCGATAACGGTAGCCTCCGAAGTACCTCTTAACGACATCATAAACAACCGCGACGCGATGGGCCGGATTGCTAAATGGGCCATAGAGCTCCTTCCATTCCACGACGAGCTATTAAGTCGCAGGTTTTGGCCAACTTTGTGGCCGAATGGACTGAAGCCGAACTCCCTAAAGAGTACGGCGCATACTCCAATTGGATCATGCACTTTGATGGCTCCAAAATGTTGGCGGCACTGGGGCTGGCGTCGTCTGACGTCCCCAACGGGACACGGTCCAATCGTCCTTGAGATAATGTATCCGGACTCCAACAACACGGCCGAATCTGAGGCCCTTACGCACGGCCTCCGGATGGCGATCTCCATGGGCATTAAACGCCTAGAGGTGCGCGAGATTGAACCTCGCGATATCTCAAATAAACGGAGACTTCGATGCCAAAGATCCGAAAATGGCAGCATACCGCAATGCGGTCCTAAAAATGTCGGCCGCAGTTGAAGGGCTCGAATTTCATCATATAGCCCGGGACAACAACCGGTAGCGGATATATTAGCACGCCTCGGTGCAAAACGCGATGCCGTCCCGCCCAACATCTTCCTGGAACGGCTGTTCAAGCCATCCGTACTATGGGAAGGGGAGTCCGGCAATAACAATCCGGACCCAACCGCACTGCCTGACGCCGAACACTCTGAAACAACCGGAGGCTCAGCCCCCGAGATAACACCCTCCGCTCACGAAATAATGGCGGTTATCGCCCCGTGGACGGAACCATTCCTAGCCTACCTAATTAGGCAGGAACTCCCTGAAGACCAAAATGAGGCCTGCTGCATAGTACGGCGATCTAAAGCCTATAAAGTCCATGAGGGAGAGCTTTATAAGAAAAGCACTACCGGAGTCCTTCAAAGGTGTATCTCCCGAAGAGGAAGGCGAAACCTCCTGGCTGAAATTCATGCCGGACTGGATGGGCACCACGCCGCAGCCCGGGCCCTTGTAGGCAAGGCCTTCCGTCAGGATTTTATTGGCCGACGGCAGGCGGAATCTGTGAGACTTAGTCCAACGATCGTCGGTTGCCCGACTTTTTGCTAACCAAAGCCACATGCCACCCACCGCCTGAAAACTATACCCATCACCTGGCCGTTCGCGGTGCAGGGCTTGACATGGTTGGACCCCTTAAGGAGGAACCCACAAGCAAAAATACCTATTGGTCATGGTGGATAAATTCACCAAATGGATAGAGGCCAAGCACTGTTAAAGCGGCGAATCCGGACCGGTGATAAACTTCATATCGAGGGTAGTGCACCGTTACGGTGTCCCCACAGTATCATCACCGATAACGGCACCAACTTCACGGCCGATGAGGTCAAATTATGATGCAAAAACATGGGCATCAAGCTCGATTACGCCTCGGTCTATCACCCTCAAACCAACGGCCAAGTCGAGCGAGCAAATGGTCTAATCATGGCGGCATTAAACCCGGACTAGTGCGGTCCCTCAAGGAATCTAACACGCGCCTTTGGGTTGAGGAGCTTCGACTCCGTACTCTGGGGCTGCGGACCACGCCGAATCGTACTACCGGATTCACACCATTCTTTATGTTGTATGCGGTAGAGGCGGTCTTGCCTGCGACATAATACATGACTCACCTCGCGTGCGCATGTATGAAGAAAGAGAAGCCGAGCTCGATCGGCGGGACAGTTGGACGCATTGGAGGAGGAGCGCGACATGGCAAAAGCCCGTTCCGCATTCTATCAACAGCGAGCTCGAAGATATCAAAGCGAGGAAATGCGGGCCAAAGCTTATAACGTTGGCGAACTAGTTCTACGTCTGGGACAAGAAAAAGGACAAACTCAAGCCCAAATGGGAAGGTCCCTTCATCATCGACCAGGTCCCGACCGGGCGGAGCATACCGTCTGCTAAACGCATCGGATAACCGACTCGAGCCGAACCCATGGAACGCAGCCCATCTCTGAAGATTCTACGCCTAAGCGCCGGACTCCAAGTTCGTCTCCTTCCTCCGTCCACATTTTCTATTTTTGTTGTCTTTTATTTCTCTCCTTCCTCCTCCTTCTTCTTGAAGCCTCTAGAGGCTAGTTTGCGCCTTTTTCGCACATACTTGACGCTGTCCGCGCTCATTATACACAGGGCTTCTTTAACGAGAAGCTTATTTATCTGAGCTTCATGCCCAACACATGCGTTAAACTTCCGCATGTACCTTTTATTCACCATTATATGCATCGATATGACTTAAGTTTTGGCCAAGCTGGGTTGCTGGCTCCTCTGCTTACCCCTCGTTCCCGATTGTTCGGCTAGGTGGTAAAGGGAGCACCTCTGCGATTATTCTTGCCGAGTCATTTGGATGTGTACCTCGACGGATGAAGCCGAAAGCTAAGCGTTCTTAAGGGAATATTCGGTCGGTGAACTGAAAGATGATTTTTATTATTTACCCATCTGCCCCGGATGATTTTACGCTTTCATAGCAGCTTTGACATGCACTTTAGGGCATGCATCCCAAATGAAAGGAACCCTTAACGGAACTATTCTCCTGGAAGATGTTTCTTACTACCCATGTAATATAACATAACTAGTTGGGCACTTATGCGATACTGCAACAATGACCCCTCGCCTTGTCTCCATGCATACCCCGGTTCTTATATAACCACGAAGGTATTCGGACACACTCCGAACTATTGGGTCACGAGGTCGAAGAGAAAAGGTCCGCTATGACAAACGATCTACAATCCGGCTAGAAGACATTTTTCATGTCATATCTTTACATAGTCAACTCGACTCATTGTATTCCTCCTCAATGCCATCTAATAGGCTATCTAATTTACAATCTTGCTTTGGGAATATTTGGCGGCCAATTCTACTTGGCCGTACACTAACTTTCTGAGGATCTCCATCCCATCAGGCCCCCACAGTCCGACCTCGGCCATGTGGTTTGGGTCGACCTTAGTGTACCGCGTCTTTACCATGGCCCAGGCCTCCTGGCGCCTTGACGGCAGCCGATATCTTCCATAGTCGGAAGTGCCGCCGTGCTCCTTGAAGCCACTCTGCCCGGCTCCCCAATGCCTTGAGGCGGGAGATAGATAGCCACAAGGCTTGGTAGCGCCTTTCATCACCTGCCGGACTCGTTCGATGCGGTGGCCCTTAGTCGGGAAGAAGATCGCCCGAAGAACTGGGCATCTCCTCCTCGGGGCGACACTGTGAGCAAACCTACATACATGTTTATGTTAGTCGCCTTCCTTGCGAACTCTTTCAAAGTTCGCTCAAGCACTTATCTTGAAAATGCCCGAAGCCGCCGATTCTCCTTCTGGTCGGACAATGAGCACGAACATCCTTTAGTTCCTCACCCAGCTTGGTGTTGGCATCTTGGAGGTTATTTTTCTCCTGTCGCACCCTCGTAAGCACGCTCTCGCCGGCCTTTAGCTGGCGCAAGAGCTGTTGCTTATCGGATCTAGTCCGGCGCCATCTGCAATGTTTTTGTCAGATTTACACACCCGCCGCACTTCATAAACTATTTATCTTTTGAAGTGTATATTACCAGATGGGGTCTATGTGGCTCCCCTCAGGCGGCTAGTGCGGCCTCAAGTTGGGCCTTGCACTCTTCAAGCTCTGAGACGATCGGGTACTCTTTTTGTAAGATCCTGCATAACAAATGATCCTTAAATCAGTTATTCTAACTGTTTTAAGTCTCGGGGGCTACTGGCATATATAACTGTCAAATTTCCTTACCCGTATGTCCTTTACATATTGCTTCGTGGCTCTGGCTAGACCATCTTGAGCGACACGGAGGTGCGCATCTCCCGAATTGAAGGCATTCAAGGCCTCTTGGGAGAAACACGCGTCACGAAGAACTGTCCGTGGCGCTTTGTGATTCAAGGCGCTCTCCACCTCGGAGTTGGTGGCGGACAATCTGTCGGCATCCTCTGTCGGAGGAGCATCCGGCGTCGCCTCGTGCTCGCCTCCGCTTGGACCCAGCTTTGGAGCACGGCCGGCGGAGGTTCGATTAGCAACCTCTCCGGACTCGATCCGTGGCGCTCTTTCTGAAAAGAGCATCAACGTTAATACGCCTTCTAGGAATCAATCCTAGGAACATGGTGACACGCCATCTTTATTGCGGCGGAGTTTCGATCCGAACCGCACTCCTTTTTAGCCTGCGGGGCCGTACCGCCCCTTGTTGGCTAGCCGCCGCGAGCTCGGCTTCCTACCTCGAAGGCACCCCCTGCGAAACACCATTGGTATACGGTGATCAAGAAATAAGCACGGATGGGTCATTATCAGAATATTGGGACCTCGGTCTCGATTACTGTGAGGCTGGAAGTATTCCGGTGATCGGCCGTGATGGCAACCAAAGCATTATCGATGCTAAGTTGGTGGAACACCCGTCGATCAACTCCACCTTTATATCCGGATCCTCTTGGAGGTCGGATCGAGGACCGTTCGGATCCTCGAGTTGTGGGGCGGGCTGTGTATCTTCTCCACGGTCCGGCGCAGTTCTGAGAAACCATGAAATGAGATATTTAACCACGGGAACATGGATCGGACGGGCCACAAAGATGTTTGCTTACCCGGCTTGAGGATTATTCAAAGAAAACTCCTTGATGGATTGGCGCGAGGAAATCCTCCTCCTCCCTTTATACATGGCGACAAGATCTTCACCAGTTCGGCGACCGATCCGGCCCTTCTGCGGCCATGGCGGGTGGCATCGTCCTCCCGTTGAAGTCCCACATGGGGTGGGCCCTATATTGGAGAGCTGCACTCCCTCATAATGCAGATTGCCATGACTCCAATCATGGTCAATCCGGCATGAGCCAAGATAACCTTATTCGGCTCATCAAATAGAGGACATCCGGTCATTTTCCTCCGGGGCTCGAGGGCGCCCGGCTTAGGCGCTTCTTCAGAGGAGCATTCTTGAACTCCGGAAGGCCAATCCGAGCAGGATCCGGCAGCGGGGCGTCCTCCATGTAAAACCATTCCGAAGGCCGATCTTGGACGCCTTCTTCGGGTTAGGATAGGTATCCGGTCCCGGCGATGCGCCATAGCTCGGCTCCGCCCACTTGATATATTGACCCCTCATGAGAAGCGGGGTACTAGGCGAATAATCTCTTCCATAGCCCGAAATGAGCCTCGGCGCCCAAGAACAGTTCGCAAAAGGGCCACGAAGCCCGCGATGTGCAAGATGGAGGCGGGAGTAAGGTGGTGCAACTGAGGCCGTAGAACTCCAAGAGCCCGGAGAAAGCGGATGGATTGAAATCCGAGTCCTCTTACTAGATAAGAGATGAAGCATACTCGCTCTCCTTTAGAGGGATCGGGGACACTCTCCGCTTGCTTTCCGCCCTTGTAGGTGGCAAGTTCGGCTCGAACCGGAACCATGAAGGCCGGGGGAAGAAATCCCTTGGTTTGGAGTATAACTAGCTCGCTATGCGGGTGAGCATCTCTCCCAATTTCCAGGCTGAGGGCTGGGAGCGCGAGAGGAGGAGCCGCGTCGACTGTCCATGATGGAATGGGCTTTGGTCAGAAGCGCTCCGATGAAAGCTCGCGAAGGGGGTTGGTGTGACTCAGATCTAGATCCTCGCCCCTTTTATAGGCAGCTCATTTGCGCAGCTAGGGGGGTAAGTGTAAAAATACCCTGGCTTTTCGCATTCATTCAAACACGTGGAAGATGGCCATTATTGGGCGTAGAAGCCAAGGAGCGCGGATTTATCGAAGCCGAACACTATTCGACAAGTATATGGAATTTGGAGAAGAACCCGCCTCATAATGCCGAAGACAATCAATGCGCCCGGACTCATCGTCATTGAAGCCTGGTTCGGGGCTCTTGAGGAGTCCGGATCGTGGTGTCCGGATAGCCGAACTATCACCGTTGGCGGACTCTGGACTATGAAGATACAAGATTGAAGACTTCGTCCGTGTCCGGATGGGACTTTCCTTGGCGTGGAAGGCAAGCTTGGCGATACGGATATGTAGATCTCCTACCATTGTAACCGACTCTGTGTAACCCTAACCTATCCGGTGTCTATATAAACCGGAGGGTTTTAGTCCGTAGGGACGAACAACAATCATACCATAGGCTAGCTTCTAGGGTTTAGCCTCCTTGATCTCGTGGTAGATCTACTCTTGTACTACCCATATCATCAATATTAATCAAGCGGGAGTAGGGTATTACCTCCATCGAGAGGGCCCGAACACAGGTAAAAACATCGTGTCCCTTGTCTCCTGTTACCATCCGCCTAGACGCACAGTTCGGGACCCCCTACCCGAGATCCGACGATTTTGACACCGACTGTCACTTACTCACAAACGGCTAGTTTTCTAGGCTTGCTATATATACCCATCTACCAATCCGATAGAGGGTTGACCACTCAATCCAAAAGAACCCTAGAACACCCAAGTGGTTCCCTCTCATTTATTCTACACCAGCTCTTAGATCCCGGAGAGATTCATGAGAGTTCTTGAGAGATTTTCCAATCAAGTGATAGATCCACTCCCCTCCCTCTTGTGCCCAAAGGAATTCGTGATTTGAGCAAGTCTTGAGCATTCCCCCCTTGATCTTGTTACTATTAGAGGTTGGAGACTCCTAGGTGGTAGGAGTGCTCCGGTGAGGAATCAACTTGTGATTTGTCCCTCAGAAAGTTTGTGAAGGTTTGGAGGCCGCCTCAAGGTCTACCACTAATGATTGGGAATCGCCTTCATGGTGATATCTCAAGGAAAATAGGGTGAGCCTTCATGGCGCTTGTGTGCCTTTGTGGTAACATCCACCTCTCGAACGGTGACTAGCTTCCCTCCAAGGAAGTGAACATCGGGATACATTCTCATCTTCGGGTTTTTGGTTATCTCTAACCCTAGCCACTACTTGTGGTTTACATTGGTCTCTTGACCTTGCATTCACTATATACTGTTATCCTCATTATATTGTGTTGGCTATTTCCCTGTAGAGTTTATTTAGGCCTACACTTAATATCTCACGATTCATACTTGCTTATTGATATATCTTGTGTTTCGTGTGAATTGCTAACTTGTGTTATACACTTACATATCTTGTGATATTGCTCAAGTAAGTTTGTGTAACTTATGTGTGCTTGTTAGTAACCTTGTTGTGCTCACCTCATTTAGATCAAGTTGTTGGTGCACTTAGTTGGGCCTATATTTAGGATTTGTGCTTGAAAAGTATCCACTTAGTTTATTTCCGCATTAGGATAAAGCCAAATCTGTAGAAGTTTTAAAAACGCATGTTCACCCCCCCTCTAGGCGACATCATGGTCCTTTCAACTGACAGCGGCGAAGACTTAGATCTGCGCAAGCGGCAACGGGGGCAACGCCAACATCACTCACTAGCAGCAGGAGTTGCTTCTCCCCTTCTTCTTCGCCTCCGCCTCGTCCTCCTAGTCTCGGCCATGGCCCTCCGTACTCCTCAGCGACTCGGAAGCTGGTAAGCATACACCCCCCTCTGCTCATTCATCAGGCACGGTGTTGGTTAGATTTTGTTATCCCTTACTGGTACATCGATGTCTAGGAGGATCTGGATGAACGGACGAAGCTGGTAATTTAGGGTGTGTTTGGATTGTGGCCAAAGTGCACCCTACCAAAATTTTGGTCATGACCCAAAGATTGGTCTTTGTTTGGATTGTTGCCAATTTTTTGCCATGCCAATGAATTCTAGCCAACTCTAGTTCATTTTTCTTGCTAATGTTGGCCAAATTATGGGCAACCAAAACCGCAACCAAAATTTTGGCTAGCCAATGCTTTGGTGGGGCAACCTTGGGCATAAACCAAACACACCCTTAGTCAGCAACACTCATGGCAATGATTCAGGCTTGGATGATGTTTGTTTACCAGATAGCAGTTCGTCATAGTGAAAAGCGTGTCATTAGGTATGGTCCATTCTTCATCCGAGATAGGGAGAGGATCGCCAATCTGAACTACATCTACAACAACAACGACGTCGGGGCCGTGAACATGCTTCGAATGCGCTGATCACCATTTTCCATGCTTGTGAAGACCTTTAGGAACAGGGGGTTTACTAGAAGATAACATCCACACCTCTGTGGAAGAGCAAGTTATTGCGTTCCTTCATGTCGTCGATATAATCAGAGGTTCAGGGTTATTCACAACACATTCAAGAGATCCAATGAGACAACTTCTCGGTATTTCAAACAAGTGTTGTATGTTGGGGGCTTAGAAGATAGATGATCAAGGCACCAACCAAGCAAACTCCGCACAAGATCTGCACGAGGCCAAGATGGTATCCATATTTCAAGGTGAGCATTACTCGTATTTCATGTCATAACATGCTCGAAATGTTGTCGTATAGCCATAAGAACACATTTTCACGCCATCACACGATTCTATTGGCACCATAGATGGTACTAATATCACTACTAGAGTGTCGAGGACACAGGTACCAACAACATACAGGGGTATAAAGCACTACACCAGCCACAATGTGCTTGTTGTTGTTGACTTCGATTTGAAGATCACATATGTGTTGGCTGGCTAGGAAGGATCAGTTCATGATGCTAACATTTTTGCTGACAGCATGACAAGGCATGATGACATCAATAGCTCGACGGTAAGTTCTACCTAGGAGATGCCGACTATGCATCTCGGCCTGGTGTTCTTCCACCCTTAAGGAAAACCAGGTACCATCTGAACACGTTCTTTTGTAGGAACGCGCAAGAATTGTTCAATTTCAGACACTCCAACCTTAGAATCATGGTTAAGAGGACATTTGGAGCTCTGAAGAATCGATTTAAAATCCTGGATCAGAAGTCATTCCACCCTTACCCCTCTTAAGTTAAGCTTGTTCTTGCTTGTTGCATTTTGCATAACTAAACCCTACATTGGGGTTTTGATGAGTTGGTGCCGGAGGAGGAAGATGTGACAGCCGATGACGATCATTTCGGACATGGTGTGGAGGCACACCACAATGAAGTTTGGAAGAGCAAAAGGTTAAAATGGACTGAGGCAATGTAGGCAAACAGAGGAACTACAAAGATCTGAAGAACAATAGCAACATGAGGAGAGGAAGCAACATCAGCAATGGAAGATGAAGAAAAATAACAGGAGGACGGGAAGAAGCAGCAGCAGAGGATGGACCCCCACCCCCCGCCCCGCCGCTAATTTCGTCATCAATGAACTATCCCCTATTGAGCCACATGGTTGTTAACTTGTAATGCTACTTGTTAGGAGTTAAGATGAACTGCTATTTCACTGCAAAACTGTTTAATTCGTACATTTGTGGTGTGATGTTCTAATAATGCAGTGCGTAGCGTGTGGTAAGGTCACCACATGCGAACGGAACGCATCCTTACAATCTTGCCACATAGTACTAGATTTCTAGTCCAGTGAACATGTGATGCATCTGATATGTTCAGGGGTTCAGGACCAACGATGTGTACAGTGCGTGTTGGGACAGAAGCAATGTTTCTCGTCAGGCGCTGGTTTCCAATGGATGAAACAAAAACTGGCTGTGAAGCAATCCCCACCAAGATGCCATCACACTTTTTGGCCCTTGTTCTTTTTTACATTTACTATGAAAACAAGAACTGGCTGTAACAACGACCTAATATCTTCACCAAGATGCCTTCACCATGCTACTGGCGCAAGACTCCGCTGAAGGTATGTCCAAGAAACACGCTGAGAAAATGCCAGTAATCAGTGCCTCTGAATCTGTGCAGTATTGATGTTACTGACATATAGACATCAGGAAACTAGTACAAAATGGAGATTAAGGGAAACAACAGCAGCAGTTACCATGCAGAAGGCTTGATCACATCAGTACAACAGGTAACAGAGAAGGCGCTTTTGTTATCCTGCAATCAGTCCCAGCTGGGTTTGTTCCTCCTCGATTCTTTCTTCTGTGAGAGTACCTTCTTGTTTTGCATTCTGTTCCTCTCAGCGGCTGCAGCACTACAATGACACATAGATCAACTGAGTCAACGAGTGTAGTTTGACAATTTTATCTTCTCATGTGTTATTCAGAGATGAAACGGCATATATTTCAGGCCAGTTTTGGTGGCCCATTTATCGCCACAAGTTGGAGGCAAAACAATTGGCTAAGCAATATGCCTATGGGCTATGGCAAGCAGGTTAGGTAGGCATTACATGCCACAGTTGTGGAAGCAAACCAAATAGTGACATAGTAGGGCAAACAAACAAGCCTGACTCCACGAAACATGGACCATGGGCCTAAGAAAGTGTGACAAGTCATAGTTGCAACAAGTAACTTCTCTCTCTGTTCCTAAATATTTGTCTTTTTAGAGATTTCAAATGGACTAGCACATACGGACGTATATAGACATATTTTAGAGTGTAGATTCACTCATTTTGCTCCGTATGTAGTCACTTGTTGAAATCTCTAGAAAGACAAATATTTAGGAACGGAGGGAGTAATATGGAGAATGAGAATAAGTGTTGGTGCGTGGCAGGTTTTGGCACAGATCAGAAATGACACAAGGCTAAGGAACTGTACCCATGGCATGTACATTGGTTTAGACAGATGGTGTCTACAATGCCACTCCAGACAACACATACAGCAGTTTGTTCTGTAACTTGTCTATTTTTTAGACATAACTACCTGTGAGTATAGATTAAAGACAATGTCCATACAATGGCAAAATCACTGTCTGTAAGTTGTCTGAAAAAATCCTACAGACCTTCTGTAGAGACAAACTATTTCTCTCTACTTTCTCTTTCTCCACATAACTAAAATTCCAACGTGGCACCCCTCACAGACGGCTGACTAGATACTGTTGCACATGCCCTAATAGGCAGGACATGACGCAAGGCTAGGAACCCATGGCACCCTACAAGTATGGCCAGGGACGGAGCATCGTGGAGACCAAACTGGGCCCTGGCAGGGTTTCCCATATATAGCCAATTTAGTGCTATGGCACGTGATCTACTGCTTGGTTTTGTAGCCCGTGTGTTGCTTTGGCCCATTAGTTCAGCAACTAGCCCGGTCTTTGTTATGGTTGACGCTCCGCCACTGAGTGTGGCAACAAGCGAAACAACAGCCTAAAAAAAGTCAAACTTGCCTAAGTGAGCTGTGGCAAGTTGTGGCTTCAAATCAATTATACTTAGCAACTAGCAAGTGAACCAAACAGCCCCTTATAGAGTATAATTGTTAGAGTACGTAATGGGCCTAATGGGCCCATTAGTCTTAGGGTTAATTAGAAATAAGGGTTGCATGCTTAGGGGTCAAGTAAGCCTTGCTTGGGAGTCAAGTAAACCTCTCTATATAAAGAGAGGAGATGTATCAATCTAATCAAGCAAGAATTAAGAAGGAAATCCCTTCCCTCTTGCCCGGCCGTGGGCAAAAAGGCCCCCGGCCGGCCCTCTCGCACCCTCCTTCTAGCAGCGCCATAACAATTTGGTATCAGCTAGCTTTGGTTCGATCATGTCTTCACCGCTAAGCCCGTCTCTTCCTGCGGTCACCTTGTCACCTCCGTGACCACCACGGTCGTCGCCGCTCTGCCGTGGCAAGAGTCCTCCGTCGCCCGCCCGCCGTCCTCACCGGGAGGAGGTGTCCGGTCTTCGGGACCTAACCAGCGGTCCAGAGATCCACCTGTTCTTGGCCGGGTCCCTACGGGCCGCACCGGCGCCCATCGCCGCCCTAACGCCGCCCGTGGCTGCCGTGGCGACCGCCGCAGCGGACCTTCGCCGCTTCGCCCGGGCAGCTGCTGCCATCCATCGCCACCACCGCCCAGCCACAGGCTGCGATGGCGCCGCCGCTCTGGCGGCCTCGCCGCGTCCGGCGTGTACCGCGGCGGCCGTGCCGCTGCCAGCCAACGCGCTGCAGCAAAAGCCACCGCCCGGTCGGCTCCGCCGTCGATATGGGATGCCCTACGGCGGAGTGCGACGACCTCGTTCCCATCGGCGCCGCCGCCATCCTGTGGCGTCCACATCCGGCCAGATCAAGTCCTGCCGTCGCCGTCACCGCTTAGTCTTGGATCGCTACACCGCCGCGTGTCGGCGGCGGTGAAATTGCGGCTGTGCCGCGACCTCCTAAGCGGCGTCGGCGTGTCGCGGGAGATGCGTGGTCTGCATTGCCGCTCCTCCAAGTTGCCGCCTTGTGCGCAAAGGACCTCAATCTCATCCGTACATCGGGGATCTTGGGTATGCGGTTTCCCCATGAGCGCGGACATCTTGCTTTTCCATGACGGCGACCTCAAAGTCTACGACATCGGCGGTTGAAGCGCATCCTCGTCATTCTCCATCGCCATAAGCCCTCCACTCTTCCTCGTGCGTGCGGACCAACAACCATCCAAATGGAGAAAGGCGGTGTCACCGGCTGTGAGCGCACCGCGTAGCACCACCGCTTTTCGCCGTCGCCGCCGCGAGGGCGCCTCTGGTCGCTCTTGCAACCACTTCCGGTGGCCATACACATGCACTCCTTTGGTCGGTGGTGTCCATGGGATCCGGTGGCTGTACGTGCACGTCCAACATGCGGATGGTGTCCACTTTTTGTTGAGGGTCCAAAATAAAGCGTCACAGTCCATTTCAGATTGAGAATCATAAAACAAGCCGAGATGTAAAAGGCTTGTTTTTAGGTGTTAGGTTTGTGTTGCGTCGAGTTATGATTATAAGTTGGTTAGGCTGCGGCTCGAGGACAAGCTGCATGTCCGGTGGGGTGTAGTGTTAGAGTGCGTAATGGGCCTAATGGGCCCATTAGTCTTAGGGTTAATTAGAAATAAGGGTTGCATGCTTAGGGTCAAGTAAGCCTTGCTTGGGAGTCAAGTAAACCTCTCTATATAAAGAGAGGAGATGTATCAATCTAATCAAGCAAGAATTAAGAAGGAAATCCCTTCCCTCTTGCCCGGCCGTGGGCAAAAAGGCCCTCGGCCGGCCCTCTCGCGCCCTCCTTCTAGCAGCGCCATAACAATAATGTACAGAAGGTTTCAACAATATCTACAGTACATGACACCGTTTACGATTTCCTTAAATGACTTGCACTTGTATAAATAAAAGAGCTAGCTCAGTTAAGATTAGTTCATCAGTTGCTACTTGTGTGGAGTATTGGTGCCAAAATAAATTTGGAGGAAGCAAATGGCCAGAAAAGCAGCTTACATTTTTTCAATTTTCTTCTTTTGCTCTTCCGAAGGCGGTGGAGGAACATATGATGCAGCATCAATGATCGCCTGTTATCAAATATTTAATGAGTACGCTATATGGAAAAAGGGCAACAGCAACATGAACTCTATGCAGATTGCTTCTAGACAAAGATTTGAAATGGATGAGGCGTACCTGTATTTTCTGCAAAGCATCTTCAATATTGCCCCTAAGGTGATAAACATGTCAATTGCTGTCCAAACAAGACAACAAAAAGAAATAGCTAAGTGATATTTACTTCTGTGTCCTAGTTTTCGTAGAAGACATCACAAGTTCACCATCCTTATTTATCCTGTTCTTTTCCTGGGCGTACAGAAACTTAAATTGTAACGACCTCTCTAAATATGGAATATAATACAAAAATGCATACAGGAGAAAACAGATGATAAGATGCATCCATTAAAGGTAAACAACATAATACAGAATCGTCTTCAGACATGATAGCAACATAAACAAATGAGATGTACAAATTAAGGTTTTCAAACCGTTTGCAATATCCGTTCCTTAATCCTCTCTCCGAGCCAATGAGCTTTCTCAACATTGAACCGCATGTCAACCTTTGTATTAACTGCAAAACAGTGGTACACATTTTAGCGTGAAGTGGTAACATCAACATCCTTAAGTAATCACTATCTGGACATCCTCAATATAAAGAAATGGAGAATCTGGTTTGAGGGACTGGATGGTTAATGGACGGTACCATCTTAGCTCTGAATCTGACCCAGTTGTTTGGTTTGACAAATGGAATATATTTGGCAAATTTAATGGACCATCCCATGATGGACTCACTCCATCCTAGGACAAGGTGATCCCTCAGATAAAACACCCCATCGATGGGCCAACATCAATTATTTGAACATGACAAATGATGAAACAAAACGTGCTGCTGCCGAATTGGAATGGTTCAATAAAACAGATCAGTCATTGTTTCACAATGCTGAACCAACAACAATTCAGATATACTAGGCAATGCGGTGATAAATAAGGAGAATGTACAGACAGCAAACCTTTATTAACATTCTGACCACCCGCACCCCCACTTCTTGCAAAGCTAACAGTAACATGATCTGCACACATAAAGTGGGTTATTTCAGAACAGCTTGGCAACCCACGTAACGGTTGGATACATTGTCATCAGGAATCAAACGTTTAGAAATATCACCGGGATATAGAATGCAGAACTAATACTGTTGACACTGGCGGTGCTATGTGAGGGCTAAACTGTGCCATGGCTCGCTCAATGCAAAACATATGCATGAGTAATAGACTAGTTGGTGAGGAAAAACAATGCCTATGTACGAGTGAAAGCTTAGATTGGCCTGCCCTGGTTTTTTGTTGTAGCTCCGCTACTGACTGTTGACATAAATACTTGTAATGTATGCTATATATATGATCGTAGTTTAGCTATTTTCCTTATTCCAGTTCATAGTCAAATACCTGCAACAAGAATATGCATTTTACTTGCAACTTGCAACAATCAGGCAGACGGCTAGGTAGAATGGACTTATGGACCCAAATCAGATGCCCATTTCTCACTCCATAAATAGCATCTTTACTGCAAAGGCATCGCAATCCTCCTTAGCAAATATGGCACCTCGTGATCCCCATCTTCTATGTTTCTAGTCACAAGCTACAACTTTAAAAGTCTAAATCTTAATACAGGATATTTCCTAATATTTGAACAGCACTACTTACTACTCCATTTCTAAAGCATGAGCAATCAATTCGGATTTATGTACCAATGACAGTACTACGCCAATGGGGCAAATTAGGGCGATTGGGGTGAGTTACCCATGGTGATCTTGGGGACGGGATCAGAGCCGGCCGAGGCCGCGCGCTCCTCGGCGTCGCGCATCACCTGCTGTGCCAGTGCTAGTCGCGCTGACACCTTCTTACCCCTGCCGTCGCCGGCCTCGGCCGCCGAGCATCGGAGATGGACCAACCCGACCCTGCCAACGCTCAGGCCCAGGCCCAGGCCCGGGCTCGGGGAGGGGGACAGGGGCCCTCGGAAGAGAAGAGAAGGGACGTGACGGAAGCCGAGCCGTAGGAGGCGGGTGCTTCGCATGGCGGTCGCCATTAGCCTTTCTGTGGAGGTAGACGAGTGTCGAGCGACGAGACGGACCGGAATGGCACGGGGGCATACGGCAGCAAGGCGAGGAAGAAGAGGCAGAAATTTATTTGGGCTTAAAGGGCTTCGGTGGTCATCTGCGTCCGCTCATGGGCCGACATCAGAGGTAGCCCGGACTGGTAGTCGATTCTCAAAAAAGAAGCATTTGCAGGCTTTCTCAAATTACCAAGGCCACATGCCCACTAGTCAGTATCAGGAAAGATGGCCAACGCTCTTTGCGTCAAATTGGCGTCGCCACGCACAGGGAGGTAGCCTGGCTGGGCCGGCCCATCGCGTTGTGCCGCTGGAAGGAAAAGAAAGCAAAAAAAGGAGCCCCCTAAAAAAAAAGGAGGCAGGCGCGCTTGCAACTGCGTGCTCCCAGCCACTCCAGCTGAATAGCATTGCTTATAGCAGAATAGCACGCTGTATTGAACCAGAATTAGTTACTGTAGTGAACATCTTTAAAAAGTGTACATTGTTTCTAAAAGTGTATATTTTGAAAAAGTGCGAACACTTTTTGAATTTCTGAACAAATTTCCGTAGAAGGGAACATTTTTCGCATATGCGAACAAAAAAGAAACTGCAGAATATGTTCTTGAAAAACATGAACCATTTTTTGAAGTTGTGAACAAATTATGAAATTATGAAAAAATTGAACCACGAACATTTTTTAAATTTTTATTTGAAAATGGAGCAATTCATGAAATTATGAAAAAAAGTAACCGTGAATATTTTTGAATTTGTGAACAAAAAGTTGAAAATGGAACTTCATGAAGTATCTAACAAAAATTTGAAACCATGAACAATTTTTGAAATGCCTGAACACTTTTCAAACATGAACAATTTTTGAATTGCAGACCAAATTTTGCAACCACGCACATTTTTTGCAATTACAGATGTTTTTTAAAATATGAACATTTTCTAAATTTGTGATTTTTTCTGAAATACATTAATATTTTTTGAATTTGTGAACATATTTGAAAAATAAAATATTTTTAAAATCTGAAAAAATTGAATTAGAAAAATACAAATATCGACTTGAAAAAAGGGGGGAAAAGAAAAATGAAACGAAAAAGAAAAAGATACAGCAAAAGGAAAGGAAAGAAGAAAAATAAATGGAAAAAAATAAAAAAAATAAAAGAAACAGGAAAACCGGTTCAGGGAAC